>OZ023217.1:43261393-43293893 GCA_963995525.1 Escarpia spicata
AACAAAACAATTCAACTGGTCGATCTATTTTTTGAATTACCTATTGCCAGTAATCAGACATTGCTTGACCTTAGGCAATAGTTAGATTCATTACGGTTAACATAAAACTGCTAACATAACATTATGATCTCCTTCTGCTTCGGAAGGAAAACATTTCAAACACGGTTGTAACGCATTGCGTACTCCCCTCTGATACAGTGTGGTACACGGCAAACAGATACTATGAATGCGGTCTCGCCTACCTTCATTCCCCGGGAGGAAGATGTAGCCCCAACCTCGCACCAGAAACCACTGCTATTCGAACTTCCCGGTTCATCGAGACAGGGAATAAACTACTGCGCGTATTATCACATGGGATGCAGCATCATATTGCTCATCATTGGCATTGCTGCTGTTCTTTTCATCAACACCCCCGACTTGATGCCGGCCTACATGACTGTAGTAGCCGCTGTTCCCGTAAGTATAATATTTAAAAAATTATATTTCACGGTAAGTAGTTAGATATTCTTTAAAAAAGTGTGCTTGTCTTAACAGCCAGTAGTACTGAAATTATTACAGGATAAATTGAATGTAATAATTATCAATATACATTTGTCGTTTACTCGAAGTGGTAAACATGATGGACAGAAGGATATGTTGTGTGTACAACAAACCAAATAGAAAGGAGATTGGGTGAGGGCACTGGCAGGAGGGTATAAGATGTTGTCCTAAAACAATCCCCTCACCACAATTAATATAACTCTTAACAACCTATATACCCGTACAAATTATCCGCGACAACCATACTGCAACGTACGTTCGATCACCGTCACTACATAAGAACCTCAGAGCTGTGCGATGAATTGCGATCACGTATAAACTCCGCGACATCGATATTGTCGCTCTGACCCAGGTTCGTTTATTCTCGACCACACCCTTTGACACATTTAATAATACCAAACCAGATAATCAAGACAATACTTATAATCTAAAATGTACTCAGGAATACACAGAATATGTATCTTTACATACTTCCGGTGTTCTCTTCTGTACTATACATGAACGCAAGATATCATCATCTAAGCAACCTCTCGGAATGGCTTCGAAGTCTGCAATAATTTCTCGTTACAGAAGGTTACATCGTCCTGTCTGGGATCACTCTGGACTGTTGTGTTCTATCCTTGCCAAACCTCAGTTAATCAACCATCTCTTTGAATCTATCATGTGATCCCTACTGATGCGGCAGCACACCATTGCAATAATTTCACCGCCTAATAGGTAATACAATAATTCAACATGTACATAAATCTTTATTCTATCGACATTCTTATGCGCTATAAAATTATCCCCTCTAAATTTCCACCCGTACCACAGTTACTATACATATACAGCTGCCTACTCTTTCTATAATTATTTCACATTAGATTCAACTTTCCTACCTATCTACCATAACGTACTATAATGTACAGTTTCCTCGGTCCTTTGAAATCTGACCCTATACTACCTCCCCAGTGCATTCACATTATTGCGTAAGCACTAGCCAGCCGCCAATAGCCGTACAAGGTAACCTCAACTGTAATCTTTCACATTCACTACCAACCTATGTTAAGTACTAAACCCTACATCGTGACACCGACTTAGACGAACATTTGTTATGGGAAATACATTACAAATCAACCGTTCCTCAGAATTTTGTCCGAGTTGAACGAAGATCCAACTTCGTCGATGTTTACTGTATACATTTTCAATTTCGATGAAACGTCGTATACGAAAACCTGATGTTCTTGTCACATAATGTGCCAAGTAGAAGGCTGTTCATTGCGAAATGCTGCTACTAAGCTCGGTCAAACATGGTCATTTGCGTATCGCAAGAAAACTAGCTCGTCAGATGTTGTCGACGTCACCGCAGGCAGTGCCGTTAAGCTCGCCCTATTCATTAACATGGCAAACGGCGGTGCAGCTAGTTGTTTCAGGTTGTACATGACATTGCAACCACGGAATGTAATATTTTTATATCACCGTAAAGATAATAATCTTACCTAAAACTATGTCACTGGTTTTACCCATGAATTTGCTTTACTTTTCGAGTTATTGCCATTTGAACAGCGCGAATGCACAATATTATCCGCACTGTGTCTTCAGTTTTGATCACTAACACAGCACTGCTGATTTCGCACGCTGGCGAGAAGAATATATATATATATATATAATTGTATATATATATATATATAAATATATATATATTATACAGACTCAGTTACATCCGTAAATATTTGCCGTACGCAAAGGCGCCGCATTATATGCGTATATTGGTCGGGGCACAAATCGTGCGTCCTAATGTTTTATGCCGTTTTAATGTCGTACAAAGATGTTTGAATAACAATTCTACATCACTTATATACATCGTTTGTAAGTAATATTACATGGTGACAGAAGAAACACGATATACTAGAAACTAGAGACTAGAAATTGATAGAACTATCGGTCAACATTGAGATGGTTAAATTGCCCAACAAGTGACTGAGCGATAACAAGTGACTGAAGTCTGGACCATATTGACCTGTAATGCGTGTTGTTGACTCTGTGCAAAGAACTATGGATAAATTACCCCTATCACCTGGGTTGGAGCTCACAGGGAATGTGTCTGACAAATGGGCTAAGTTCAGACATGAGTTTGAAATATATTTAGAGGCGACAGGTGCAGCAGGGAAAGCGGAGAGAACTAATACGTCCACACTGCTACATGTTATAGGGGAAGAGGCACTAGAACTGTATAATACGGTCACATGGGACATAACAGATGCCCAAGATCAAGTCATAGCCAACCAGTCCATGGTGTTGAAGCATGTGTTAAACAAATTTGAAGAATTTTGCACACCCAAGAAGAACCTGACATTTGAAAAGCATAAATGATTCACCTACCAACTCGTCTAGTTCATTTTATGAAGAACTCACTGATATCGGACGACACCTCGACTGATTGGCAATTGTCCAGCAGATTTGTTGATGAACCGGACACGTCGGTCAAACTTGCCAATAAACAGAGACTTTTTGACGCCACACAACTCGGAGGAGGTGGTACAAAAGAATCAGAAACAAAAGGAAAGATTAAGCAAGTACTACAACAAAGGAACTTGCACATTGACACTGTGGTCCCAGGATGGAACGATGATACAATAAGTTACACCACGGCCTTACAAGGTTAAGACAGATTCAGAGGTCATCATGCTCAGAAGAAATCGCAGTGACTTACGACTGATATACACCAACTGTCCAATTCAAACTGACTTAGACACAGCAACAGATGCGTTGGGTGAAACTAGTGTGCAAGTGAAGAGTCGCAACGAAGGTCAGACACGACCGGAACGCATTATAAAGGACAGATCAGTTCCAAGGACCTCAATACGTGCTGGGAAACCCCATAAACGTACATCCAGGAAATGTAAAGTTATGAGTGGTGGTGTTTGGAACCAGTGTGCATATGTTAGGCAGAAACGTATTAAAGACAATATGAACATGATCAAGTTATAATTGTCCACTTTGGGAATGTGTAACCAACAATATGTTGTTTAGATGGAAACGAAGATGTAATCTAGTTAAGCACTGGCGCAACTTTCTTGATTCTAAATAAGAAAACATAGTGTTGGTGAATGCGACCAGAGGTCAGGGCGGAGCACGTGGCACACGATGACGATATGCGTCGTGCACAGATGTTTGAATAAACATTGTACATTACTTATATACATATTACAGTATCCAATACGTCGTGGTTTGCTTACGTCAAAATGAAAATTTTGCGCGTGACCTCCGTCAAGTTTTCAAAAGTTTTCGGATAGCTTGAAGGAGGTTTTGCTACACAGTAGGTTAGGTTGCTTGACGGATAGGTTAAAGACATAACATAGTATCGCATGCAGCGCCACTGTAACGCATAGTGGCAGTGGCATTAACAAGTCAGTGACGTAATTTGATAGTAAATTAAAAATGGACGGAGGCGGAGAGGTACAATCTGTTTGTAGACATGACAACGTGATTGTTGTATAAATTCACGTGTGAACGTGTGTAATTTAACACGACAGGCATGAGCAATTTGTCTAGACACAAAAAATTAAGATTCACTCTCCGATTTACTTTATGTCCTATGGATCAAAATTTAGTACGGTGACATATGTTTTTGTTGCCATTCCAATAATACATAACAATCTTTGTAATATATAAAAATTGCAAGACGGTGTAACGATTTAGGTACATGTATTCCATTTTAAAGAATATAATAAATAAATCAAAAAACTCAATAAATGTCAAAAGAATCTTGTTTAATTATATTTTAAACACCGATGGTAAGTGTTATCTTTCTTGCATTGTAGAAAAGTGTATATTTCATATTGTTGATGTATCGTTATCTATTTTTGATTGGTTAATTGGCATAATGTTTACTTTCAAAATGTATCCTTCGTTTAATGTTCAATTATATCATACTAATTATTTTAAATAGATTACTTTTAATGTTATGCAAGTTGTAAAGTGCTACAGAATCAAGAATTGAACCATAAGCTAAGTATATTTAAATTATAAGCATATTTTAACAAGTTTTGGTCCTGTCATATTCAACTTAATAAAACCGGCGTTAACTTAAAGCCGTTATGATTATCGCTCACTTTCGCCGGTCGGCAATGTTCAGTTTTTTGTTTGTTTAAATGTTGTCGTTTGTACCAATTATACTGTTAAATGATGAAGTTACAAAACATGCTGCCTGTGTTTTTTTTTAATTGACCTTTTAGATTACTATTGGCATTTTATATTATTATAATAAATACGGTATTTAAAAAGGAATCATGGTGCAGTTAATTGCCATTGAGACTTTTGAGTGATTGATACTACAGTCAGTTTCCGCCTATCTAAGACTAAGGCTACGGCTGACTGAGTGAATTATAATAAATATAAATAGTTCTTCCTCCCTTAATAGGCATGTAAGTCTCAATTTAGTTACCGGAGTTGGCCCCGGTTCAACATTTTCTAATTAAATAAAGTAGGCTTTATTGTTAAAATTGAGACTCTACTGATCTTGTAAATATAATTTAGTTTTTACTTACGGCAGTTACGCCGTAGGCTTAGCCTTAGCTCTGGGTTTAACATTCTTTACTATTTATTATCTATATGATATAAAATGATATGGTTTTGGTCTATTATTTTCTACTAAATATGATAATAATCTAACATAATTATGTCACCATTATTCCTATTGGGTGTTTTCTGCTTGTCTTGCTCTGTTGCTGTAAGGGATATCGATTTTGTTTTATGCAAACCATTGAGATCTAATCATTTTAATGTGCTTTTTCCTAATCACAGTAAAATTCATTATTCTATTTCAATGTTGCATAGTCTGCCATGTCTTCATGTTTGTTATAATAGAAAGTTACTGCCAATCCCCCGCTCTACGCCAACATTGAAATTAGCAATAATTTTATTACTAGCAGGAGATGTAAGTCTCAATCCTGGGCCATCTGTTAGACGAAACATTCGGGTGGCCACTACAAACATTCGATCTATACGAGATAAGACAGCCTAACTTTGTGATTTATTAATTTCTAAGAAAATAAACATTCTAGCTGTAACTGAGACCTGGCTCAGACCACATGATACACATGCATGCATTGCTGATGTTTCCCCTTCTGGTTACACCTTTCACCATCGACCACGTTTAGTCGGCCGTGGAGGTGGTGTTGGCTTTTTTATATCACAGCAGTTCAAAGTTAAATTACATTCTAACCCTAAATACTCTAGTTTTGAGTCCATCTGTGCTGAAATTTCATATTCTTCTTTCTGCGCACACTTTGTTTGTATCTATCGTCCTCCAGGACATCCGGCCAATTTCTTTGAAGACTTTCAGGATATGTTGGAAAATGTGGCAGTTATTCATTCAGAATGTTACATTCTTGGTGATTTTAATCTACATTTGGATATACCTTCTTCAATTACAACTACATTTAATGATATTCTGGCATCATTTGATTTGAAACAACATGTTACCTTTTCGACACATATACAAGGCCATTGGCTTGACCTCTTGATAACCCGTTCAACTTGTAAAAATATCCAAGCACCTACTGTTTCAGATGGGTTATCAGACCACCATACTGTCATTGCCAATATTAATGGTTCTATAGCCCCTTTACAAGCGAAACACAATGTGTCTTACAGAGCCATTCATAGGATTGACATTACAGCTTTAATGGCTGATATCCTTATATCTGACCTTATCACAGATCCAAAAAAACATCTATCTGACTTATATAAACAGTACTGTCAAGTACTCAATGCACTACTTGACAAACATGCACCTATAAAATCCAAATGGGTGTCAGAAAGGCCACCGGCTCCATGGATGACTTCCGAAATTATACTATCTAAAAGGCGTCGTCGTTATTTAGAGCGTGTATGGCGCAAATCACGCTTGCCATAGATAGATCGCGCTATTCTAAGCAATGTCACCTCTGTAACAGACAAATGGCTAAAGCTAAATCAGATTATTTTACAGATATGGTCATAAATAAGTCTGATAATCCGCGTCAGTTATGGAACTGCATCAATAACATTCTACACAGACGGCCTACTCCATCGCTACCTGATCATGTGTCAATTAAGTCTCTATGTGATTCGTTCTCTAGTCACTTCAAGAATAAAATCAGTATTATTCGTTCTGCTTTCCCACGTCATAATACAAGTAATGTCAGTGTGGACTTTCCACAAGTAAATTCTCAACTTGTATCATTTGAACCTGCAACAGTTGATGAAGTTAGGAAAATAATTATGTCCTCCCCAAATAAATCTTGTGCACTTGATCCATTTCCAACAATACTGCTAAAAGCATGTCTCGATACACTAATTGGACCAATAACAAATATTATAAATGCATCACTTTGCTCTGGTTGTTTTCCTGATGATTTTAAATACGCCCATGTCACACCACTTCTTAAGAAATCATCTCTGCCTAAGCAAGACCTAAACAGTTATAGACCTATTTCTAATCTCAGCTTCATTTCCAAAATACTAGAAAAGGTTGTAGCAAGTCGTCTAAGGTCTCACATTAGCACAAATATATTAACTAATGTGTCACAATCAGCATATAGGCAGTTTCATTCAACAGAGACTGCCCTCTTAAAGGTTCATAATGACATTAACTTGAACATTAATAATGGTAAAGTGACTGCACTTACCTTACTAGATCTCCCTGCCGCGTTTGACACGATTGATCACAGCATTCTCATTGAACGCCTATTAAAGTGGTACGGCATATCTGGCACAGCTCTAAGCTGGTTTTCTTCGTATCTAACTGATAGATACCAAACTATAAAGATTGGGAACTGCTTTTCAGCTGCACTGCCGACTTTATTTGGTGTTCCCCAGGGTTCTGTTCTTGGGCCTTTGCTTTTTACTCTTTACACCACGCCACTAAGCTCTGTTATAGAAAGACATAACTTAGATCATCATCTTTACGCTGATGATACTCAGATCTACATTTCGTTGGCAACCGCGGATACAAATCGCTCCCTTAACCAACTTAGTGATTGCCTTCAAGATATCTTCCATTGGATGACTGACAGCAAGTTGAAATTAAATGCAAATAAAACTGAATTGATCATTATTGGTACTCCAATGCAGCGTTGTAAACTGGATGGTTTTTTCCCTACGCGTATTTTGAATCAGTATATAACGCCAGCAACCTCGGTGCGGAATCTAGGAGTGATCTTTGATAGTAACTTCAATTTCCGACAACATATATCTCAAACATGTCGCTGCTGTTTTTATCATATTCGTGATCTTCGCCGTATTCGCCGGTATATGTCATTTTCTGTTGCTAAGACTATTGCAACAGCGCTTGTTATCAGCAGACTTGACTATTGCAATTCCCTCCTTTATAATATCGCTAGCAAGGATATCACAAAACTTCAGCGTGTCCAAAATTGTCTAGCAAGAGTAGTTACAAGATCTCCTCGTTTTTCTCGCTCTGTGCCACTTTTGAAGTCTTTGCATTGGCTTCCTGTACGATATCGTATAATATTTAAGATATGTACCATTACATACCAGGCACTGTCCAATAAACAACCATCTTATTTGCATTTATTGCTTACTCCTGTAAGAAAATCTATCCAGCTTCGATCATCTAGTTCTGACCTACTTTTTGTTCCTAGAGTCAACACTAACATTGGAACTAGGGCTTTTTCTGTTGCTGCACCAACTCTTTGGAATATGCTTCCTCTTAGTGTTAGATCAGTTGAAAATTACAAAATTCCGTCGTCATTTAAAAACATATCTTTACAACCTTGCTTATCCACCGTAGCTCCCTAGCGCCCTGACCCATCTGTTGACAACTGAAAAACTACTTATGGATTTTGAGATTGACCAACCCTTTTGTTTTGATGCGCCTCTGAGCTTGGTTTCCAAGGATTTAGGCGCAATAGAAGTTATCTTGTTATTATTATTAATTATCATCCTTCCCAATGCATTAATTTGTTCTATTTGTGGTTTTACCCAATATTGCGTTTTTTTCAGTACATGGCTGCTGGAATCTGTGGAAAGAAAGTTGCAAACACACAGCAAAGAAAATATGTAAGTACCCGCATTTCTAAAACATTTTTTATTATAAACCAACACACATGACGATCTGGCAGTTTGTGTAGACTGCACATGCGGAAGTAAGCATTTGCACGCACTGGTATGTGTGATGGCGAGGTGCTGTTATTTTAATATCACTATTTTGTTTGAACGACATGAAACCATCATCGATATGAGGAACTGCCTGTGGACAAACTAAAATACAGCTGGTCTTGACTGCACAACGACACATCGGCACACTCACCCACCCTCCAAACTAGTCTATGGGCCAAGACCAGACATCCTACTTATTCATACCATTTGGGGAGGGGCAACATCTAGTTATGATGTCTTTAGAACATATTTTGATATGCTCACCATTGATGAGCGGTACGTTCTTGGATGGGCGGCTATCTTTAACATTAGCGGATGTGAATGAGACAGAAGTTCATTTTGTAAAATATTTGAAATCCTTGACTCCTAAAAACTATATATTGATACAAAATGTACGATTCTAGATTAAGCAGTTATTACAATATGAGGTAATTGGATGTGATATCCACTTTTAAAGATGGCAGCCAAGCCAAGAAAAGTACTCATTTGGAAAAATGTATAACATGTTTTACTTATTGTTATTACAATGAGGAAATTGGAATTAGTGTTCACATTTATATATATATATGGCCACCAAGCCAAGAAAGCTACTCATTTGGAAACGTTATCATGCATTTTTACTTATTTAATTGTTATTTATTGTTATTCCAATATGACGAAATTGGAATTGGTTTCCACGTTTATATACGGCCGTCAAGATAAGAAAACTACTCACTTGGAAGGATTATCATATATTTTACTTATAGTATTGAAACAAATAACTTGCTAGCAATGATACTGGTCACAAACAAATAATCGCGTCGTGACGTGTATGTCTGGCTTAAACCAGCCACTATGTTTAGTCCAAATAGGGCGGAACCAACACCGTTAGGTTTTCGTTAATGTAGTGCTACATGAATTGTATTTATTGGACTCGTGGCCTATTTCAACCTAATAAACCTTGACATATATGAGACTGGTGCACAAAGTGTGACAGTGACTGAGAAGAAAATAAAAAATTCAAAAAGTTGTAACTGGTGTTCCGTTTGTTTTGTTTGAGAATCGACCAGATGTTACACGTTATGTAAGCGCAACGACGTACGTGAGTTGCAATTTGTTTTAGGTATTCTACGTCGACAGGTCGGGAAAATATGTTTGTTTGTTTCTTGTTTATTTGCTTGTTTGTGTATGTGTGTTTGTGTGTGTATGTGTTTTGTGTGCGTGTTTATGTGTGTGATTGTTTGTCGGTGTGTTTATGTGTATACTTGTTTTTGTGTGTATGCGTTCACGAATTATTTACTTGGGTTATTGTCTTTCTTTCTTTCTTTCTTCAGGTAACTGCTCTCCTGGTGTTTTCAATCGGAGCACTTTCGATTGCCATCGTCACCTTCTTCGTGATTGGTCTCAGCATACATTATTACGTTTTAAAGACGGTAGGTAAAGCAAATCACTACGTAGTGTAAAGTAAATACGTTGCCTACCTCCATTCCGTCTTACGTACGCTCTCGTGTTTCTCTTGTAGATGACTGAGAGCTTTATTTACTTGCCAGTCGTGGTTATACTTTCCCTTGGCGATGTGGTTGCGTCCATCTGGTCGATCGCCAAGTGCCATTCAGCCTTACATGCATACAAATACAAGGTGTGGATTGCACAAGCTTCCTACTCCTACAAAGCATGCCTCTAGTATCGATGTTTACGGTGAAATATTGAATTGTCACGAGAATGCCTAACTGTTTACGTTAGAAACTAGCTGGATGATTGTCTCATTATAGTATTTTCCAATATGAACACAGAGTTCACACACATACTTTCACATTATTTATATGTGGGTACCAGATGCAACAGCTGCAGAATGGTCAAGGATCGGATCCCACCGATCTCGGAGCACTACAGTCCGCACTCTCTGCCGAGCCGGACCGCCGGCGAGATGATTCCAATAGTAATCTTAGGCAGCAGAGGGACAGACAGATGGATCGACGTACTCGCCATGGTTAATATAGTAACAATACACGTTTTTGGCAATTTAACATTAAACTGTTTTGTCTGATTGTCACAAGTTGGAGGTTTATCGTAATATAGTGCAACTGCGGATCGATAAGAAAACGTATCGAAATGTAAGATTAGCAAGTTTACGAAATCATTGTATACTCATTGATAAACCGTTAGGTATGATTATATGTTTTTGCAATTGTTTTTTAACAGAGCTAACTAGTGTTTTCCTACATATGTTTACTAAGATTAAACTTTATTTGAACGCATACTATAGACCCCTGCATTTTATGTCCGATGATGACATTATATAAGACACAGTAAGCACGTTGATGGTAACAGTAATTCGTCCTGGTTATAAACACTCGCTCTAATTGGAACAACACAGGGCCAAGCAGACACATGGCGGTAATAACACAGGGCCAAGCAGCCATGTGGCGTTAATCCGCTGTGCGATGAAACTGTTCGACTGTAAACCGTCGAGTTTCGAAACAAAAAAGCGATTTTCCCAAAATTGTCGGGCGCAACATTTACTCTTTCACCAATCTATCATGTGGCTTTGGTGTGACGTCAAATGTCTGCATTTGTTTCTGTTTCAGATCATCTTGCTGGAATGGAGTATGTCTTCATACGCTAAACTTGAACTACCAGTTAAAACTTAAATAAAACCTGCAATGCATTATGAAAGGATTGTTCGAATTATTTATATATCAATACGCTAACATTGGGACAGTGTAGCAGTATTTCCTTCCAAGTGCGCAGGTTTATGTCTACTCCCCTCCAACTCTGTCCATTCGCTTCCCATAACCATTGCTCCTTCCAAGTGCGCAGGTTTATGTTTACTCCTCTCCACCTATGTCCAATCGCTTCCCATAACCATTGCTCCTTCTAAGTGCGCAGGTCTAGGTCTACTCCCCTCCACCTATGTCCATTCGCTTCCCATAACCATTGCTCCTTCTAAGTGCGCAGGTCTAGGTCTACTCGCCTCCAACTCTGTCCATTCGCTTCCCATAACCATTGCTCCTTCTAAGTGCGCAGGTCTAGGTCTACTCCCCTCCACCTATGTCCAGTCGCTTCCCATAACCATTGCTCCTTCTAAGTGCGCAGGTCTAGGTCTACTCCCCTCCACCTATGTCCATTCGCTTCCCATAACCATTGCTCCTTCTAAGTGCGCAGGTCTAGGTCTACTCCCCTCCAACTCTGTCCATTCGCTTCCCATAACCATTGCTCCTTCTAAGTGCGCAGGTCTAGGTCTACTCCCCTCCACCTATGTCCAGTCGCTTCCCATAACCATTGCTCCTTCTAAGTGCGCAGGTCTAGGTCTACTCCCCTCCACCTCTGTCCATTCGCTTCCCATAACCATTGCTCCTTCTAAGTGCGCAGGTCTAGGTCTACTCCCCTCCACCTCTGTCCATTCGCTTCCCATAACCATTGCTCCTTCTAAGTGCGCAGGTCTTGGTCTACTCCCCTCCACCTATGTCCAGTCGCTTCCCATAACCATTGCTCCTTCTAAGTGCGCAGGTCTAGGTCTACTCCCCTCCACCTCTGTCCATTCGCTTCCCATAACCATTGCTCCTTCTAAGTGCGCACGTCTAGGTCTACTCCCCTCCACCTATGTCCAGTCGCTTCCCATAACCATTGCTCCTTCTAAGTGCGCAGGTCTAGGTCTACT
Organism: Escarpia spicata; assembly: GCA_963995525.1. Classification (NCBI taxonomy): domain Eukaryota; kingdom Metazoa; phylum Annelida; class Polychaeta; order Sabellida; family Siboglinidae; genus Escarpia; species Escarpia spicata. The sequence goes on from OZ023217.1 coordinate 43,273,719, forward strand.
CCCCTCCACCTCTGTCCATTCGCTTCCCATAACCATTGCTCCTTCTAAGTGCGCAGGTCTAGGTCTACTCCCCTCCAACTCTGTCCATTCGCTTCCCATAACCATTGCTCCTTCTAAGTGCGCAGGTCTAGGTCTACTCCCCTCCACCTATGTCCAGTCGCTTCCCATAACCATTGCTCCTTCTAAGTGCGCAGGTCTAGGTCTACTCCCCTCCACCTCTGTCCATTCGCTTCCCATAACCATTGCTCCTTCTAAGTGCGCAGGTCTAGGTCTACTCCCCTCCAACTCTGTCCATTCGCTTCCCATAACCATTGCTCCTTCTAAGTGCGCAGGTCTAGGTCTACTCCCCTCCAACTCTGTCCATTCGCTTCCCATAACCATATAACCATTGCTCCTTCTAAGTGCGCAGGTCTAGGTCTACTCCCCTCCACCTCTGTCCATTCGCTTCCCATAACCATTGCTCCTTCTAAGTGCGCAGGTCTAGGTCTACTCCCCTCCACCTCTGTCCAGTCGCTTCCCATAACCATTGCTCCTTCTAAGTGCGCAGGTCTTGGTCTACTCCCCTCCACCTATGTCCAGTCGTTTCCCATAACCATTGCTCCTTCTAAGTGCGCAGGTCTTGGTCTACTCCCCTCCACCTATGTCCAGTCGTTTCCCATAACCATTGCTCCTTCTAAGTGCGCAGGTCTTGGTCTACTCCCCTCCACCTATGTCCAGTCGCTTCCCATAACCATTGCTCCCTGATCAACTGATTGGGGATATATTATTTGTCAGTTATTTACTGGTGTCTTTGTGATATGCTTGTCTTAAGGGTCTTTCTCCACATGCCGCCACTTACCATAGATTAGGTGAGGTGGTGTCACCTCTGCTGCCCTCACAACTCTTCTCGGCAAATTCACGACGGCAAGCGGTGTGAGATGAGCGAGTAATTGGCGATGGCAGGAATTAGATGGGCAGGGGAACGAGATATCAAAATTGTAATCTTTTAATTGCTGCCCGAGATGTCTTGCTCCATAAGTGAGTGAAAACAAATAATACTAATAGTAATAAAACCCAATGTTACAGTATACACACGTAGGTACATCTTGTTGCACCGTAATACGTTAAACATAACACATCGATGTCTAACAATAGTATGTATTATGTAACCAATACTTGATATCTCACTATACCAAGATAGCTTGGTTCCTACAATATAATTATTCCAGCATTTACCGATGTAAAGTATTAATATTGATAAATACTGTGTCCGTGGAATGATAAATCGTTTACTTGACTTGTTAGTGGCTCCCGGGTGGACCACTCTTCCACACAGATGACAAATACACAATACGAAAGCCTCACTGACGGTCACATGTCTTGTGCTGTTGAAGGTTAGTCAGTATATTATGACGTATGTTATATATTTCAGTACTATGTACCTTTTACGTACACAGCCTACATATACATGTATGTGTATGTAAAATCATATTAAAAAGACACTAAGATGCATGCACTACCTCAACATACATACGCACCGCTCGCAAATACATGCACACACGCATGCACGCTTGCACACACAACACGCGTGCGTTACTATATTTTCAGAATAAGGACTGCTGAATTCTGAACGCCAGCACCATAGACTATGATGTCATCTGCTACATAGATAACACCTTCCAGTCCTTCAAGCGCCACGTTTAGCCGTTCTGGAAGACCCCAGAGCTGCCGTTTAAACCAAATGGTAATCGTAACTATTTGTACAAACCAAAAGGCGTTACAAAGGTCGTGATAGTACTGCTCTCTTCATCCAGTACCCAGTGCCAGTACCCACTTTGGAGATCTACTTTTGTGAATACCTTTGCATTGGCAAGATCTGGCAGGATATCGTCGATCACAGTGCTCTGTTGAGTGCATCACGGTCCAGATAGACTCTAATGTCGTTATTCTTTTTTATGCTAAAGGTCATCTGTGACACCCAGTCTGTAGTTTCTTCATCCTCAGCTATGACTCCAATGGTCTCAAGTTTTCTCTCAGTTTGTGTTTCAGGCCAATCGGAACAGGTTTGGGTGTATATACTCAGCACTTCTGTCTACATTGAAGTGTACTGTCCTGGGTAAAGTAACCGATTTGTTTGCGTCAGTAGTGCTCACATCAGCAAACTCAGACAATATGTTCTTTTCTGCAACACTGTGCAGGAGTCGGAAGTTGTGGCAGTTGACTGTTAACAGTTTAATATCCCCTGCTGCTTTCCTTCCGATGATAAGAGTACGGTCTTCATTCACGACTTGAAATTCCATGTTTGATTTCTTTCTGTTCTCACTGTTTCTGACAATCAGTCGTTTCTTCCCAATTGTATGTGAGGTCTCCTTGTTCCGCATCTGTAGAGTGACCGTGGATTCTTTAACCTCAACATTTCGGATGTATTTCTTCGAGAATATGTTGATCTCAACATCACTGTCAACTTGAAACTTGACCGGTTTCTCGTTGGGAATGATGATCATTTCCATGTAGATAGGACCCACTAGTCTGCTTGGCTTGTTCTAGTATCAGTTGAGAATTTTTTATCACTACACTCACGAGATATTCAGGGTCAGAAGAGTCACTGTGTTCTTCTTGATGATCAACACAATTCACTCTCTTTCTGATGTCTTGCGGACAGCACAAAGCAAAGTGGTTTCGCCCCTTGCATTTAGAGCACGTTCTGTCCCAAGCAGGACATTGCTCCGTCTTACGTATGTGCTTCTTGCCACAAAACTTGCATGTCAGAAGAGGCACACCATTTCCTTTTTAGGGTATGTCTTTGCCTTGAGTTTACCCTCCTTGGTGACGTACACTGCATCAGTTGTGCACATTGAAGCCAGTTGGTGCTGAGTGTTCTCTGACCCTTGCATAGGTCAACTGCATCTGCCAGCTGTCAGTTATCCCGAATACTAGACGGTCCCTGATCAGCGATTCCCTGGGGCAATCGAAAAAGTTGCATGGTTGTGATAACACTATCATTGCTGTGATATATGATTCGACGCTTTCACCCGGTTTCTGCACACGTTGGTTGAAAACATATAATTCATATGTCTTGCTGATCTACCCAGTGATGTATTCATCAAATCTGTTGATGATTGTTTCCAGATCCTCCTTGTCTTCTGCGGGTGGGTGGTTATTCGTGCCAGCTGGTTCAAACTCGAGAGAGTTGTAGATTATAATACCCACTGTACCTATGCAGTGCAGGAACACGGCACATTGATATAGCTTGCTTCGTTTGTTGAGCTCAGAGATTATTTTATAGTTTTTGAACAGTTGTTTAAACAGCTTCCAATCTTCCACACTATTCTCATGAGTTTGCATGTCTTTACATTCAAATTTGCGACTGCATGTTGATCTCTTGCTTCAGCCATAATACAGGCAGGTTCTGTAATTGTATGCTACTAGTACAGCAAACTGATTGCAAATCACGTGGTGAGCGATAATATTGTGATCTCTCACTTCGACAGTTCGTTTAACCTAAATGACCTTACTCACAGCTTATCAGACATTGTCCATCTCTTCTATGGTGTGTTAGGCTTCGAAACTCACGCATGCCACCATGTTTCAATACGAATGTTCATGTGTATTATTAACACATTGACTAGACCCAACTCAGAGTATGCGAAAGCTCACAAACTGGGCTTCAGATAGAGTCTCCACCTAGTGGTCTACATTTAAACATTCATTGACATCAGATCCCTGCATTTTATGTCCGATGACATTATATAAGATACAGTAAGCACGTTGAAGGTAACAGTAATTCACGAAGTAATAAACAATCGCTCTAATTGGAACAACACAGGGCCAAGCAGACATTCGGCGGTAATCCGCTGTGCAATAAAACTGCTCGACTGTAAACTGTCGAGTTTCGAAACAACAGCTATTTTCCAAAAATTACCGGGCACAACATTTCTCTTTCACCAATCTGCGCTGTTGTTTTGGTGTGACGTCAAATGTCTGCATTTGCTTCTGTTTCAGATTGTCTTGCTGGAATGGGGTATGTCTTCCTATGCTAGGCGTAAAGTTACTCAAACTTAAACTACCAGTTAAAACTTACATAAAACCTACAATACATTATGAAAGGATTGTTCGGATTATTTATATATTAATACGCTAACATTGGGACAGTGTAGCGGTATTTCCTTTCAAGTGCGCAGGTCTAGGTCTACTCACCTCCACCTATGTCCAGTAGCTTTCCATAACCATTGCTACCTGTTCAACTGAGTGGCGATCTATTATTTATTTATGTCTTTGTGATAACCTTGTCTTAAGGGCCTGTCTCCACGTGACGCCACTTATCATAGATTAGTTGAGGTGGTGTCACCTCTGCTGCCCTCACAACTCTTCTCGGCAAATTCACGACTGCAAACGGTGTGAGATGAGCGAGTAATTGGCGATGGCAGGAATTATATGGTCAGGGTAACGAGATTAAGATAACAAAATTGTAATATTTTAATTGCTGCCCGAAATGTCTCGCTCCATAGGTGAAAAAAACAAGTAATACTAATAGTAATAACAACTCAATACGTACAGTATACACACGTAGGTACATCTTGTTGCACCGTAATACGTTGAACATAACACACCGATGTCTAACAATAGTATTTATTATGTAACCACAATCTGATATGTCACGATACCGGTATATATATATTTGTTCCTACAACATAATTATTCCAGCAGTTACTGATACAAAGATTACTATATTATAATTACTGTTTCCGTGGAATGATAAATCGTTTACTTGACTTGTTAGTGGCTCGCGGACGGACTACACTCCCATACAGATGAACAATATGCAATACGAAAGCCTCGCTGACGGTCACATGTCTCGTGCTCTTCAAGGTTAGTCAGTATATTATGACGTGCGTTACATATTTCAATTGCATACAAGTACTGTGTACCTTTTAAGTACACAGCCTACATATACATGTATATGTATGTAAAATCAAATTAACAATGCACACTATACACTAAGATGCATGTACTCCCTCAACTTACATACGCACACGCACGCACACGCTACGCCCACACATGCACACACGCACGCACACAAACACACACACACACACACACACACATACACATACACATACAATACGCGCGCGTCATAATATTGTTAGAACAAGGACTGCTGAATTCTGAGAAGTCACACATCAAACGGGAAATATTTTGGTGATGCAACGATGTTAATTATAGTTATTTAGATTGTCGCGAATTCATTTATTTTGGTGAACAATTTATTAAAGGCCATATCCTGGGGAAATTTGCTACTAAATATAAAAATATGCATGTACATATGTGTTCTGCAATATAATGATAACCCAGAAACCACACGTTTGCTGAAACCTTTCTAAAAATTGACATTAAATGGGACCTGTCCCGGCACAGGCTTCGAAAAGTCTGTTTTCCGAAAATGCTGCGAGAGGCAGAATCGTGACGTCAGTTGTGGAAAACATTCCCGGGAACGCAAGTGTTCTCGGCGGCTGGATTTCTTTGGTGGATATTTGAACTGGTATACATTCATTCACATATAGAAATGGTGAACAAATGTGTTGTTGGAAACTGCAACAATTCGAATCTGACTGGCCATTGTGTGCACGAATTTCCCAAAGAGCCAGTTACTCGGCAGAAATGGAAACGTTTTGTTCGAAACAACAGGGCCGACTGGACCCATGCTACGGCAACTAGCATTATTTGTGGTTCGCATTTCGTTGCGCCTGGCGACTTCGAAGGCTTCGTACAATGGAAGGTGGGTTTCAGGCGTAAGTTAGATGTAAAGAAATCTGCCGTTCCTTCGTCGAACACAACAGAGGCGAATGGGTTACCGGCGAATCTGCGCAAGTGGGCCTGGTCAGTTGTCGGAGCTTCTTCACTGGTTCGTATCTATACGGTGCCACACTAACTGGCTAACATCAACGTTGTCGATCTCGGCAATGTCATCCTCACTGTCACCGAAATATATATGATCAAACGTTTCGTGATCCGCGTCAAAATTGATATCGCTCTCTGAACTACTCGAGTAAGCCGCCATTAGTATCGAGTTGTTGACATGACACCGCGCCACTGCGCAGGGCCGCAGGCGTGAAGCCGCTGCACTAACTGACGGCGGAACCACGACTGACGTCACGTTTAAGCAACAAATGCAAACCCGGCATCGCTCGGAAGTTTCCGTAAAATGGCAAATTTAAAGGCTCTTTTTTACGTCGTATGGTCATATACCATATTTAAACATTTTGGCAATATCATCATTTGAAAGGGCATAAACCATTTGTTATTAAGGAAAAGAGCACATTTTATTCCAGGATATGGCCTTTAAACAGAACATTTGGCTAAACTGTGAGACCTTGCGAAAGAAGATTGCTCTTTTTTTAAATCAAACATGCATATGGGCTAAGAAGGTGAGGTTGGGTGAGAAAACAGCTGTGTTAAAATTTCAGAGAAAACCTTTGAGAGGAAAAGTCCTCTCAAAGCACCCAAAGTATTTGTAAAATCGCAATATAGAGATAAATTTAAGAACACATTATCTAAAAATCTGCTGAACCTATTTTACTAAAATTATCACTACGACCTACGAATCATACAAGTGTCACCCCTAATAAAGATTAGCTCAATACATACCTTTTTAGTGAAACAGATTCATTGCACTCCAGGATGAACATTTGAAATTTCGGGGCAGAGCATTTGTAATGATGTAAACATACACACACTCCCACATGTGAAAAGTGCATAGCAGAACAGCTGTTTCGCCTTATTAAAGATCCATCATCCTCGTCTTTGTAGCCTGAGGCATCAACCCACGATGCGACTCTACGACTTGGAAGATGAGCTGGCGCTGCTCTTCATCATCTGTGAGAGCCAGGTTGAAATCCGTCGCCAGTTTGAAGGCTCTCTCTGCACAGTCTTTTACAACACGCAAAGCAGAGACAGTCTTCACTGCGTTAAGATCGTCTTGGTGGCTGGGCCACGTCTAAGGCTTGCTGTTGAGAAAGCTGCAATAAAAGTTGAGAGCAGTGAAGAAGTTGAGCGAATGTTCCGTTGCGAAATTGGCGTGGTGCACTTCACTGAAGGAGACTATCTTCTTTGTCTCCACCCGCCGCAGGTCATTCTTCTTTGCAGGTCTCCCAAAGGCGGCTACAATTGCCGTCTTCTTGTCTGCAGAGACAAGGCCAAAGAAGAGCGCCAGAAAGATTAAGTCTTCACTGAGATACCAGAGATGGTCCCTCATCTTCATTGCTGCTGACTGTGCAATCACACCATCCACTTCATCGAAGTTTTCCAGGTCACGAAGGAGGCAGATGTCGTTGATAGGCGCACGCCTGCTGCTGGCTGCATCTACCCATGCTCTGATGTAGATGGTGATCGTGAACAGGCAGATGCGCTGTAGAGCCTGTAGTTCGCTCAAACTGCTCACGGAAGGCAAATATCGTCATGCAGTAGTTCCCTTTCGCCATCCAGCGAGCACGGTGGTAGGTGCCTGGTGGGCTGAACTTGTATCTCGAGTCATGTGCACCACCCAACAAGATGATGGCCAGCTGGATGATCTCGATGTAGTCCTGTCGTGGGTGCTTATTGTGAAGTTGTTCTGTTAGGAACTCGCTTGCTGTAACCGTATGCCTCTCAAGCCATTGTTTTTTGTGTGTGGTCAAGCCACACCCAGGTGACATAGTTGTCTCACTGTCAAGATAGTTGTAGTTTTTTTTATCAATGAATGAAGAGCGGGATAGTTGGACCCTTTGACACAAAGAATAGATCGAAAATTGCAGCGGCAATGATCTCCAGTATATGGTGGCGGCATGCGCGAAAATATGTTTTTGAAATGCCTCTTGAATTACATTGATGGCACCTGTGTGGGTACCAGTGTTGCTTGATGTTGTGTCAAAGCACTGTCCTCCCACGTGCTCGCCAACGCCCTCCCAATCCCGCAGAAACTGGACGACAGCGTTGCCCATCTTCGCTCCGGTGCCAGATAAAATTCATGGACTGCCGAGCAATTTTTCGACCCCTTTCCCTGACTCTACGATAGGCATGCGATCTGATTTTTCACCTTGCCTGTTAGGTAATAGTTTTTCATCGAAATGTGGTACGAGAGGTACACACGGGTGGAAGTTCTCTCTAATGGCCTGTGCGATGGCGGCGTGGCCATCTCTACGTGCTGTGTTGAGTGATGTTCTACGCAGAGTGAATTTTGACACATCAACGCAAGTGGCCATCAATGCAGTTGTCACAATACGCATCGCTTGACGTGATGTTGTTTTTGTTCTGTCCAAGCTAGCGACAAACAACGGGTCATCAACAAGACAGCGCCGTGCTACCTTCTTGGTTTTGTGAACTGGTTCGGCCCGCTCAGAAGACTCCGATGATCCAGATATATCTAGGTGTTTGTGTGTGCCATCAGAATCCGACTGTTCATCCTGTGATGACTCTGTGAGTGGTTCGGTTTAAGGCTCGGTCTAAGGCTCTCGTCGCTGCATCTCGTCGTATTTTCGCTTTTGTCGCATCTGCTCGTTCACTTTGAAAAGCTTGTCCTCCCCAGCCATCACCATCTTCCTCTCACTTCGTTGATCTTGCAGAAACTACACATCACGAGCTTTGCGGATCAGCTGATCAGACGCTGCATGTGCCACATCAAACAGTTCCAGCTATCGACTGCCAAACTCAGTTTCCAGCTCAGCTTGCCTCTTACTGCGCCTGTGTTTGTTCTTGCATGTGTTTACATGCTGCTGATAGAGTTTCTTCAGCTTCTCGACAGAATTCGGCTTCTGCGTCGTCGGAATGTTAGTCAGATGCCAAACCCGCAACACTTCACCTACCGCATTGGTGCAGCTTGCAGGCAGCGTCAGCTTCTTCACTTTCAAGTCGTAGAAAACTTGCTGCAGAACTTCACCAATTGTAGGCAGTTGGTTCAGGTTCTCGATACAAGGAAGCGGTTGCCCAATGTTGCGCATCCGACATGGCTACAGCAACACCAGTGCAATGAACGACAACAATCACAGCTTACGCGACATTAAACAGAGCTTACTTAGACAAAATCTGCCTGCTTAAATTGTGATGTGTAACTTGCTACATAATACCAACTGGCCTAAGAGCAATATAACAAAGTATTACGTGATTCACAATGAATGTAAATTATCTCAATAATGTAGTCAATCATAATGTAGTCAATTATGATGGATTACTGTGTTTTCTAAAATGAACAAAATCTTACATTTGTCTAATTTTTACAATTGTAGGTGATTTATACTTGTAACCTGATTGATTGTTCTATTGTCTTGACATAATTATTATGAATAGAAATTAGAACACAGTAAAATTTTTATTAAAATAGATAAGTAGATATTGATATATCGCGTTTTTAAATGTATCCCTATTTCGTGCTTTTACATAAACTTCGGGAGCTTTGAGAGGTCTCTTCCTCTTACTGGATTTTTCTGAAATTTGACCACAATTGTTTTCTCAGCCACCCTCACCTTTTTAGCCCATACACATGGTTTATTTAACAACAAAATTATCACCATGTAAAATTTGGCCACTCTAATTTTTTTGTATATATGTATATAAAAATCACATTAAAAAGACACACTACACGGTAAGGTGCATGCACTCCCTCAACATTCATACGCACACGCACGCACACACATGCACCCACGCTTGCACGCACGCGCGCGCGCGCTCACACACACACACAACACGCGCGCGTTACTATATTTTCAGAATAAGGACTGCTGAATTCTGAATTCTAAGAAGTCACAAATGAAACGGGAAATATTTTGATGATGCAGCGATGTTAATTAGAGTTATTTAGAATGTGGCGAATAAATTTAGTTTGGTGAACAATTTATTAAACAGCACATTTGGCTAAGCTGTGAGACCTTGCAAGAGAAGATTGCTCTTTTATGGATAGTGTTGCCAAGCTTGAAACGGAAAATGCCCTTTCATGGAGAACGTTGCCCAATTTTCAAAGAAAACTATTATTTGTTCCGAGAAAGTTGACCTTGTATAAAAGAGTTGCTATTCATTTTAAGACTTTCGTCAAGGAATTACTACCTTTCTCTCCACAAATTGCCATTTTAATCAAGTTTGTTTGCCCGCTTGGCATTTTAGGTGCCCTTTCACGAACTGTCCTTTATGAAAAATGTTGCATAATTTACTGTAAATTGTTAAATATCCTAACAAAATGTGCAAGAAGAGAACTATGCACTGATAATTTGTGATAAGGCAGAGCGAAACAGGATTGGGGGTTTAGTTGGCCAAAACACGTGTTTATATTCACCTACAATGCAATTACAACTTAAAATGTACAATAGGGGTAAAGCACTCATCACCCTCAAAGCAGGAGTTGATACAGTAATACAGTGTGTCAGTCAATGTCGTTGAAACCATTATTTTAATTCGGTGTTCTGTTTCTTCCATGGGAGGAGTCTATGCAACCACTGACGCACCATGAAACACAGTCAACAGTGCAATTTGCGCTACGATCTACGCATGAAGAAGCATGCAATTGTGTTGTCAGCCCGAGTAGGGCAGACGTGCCTTTTGTGCAATTGTTAAACACATATTTGCAATGAGTTACATAACAACTTAAGTTCAAGGGAAACAAAATGTAGTTGTTGGGCCCATGCATATAAGAGTTACTATAAACTAAACTAGTCATTAGCTAATACAATAAAAAAACGTATGCCAGCAGTTTTCTAGAATAAACTTGTTGAAGACACATAATTTAAATTAAACGGACAGCGCCATTGTAATAGAAAACCTGACGAAACCGCTGAATACGCCATTTTTGGTGAAGCAAGATGTTTTTATGTATATCGAATGAACGTTTATTCAAAACATTGATAACAATATATATACAAGACAAGACAAGTTTAACTATAATACAAGTGAGAATATACAATGTTTGAAGGGGGTAAATACGAAGTCATTGACTTTTGTGTAAATTTACCCCTGACATATATTTATATATAATTGTATACCTGTATGTATACACACACACACACACATATATATATATATATATATATATATATATATATATATATATATATATACACACATTCACATACATACGTACATGTATATTAATACATCAATATTATATTAATTAATCGAATTTGCTATTCATCTAACCATCTAGCTACAATAATTGAAAACATGTAATGGAATATGTGCATATTCAAAATTTAAAGTATGTGTACACACATATTGTAGTTTCCTCAATGGCATGACTACATTTTTGTATGATTTTGTTTAGATTTCTACAACCAGATATTTCTAAAATAAAAGGGGGTTCTTGCATTTACGCTTAAATTCAGTAATAGTATTAGTAGTTTTTAAATGATCACATAGATAATTCCATAATTGCACTCCCTTTACACAAAGAGACATTGATCGCGTGGTAGAACAGATTCTCTGTCGTTCTAAGTTATGATTAGCTCGCATTGAGTATGCTATTTCCCGTCTAGTAAACAAACACTGAATATTTGATGGCAAACAACTGTAGTAAGCTTTGTACATAAACAATGATGTTTTCAGTTCTATGATATCTGGACATTTTATAATATGTAGTTGTTGGAAAAGTGAGTTTGTATGATCCAACCTTCTTCCACCAAATATAACGCGGATTACTCTTTTTTGTAATAAGAAAATACAGTTAGTATTTGTTGGGTACGTGTTTCCCCATATCTCTGCACAGTAATTTAAATACGGCAAAAAGAGAGAACTGTATAGAATACGTCTATTATTTCTATCAAGTAGATGACTGCATCTATGCATTATAGCAGTACTTTTTGAAAGCTTTGATTGTACGTATTTTATATGAGCTTTCCAATTTAGTAGATCATCAATAAACACACCCAAAAACTTGGTGACCCTTACTCTTTCGATATTAACATTTCGGATTTTTATATTAACTTCTTTGTTGTATTGTGACATGCTGATACGGACAGCTAGTGCGTCTACAGAGACCCAGAAGAAGTGTATATAACTTAGCTACTGAATCGAAGGGAATACGATAAATCAGTATATAAGCAGGCGTATTCATATGCGCTTATTGGTCAAACATCGGAGTCGTGTTTGACTATGTCCACCGTCAGGAAGTCTGACAGTGTGTCAAAATATATTCTTAATAAACCACTGACGTTATATTTTGATTGTAGTAATAACTCTTTAGGTGTGTACGCCCAAATAATTACCTCTTGTTTCCCTTTAATTAGCTGGAGTTTGTTATGCTTGTTTTGAACTGCGTATATTTGTTATATGTGTGTAGGTTATTTAATATATTGTTCGTAGATATATGAAAGACCCTAACAAAATATACCTACGAATGCAACGTGAACGTTTCACTTCTATGGCGATGTTTCATGATTCCAAAACAACAACAACAATTGCTACAAATATATGTTCATCAACTTGAGCACCCCATGTATAGTGTATGTACGCGACCAGCAGTAATAATTACCAGACGATTTCTTCAGTTCGTACGGCCCCCTTAGATTTGTAATCGGCCACTGCAAGTAATACCACCAACCAGCACGCCTGTGCAATCTCATTGATTTAAGAACATAATAACATTATTTTGAAAACACTTTTGCTAGTTTTTCTCTGCGAGTGTTATATGATGAATAGTTTTAATATCGGTTCTTTTCTGTTTTGGTAAACAGATCGACTATGATACTGCAATGCAATAACGTTGCAATACACTCTAGACATTGGACTATTTTGCTTTCTTTTTATTAAAAAAAAACCTATAATTTGAAATTATGATAAAATGTTTGCCGAAACAATTATTGTGAATACATGTAAATGGGAAGTAAACATACGTAAATACATGTTAGATATTAACTTAATGAAGAGGAATGGTTGGCCAATTGTTTTGCAACGTCATCAAATCATACAGCGCCGTATTGAGCAGTTCATATTATACCCTTGTTAACAATTTAATTATAAACACGTGACATTATATCTGCAATGTATCGTATACTATATATATATATAACGTATAATATACACCTAGGCATGCATACACACACACACCACACGCGAACGCACCCACGCACACACTTTCGGCCATGCTTCAATATATCATTGTATATATGTATGCCAATCTACGTAAAACTGTGTTTGTTGCAATATTCACTGTTGATAACAATGGCGTGTTTTAATTTGTTTGTAATTAAATGCTTATGTTTCATGAATAGATGTAAAATACACACAGCTGTTCTGTATTTTTGACATGACATGTAAAATATATTAACTTTGTTTCTCGTCGAAAGGTGATTGTAATAGAACTAATAAATGTATATAACAGACATTGCAGGGCCGTAGCTATCGGGGGGCAGGGGAAAGTTGCCCCCCAGAAAAAAATGCAAAAAGTGCCCGTTTACTATAATATACAGATTGGTAAAAGTAGACGAGCAAGACTTAGAGGAAAAAAAAAACACAAGCGAACACTCTCAAACTAGCGAGCAGCATCCCCGACACACATCCCTGATGAAGTCTTCTGCAAGAAGGTTTACAACGTGGCCAGCAAGAGACGACACATTCATCTTAGAAATCATTACATATGCTATCAGACATATATCACTCCGGTAGTGTTGACATATTGTGGAGCGCGGTGGCGTAGCGTAGAGCGTCGAACTCTCAACCGAGAGATTCCGGGTTCGAATCCTCTTGTCACTGTTTCGAACCTTGTGCAAGTTCGTTCTCTTCAAGTTGCTTCAGAGAAGTCGAAATGGTGTTGATTGCTCAGGTCAGCCAGGGAGAAATGTAAAGTGCTTTGAGCCATCATAACGACACTACACCGCGCTATAAGAAGTTACCTTCACATGTTTGCATATGACAAGAGATGACCTAATTATGAAAGCAGGACAGCGTGGAGGGTTGCAACCTCCCGAAGGACGGCGAGGATCGTTGTGGAAAAAATCAAGTTTGTATAGAAGTTTCTATGACCGACCGACCGACCGACCGACCGACCGACCGACCGACCGACCGACCGACCGACCGACCGACCGACCGACCGACCGACCGACCGACCGACCGGCTAACCGGGTTAACGTTGTTACAAACAAAGAAAGAAAGAAAGAAAGAAAGAAACAAACAAACAAACAACAAACAAAAACACAAACAAACATACACATGCACATGCACATACACACATGCTGTTACATACAATTATATACAACTACGTACGTGCGTGGGTGCATGCATTCTTGCTTGCATGTACACATATACATTACATACATAGATACATAGATACATACATACATACATACATACATACATACATACATACATACATACATACATACATACATACATACATACATACATACATACATACATATAGCAGGTCCGTACGCACACACGCTCACACGCACACACGCACGCATTCATACATGCATACACACATACATATATACATACAAATGTATACACAGACACACACACATACACACACAACACGCACACACACACGCACACACACACACACACACACATTACATACAACTATACATACATACGTACATACATATAATATTATACATACATACATATATAAGGTCCGTACGACATACACACATACTTACATACATACATGTACATACTTACATGTAGCAGGTCCGTACGCTGTGGTGCGATGGGTGAAATATCAAAAGGCAGCAGAATTTGGAACACCGCAGAAACAGCGACGGTCACTGTATTAGGTGGCGTCACGCGCTGTGACTTATCGAAGAGTGTGAGTTTAAATAAACTAGATTTATAAAGTAGGGTGGGGTCAGATGAAGACCTGAAGGACAAATGACACGTTTATTCCTTTAATACTAATTGAACTTGTTAATGAGGTGTGTACGGATGGGTCTTCTCCAACATATTGTGAAAACAATTACATGGGCCGGTCACCAAGAGTTGTTTATCTGTCGATGTATTTATCTTTATCATCTGTAATATCACCGTAAGCACACTTTTGTACATTCTCTTACCTTTAGCACATAAAATGGATCTTGATTTAAGTCTTATCTGCAAATTGAATGCAAAGGATCTAGCGTATGCCACTAACTGTAAGATATAAATATCTCCGTTTAAAGTCAATTATTAAAACAAACCAGGTCTAATCTAGTTTCTGTCGAAAACACCGGGCCTGACTTCAAGGCAGCTGTTCTCTGTTGCTGGCTGATTGATCCACTCAATTTTAAATGCCGCTGCAACGTTGACCGTGGCACACAATGGGTGTTAGCAGCATCTCAGTTCCATTTTGACCGCTTTGATGGCATACAACATACATTCTTACAATGTTGACTCCCCTATCGGTCTTCTATTTGTAACAGCGTTTTGTCTTTAAACATATAGATGAAGTAAAACAACTAAATATATATCCAAAAAAGCAAACTTCAAAGGAAAATCAATTATGGTATGAACCGTTTTATATGTGTGGTCAGATGGGCCGCCCACTGACTGGGTATGGAATAATTCCCTTTTTATAAAATAAATAAGACGAATAATTCCCATACTTTTTTGTATCAATAACCCTCGCCAATAATGGCCATATTAAACCATTCCGGAGCAGATATTTGTTAATGATGTACCCCCTACCCCAATGCAATGACATTCACCATTACGAGGGCTCCACCATACATGAAACCAAGGCCTTGTTTGTCATGCATAAGCTATGATTCATAATCGCTTCCCGCTCAAAATATTCTATACAGATCCCTTCAACAATATTATTCTCAATCGTTCGAAGATTCAAACATTGGTGATGTTACAGATCACCTGAAAACTAATTTCTTCTGAGGGAGGTCCTGGAACGACCCACGTAAACACACTCATTCACAATATCGGTTATCCAAATCTTTTGCGAGTTAATTCCATTCACACAGAGATGGCAGATATGATAACTAACGTTGATATACTATATATTTACATTTTTAGCATTGTCATTGGAACAATGAAAGTAGTATGCTAGGTAGATTCATAGTAACATGCTTACTGTAGATCATTTCATTTAGAAACAATCAAATACTGAATCAACTGAATGCTGCAAACACGATTTTACGAAATTTGCCCAATTATACACTGTCCTCGCTTTACCTGTTGACATTGATGGTTGTAACTTAGCTTGACCGTTGCCATTTAAATACTATTCGGGTATGAATATATGCCTACTTTCTGCAAAGAAGGTATTATAAGACATGTACTGAAGTTCACATTGGATACAATCCTATATAGTTACATTTTGTACACTTTAATTTATATAAATGGACAAATAGTAAACTGTAACTCATCCAGTTTGTGAGACATTTGCATTTGAATTCAAACAGTTACACCAGTGCCCTGATCTACATGAATAGCAATGCTAGCTTTTTTGTTAGTTATAATAAAATATTTGAAGTAATATGAAATGAACGATCTATATTGCACAATAAAGAGTTGAGTCTTTAGATTCGAAGAAAGCTGAATATCAAAATATGTTTTGGATTGCGCATGCGTCAGGTGTCGTCTCTTCTTTTTTCCTGCTCTTACGTTACACCTAATCTCTCAAATTGTAAAGATTGCCATTACCCCAAATTATCAGACGTGCACATTTATCACCACTATACGTACATTAACATACACTTACAATAAATCATTCTCAAGTCTTAGTTCGATAATGTAGTTTGCCTATTTTTGTAAACAATAGTTAAAGCACGTGAACCAAAACCACCCCAACCATTTAATAAATACCAGTTACGTAAGGAATAATCTCCCTTCCTCCAGTGATACTAACATGCCCTTCTTCTAAGTCCTGAGTCGGCCCAGGACTATAACTAGCATATAGCCCATCATCTGTTCTGTTTGCACTATCCCAACCACTGCACTATAAAAATAGCATTCATCACTTGACGGTGACTCTGTTTCAGCTCAACTCGTATCAAATAAGGTAATACCTACATATCGTATTTCATTTTTACAGCGAGACAATTAAATTTCCAAAAATATATTACTTGGCCATCTGGTAATTAAGTAAAGTAGCTACGCGACCATTGTAATGTTAAGACGATTGCGGAAGCGCTCAATTTCGAAAATTCAACATTTTATGTTGACTTGTTTGACCTTGTATTCACGCTTACTGCACCACCTGGCAGCTCTACGACAGGTCTCGCTGGGAAGGGAGATGTAGAGCTTTCAAACAATATAACATTCGGATGTGTGTATATGGGGGGGGGGGGGGGGGGGGTTAAAACTCCTAAAATAAAGCACTTTTTCGGGATGTGCCACTGACCTAATTCGACGGTCACGAGTACGGAACATTTAGCTGCGTGTGATAATATGCTACCTTATTTTCTTATTGTTTTGTTATATTCCATCACAACGCAAATTTTTCTATATGAGCACCTCAATATATTTCAACTTTTATCTTCAAATCCATGTCGTTGGTGGTGGAATTACTGGATATCGATATTATTCTACCACTTTCGAAACACAAAATACTCCCCTTGCGAACCCCGCTTTCTAATCCGCGGCACCTATTGGCTAATTGTGGTATCATATAAACCGAATCACTCAGCGTTAATTGAGGTTGTCCGCGGAATGTACATAGTGCATGTTTCGCTGATAAATTAAAAATAAACTGGCACGTTCCTAGCGAAAAAAGTTTTGTTTTAAGTTGCATTCAAAAGCAAATTTTGGTTGCCCCCAGAGTTTTGGTACGAAACTGAACGATAGACCGACTGGGCGTCTGGCCTACTATGTGCGATGCTGCTATGACCCCTCTCACCCACATCATCGCCATTCGCATCATCGCGCATCGCGTGGCGTAATTCAGAACTATATAGCGATGACCGTTCTCGGCCATCATAAATATGACTGTATGCCTTTATATGGCTTCTAATAAGAAAAGCTGCCTCCACAGTTTTCCCCGTTTATTCAAAATGGTTCTTAATATCACGTCTAATTCAGATGATAGTTCTTAACGAGTGTAGTTTGACACTGTATATTGAACGATTTATGACAAGTACCTGTAGCTATCCTGCCGAATGCTAGCAACGTCCACGGTAGCAAAGGAGCAACGACTGATCGAGCCTCTGAATTATAGAAGGGTTTGTCATAATTTCTGAGAAAAGCCGCGTGTGCGCCGTCGACTTTATGGGAAATTGGGTCATGTCTGTTTTATTCGCTTGAGTGACTAATAGGTGCCCTCGGCTAACGGCTTAGGTACTACATCTGGACTGATTTGCGGTTGTTAGCTTCCAACAGAATAGATCAAAATGATGTACTTTAGGGTGTGTGGGATTGAGGTACGAAGTAAATGATGATTGAGTGATTCTGGGAGTGATTCCGTGTAAGAGTGTGTGAGTGAATGAGCGAGCATGCGTGCGTGCGTGCGTGCGCGCGTGCCTGAGAGAGTGAGTGAGTGAATGAATCGCTGTGGAAAATGCCATGGCGATCTGCTAGTTCAGGGGCAAGAGTATGTATATTGCCAAGAAGGGGCTGCGACTCGACAGCACGCCGCGCCTGTTGGTGAAGGTAATTATTAATTTGTCTAGTTTATAGTTTAAATAAACGATTAGCCTAAGTTCCGGGTTGCGTATGGATAGCGATAGACTCGATTATCCAGTAGAAAACGAGGATCACTCGACAGTCTCGACCATACTGATTGACCAACACAAGGGCAAAGGGAATTTGCGATGTGATCGGCCTTAGCCAGCACCTATTAGAATGCTGGACAACAGCCGAGTAGTTGGGGAATTTACCAGTGATAATAATGACGACAATGACAATGGAGTGCTACGAAGAAGGCTATGCACATCCGGAACGTTATCGACGCCACTTTAGGAATTTGTTAGAAGCCTTGATGAACAAAGAATGTCATTTTGAAAAAGAGCGTGAAGACTCAATTACGTTGGACTACAATGTGTGCCTCACGTGGTGAGCTTCAATCGAAGTGATAGCAGCTTTATGGAGAATATGTGCTGAATCCGAATGCATTGTATCTGATCACACCAAACAAGCGAAACAACTTATCGAATAATACAGATAGCAGAAAGTTAGAGCGACCAAGAGTAGAATCCATTGCACTTTATAGATCACATTAACCACAAACTTTCATTGTGGGTGAGACCCGAGGAGAAGACCTGGAAGAGTGTATTCTATTCTGGCATGAACCTCCTGCATTGTCCAATCAAGGGAACCTCAACTGAAGCCCCAATTCTGACTTTTTGGAATGCATTCTTGAAACCAGTAAGTGTCACCTGTGTGTGACCGGAGTCATACAACGTTTTATCATCGATGGTGGAGAATGATCCACTCATTCGCAAACTAAAGGATTGGCTTTGTTTCTGAGGCAGTTTGTTCCAACTTTTATTTGGATTGCATGTTTAATATGCAAAACCTGCTATGCCCCAATATACAAGCCGGACAAACTTGAGCTGCACCGGTCGAAATTACATGTTCTTTATGTTTTTCAAAGAGAAGAAATATTATAGCATTACAACATGCTACTGTTTTTTTCGCAAATAACATCAACATGGTTGAATTTACGCACAAAATACATAGCCTAAAAGTTGGTTCTCCTCATTTTGAATATTTTGATACATAAGACGTTGATGTAGGATGAACGGTTCATAAATTAGGGTCGTTTTTACAAATAATCCGCTAGGTGGCATCATGTTAATATTGCTCTGACATGATAGCAATAAACATGCAGTTACTCGAGTACTTGAACCCATCTACCCATAATAATGGTATCAATTCTTTTTGGTTCAGAATATTTCTCGAGCTGCCCGATAAAAAACACCGAATCTGATAGTTATTTCTCGAGCAGCTCGAGAAATAATGCGAACTCGGTCCGGTATTTGTCGAACAGTTCGAAAAATAATGCTAAATCTGGCTGTTATTTGTCGATCAGCTCGACAAATAACGTCGATTTTGAGCGTTATTGATCGAGCAGATCTGGACTTGCATGCATGTGCACTTAGATATATTTTCGAGGCATATACGTGGACATACAAATTGTTTTAAATCAATCCGACGCTGTTGAATCGTTTCATGCGTGTATTTATTTGTTTCGATGGGAAAAGTAATGTAAAGTTCGGCTGCTCGTGCCTGTATTTATCCGTTCTAATGGGAAATGAAGACTTTTTATTCGTCGAGCTGCTCGAGAAATAACGCGCCGACTTCGCTCGTAATTTATCG
>OZ023217.1:43296393-43304359 GCA_963995525.1 Escarpia spicata
GTTTGATGCACAGGCCTGTTGTTTCATCTTTATGAAATATACAAGAACACACATTAATAATGTCATTCTTAATTTCTTCTGTTTATCAATTTAATTGATCTTACTTTGAGATTGGTCAGGTAAATTTAATTTAATAATAGTGAAATGTTATTGAGTGTTGTAAATTTGATTACTTCTTGAGCATGTTAAGTTGACATTTTTGAAATACTAAACACACAAGTAATTTGAATTCATGAATACATAGTAATTTTATTATACTTAAAATTATGCTGTAAGGCAAACTTATCAACTGATTGATTTAAGTATAGGCCTACATATAACATGGAATTTGTGTGCTATAGTTAACAGTGTAAGTTAAGGTTAACTTGTTTACAGTGATTCTTTCAGTTTTATGATATACGTAGACCACGTTTGTATAGTATTGACTGCGATAAGCCATAGTATAATGTTATATTCACCATAGTAAACTATAGTAAAAAAAAATTCATATTCACTGTAGTTAACAATAGTAAAACGTTATATTCACAATAGCATATTGTGGTAAAATGTAATATTTACTGGTATTTACTTATTTATGGTCAAATGTGGTATTCACTATAGTAAATCATAGTAAAACATGATAGTTACCATAGTAAATTGTGCTAAAATGTGGCATTCAACGTAGCAAATTAGAGTAAAATTAAGTGTTCACTACAGTAAACCACAGTAAAATGTGATATTTACCATAGTAAACTGTGGTATTCACTGTAGTAAATCATAGTAAAATGTGATATTCACTCTAGTAAATCATACTAGAATTGGGTATTCACTATAGTAAACTATAGTAAAATTGATATTCACCATATAAGTTGTGGTAAAATATAGTGTTCACTGTAGTAAAATGTAGTATTCACTATAGTAAAGCGTAGTATTCACTATAGTGAAGAGTAATAAATATTCCGCAAAAACACAGTATTCTACTGTAGTAAGATTTTACTATACTTAGACATATTTTCATGGCATATACGTGGACATAGTAATTGTCTGAAGTAAATCTGACGCTATTGAATTGTTTCGTGCGTGTGTTTGTCCGTCTTGTTAGGAAAATGAAGACTTCGTTCGTTGTTTATCGAGCATATTTGGACGTGCATGCATGTGCACTTAGAACTATTTTCAAGTCATCTACGTGGACATAGTAATTGTTTAAAATAAATCCGACGCAGTATAGTCGTTTCGTGTCTATATGTCCGTTCTGGTGGGAAATTAGGACTTTCCTTATTCGTCGAGCTGCTCGAGAAATAACATATAGTTCATACTTTGAGTGCCATTTGATCAGTTGTCACCATTTCTGATACAAAAATTTTATATATTACAAAATGAACTAAATCATAGTCAAAATATAAGCAACATACCGAATTACGCACGCATGCTC
Organism: Escarpia spicata; assembly: GCA_963995525.1. Lineage (NCBI taxonomy): Eukaryota > Metazoa > Annelida > Polychaeta > Sabellida > Siboglinidae > Escarpia > Escarpia spicata. The sequence goes on from OZ023217.1 coordinate 43,297,805, forward strand.
ACATAGATTACAAATGTAAATCAAATCAATCAAATCAAAAACATTACAAAACAGACAACTAGGCTGAAACATGTCAGTTTACAATGAGAAACTCATGTCCGCACATTTCTACATCCAATGTTATATATGTGTGCATAAGTTTAATGGCTAATCAAAACACTTATTTTTATGTAACGCATTTATTATATTTATTCTATTAACATACAACCCCCCTTTTTCAATGACTGACTGATTTATGAATAACAGCACCACGAATATGAATAACAGCATCATATCCATCATTTATTGTTATTAAATTCCTATCAACCAGCGACAACATGTCAATCTGCAACTGCATCATTTGCCGTGTTCCTTTGATCACAAAATTACCGTCATATGGATGCATAAATTACTTACACTCACGTTTTATTGACGTTTGCAATCCCGGCTGAATAAACTTTAATTTACGCAGAGGACGTCACGGCATGCTGTTTGACTGTGTACACGTGTTAACATATATGTCATGCAGATTGTTTGTTTAGAAAAACACTGTTAACTTATCTCCAATCATATGTAGTTGTATATATGTCGTAATGACAAATAATTAAATTAATAATATTATCATTCGGTCCTTTCGTGTGATTGGACCTCGACTATGGAGTGCACTGCCCATTGCCATCAAGTGCAGCAGAACTCTGTCGGCGTTCAGAAAGACACTAACGACGCACATGTTCAAAGCTCAATACTGCTGACATTTTAATATTTCATTTCATTTGAGGAAAATTTACTGCATATCTTACTTTTATTTTGAGTGTATGTTGACAAAAGGCGTACAGGTCTACTGCCACCATGGGTCAAGCCCAAGCAGAATACAGAAACTACGTTTGGAGTCGGTTCGTGGATGAAAGTGGAAATTAAGGTGACTTGTGCAAGTCCGACCTGGCATCCAACGAAAGAGTACATAATTGGATTAACTGCGAGAACTGTATGGCCTGATGGCACTGCAGCTGTGCAAGGGTTGCAACAAAGCCACGTAATTTTTACTGCAGTGAATGCACAAGGCGCCTGCGAAACAGATAATGTGTACAGTTGTAGGCTTGAGGTGATGCCAAGCGATGAAAGGTGTACAGGTGTAGACTTGAGGTGATGCCAAACGATGAAAAATGTAAGGCCTACAGTGATGACGTCAAGCGATGAAAGTTGTACTGGTGTAAACTTGATGTGATATCAACCGATGAAACGTTTATGAATTGTAATTTACCGCAATTAAATATATCATCTGCTTTCAGAATAGTCTTGAATTTTTTTTTAAAATAGCCTTGAAAAGTCTTGAATTCCACACCTCCAGTAGTATACGCGGACACTGGAATAAGAAACATCTTCATGTCCAGATTTGCTCGATAAATAACGAACGAAGTCGGCGTTATTTTGCGAGCAGCTCGACGAATAAGAAAAGTCTTCATTTCCCATCAGAACGGACAAATACAGGCACGAAACGATTAGACTGCATCGGATGTATTTCAAACAATTAGTATGTCCACGTAGATGCCTTGAAAATATGCACATGCACATGCATGCACGTCAAGATCTGCTCGATAAATAATGAACGAAGACGGCGTTATTTCTCGAGCAGCTCGAGAAATAGGCAGGACGATTATTTTGGGGCTTAACAGGAGTTCGGGGTTTCTTTTGCAATATAGTTTAGGTTATGGGATGTTTAGAGTTAAATTTATTGGCTAAGGGTGGACATCTAGAATGTTGTTTAAAGAGGACCCCACGGCCCTCCAGGGGGATGATCGTTGTACACTCGGACCAAACATATTATTTATGCTCCAACCTATCAGGTGATACTGAAAAGTAAACTGTAGAACAACTTGAAATGAAAATGAAATTTAACACAGGGCCGACTCTCCATTATTCGATATGCGATGCCAACGCCGACTAGTGCGTATCAACTGGCAACAGCACATCAGTAACCGTTCCATCAGTAACATGACTGGCCAGCCAACTGCTTCATCATTGCTATGTCAGCGGCGTCTACGCTGGTTTGGCCATCATCCCCATGTCGCAAGTTAACAATGCCGATCCAACATCTGTCTGTTGGCACCGACCCAGTGGATGCCCAGAGACACGTTGGTCTGACTCAATCAATCAAACAAGACCTCCAAGCAGGCGCTATCAACAACAACACTGCTGCCTAGCTCATCGGACACCGTGCTGGCTGGCGAAATTTTATCCATAGACTGCCTACGCTGACTCCTCGGCTCGGTACTTAAGAATTGTAAGTCAAGGACATACTTTTGTGTGCAAATACTCTTCGCTCATTAACTGCAGCGTGGTTTGAGTGAATCCCATAGAAGTCAACGCCGTGGAGTAGCGCCGTGGTGCAGTGGCTAGAGCTTCGGACTTTCGACCGAGAGAACCCGCCTTCGAATCCTGTGCGGCGGTGTCGAACCTTGTGCAAGTTCGTTCACTATACGTTGCTCCAGATCACTAAGTTGTATGAATGAGTACCTGGCTATAGACAGTGGTATTTGTGTACGAATAATCGTCGCGCGTTAATTGCAGCTGGATGCTTGCCAGAGAAGTCAAGATGGTGTTCGATTGAACAGGTCTGCAAGGCAATAAAGTGTAAAGCGCTTTGAGTAGTCCAAAGGATAGGCCTCTGCGCTATATAAGAATTTACCATTTTATATAAAAATATAAATCCACAAATACCGGTATGTACAAACGTTCAACTGTTTTATTGTTCTCATCATCCTGTGTATTCCGCTTTCTAGAAACTACTGCCAGCAAGACGTTTAAAGGTTTCATTGGCAAAGAAAAACCTAAAATGTGTAACTAAAGGAAACGTTCCATGTTATTGTGATCTATTAAACGGACAATTACCTTGTTTAATTACGCACATAGCTTAGTCTAATTCAAGCCTGCATTTCACGTCAGTTCTTTGTTCTTATTACGACTGCTGATTGCGAATATAAGCAAGTCATATGCATCAGTACGAGCAGGTTGTGCAAATTGAGCACTGCACTATTTTACTGAACATTGCCTGAGACTTCTTGTGTCAGTTTTATATAAAATTGTCAGTTGCAGTTGCTTATAGATCTGTTTATCTTCATTCCGTGTAAACACATCACATTCACTTCATAAATTCGTTTGGAAATATAGGCTCGGTCTATACTATACGTTTGGTGCAATGAAAACATCGTTGTTGTTAAACTAATGCGGATGTTCACATATCTACGAGTTATTTTGTCATAATTTTCATATAGGCCTATTACATAATATGTGCAAGCTAAATCATGCGTACGTAGATGTGTCTTCCAAACAAATAGTCCTACTTATATAACATTTGTATGCGAAGGTGCTCACATAAACGTCATTGATGCTCGCTTGGCCGCCCTTGTGGTGCACCTTGCCGCCCTTGAGGTGCTCTTTGCCGCCACTGTGGTCCGTCTTGCCGCCATTGAGGTAGGTGCTTCTTGCCGCTATTGAGGTTCGCCATGCCGCATTTGAGGTTCGTCTTGCCGCCATTGAGGTGCGCCTTGCCGCCATTGAGGTCCGCCATGCCGCATTTGAGGTTCGTCTTGCCGCCATTGATGTGCGCCTTGCCGCCATTGAGGTTTGTCTTGCCGTCATTGAGGTTCGCCATGCCGCATTTGAGGTTCGTCTTTCCGCCATTGAACCATCTCAAGCACGCTCTCGAATGTTCTTCCGCCACCGATGTAGCCAGCGCGATGGACGAACACACTGTCGCGAACACCGTTCTCCCGGCGTAGGTCTACGCCCCTTAGTGCTCTCCATCTGGACGGCAGCTGCAATCTGCAACACGCAACATTAAGGTCACACAGACACGGCACCGCGAGCGATGGGCAATACAGTGTATCTGCAGTTGACACTAACGAAAGGCCTACATTGACACACACCTCACTACAATTTAGGGATATAATAATTATATTTATCTATTAGAGTGGACATCTGTTGGAATGTTGCACGCCGAAGTAACGCCCATTCTCAAACAAGCGAATCAGAACGCGAGATGATAAGTGAAAAACACATATCGAGGTTAGACGCAAACAGCTTCACCATAACTTATTGACAAGTATATTTGCGTCTAAAAAGATACCATTTGGTAACCGAATATTGCCACACGAAAATCGTGACGAAATATTATCTAAACGTTAGGCGGAGTCTTTGAATTAAAGAAAGCTCTGTGTTCAAAAGGTGTTTTACTAGCATAGTGCTCTTGGTTCTAATTGCAAACGCTTATGTTTGATTTGATTAACTTTTATTATGCATAGACCGAAACAGTGACTGTTGTTTTCTATTAAAGCTACGCTGATCACACATTTATCCAACGATCTGAAACTGCCAAGCAAATATCTCTATGCCACATTTATATGAATACAGGTGTGTATATATATACACGCTATTAGGCCTAGTAATTGACCTGCTTAAAACTTACGAAGCTCACCGTACCAGATTAATATTATAGGGGCCTATACCCACAACAAATATTTAGGCTCCTACAATACCTAACTATCAAAATACTACCGTAGTCACACTATAATGTGAGGTGTTACCGATTTTGTTTACATCATTTAAAAATTAGTCCTTAACAGCAGCGGTGTATCCAGTTCTCAGAACTGCTCAAAGCGTTTCACTCTTCAACCCTGGCAGGCAAGCAACAGTTAAATCGAACAACACATCGACTTCTCATCAGTAGAAATGGATTGTGCGTACCTGACAAACATTGAAAAAACATACATTGGCACACACCGGACCATGTATATGTTTGAAAGCTCCTCATAGAAGAGGACAAATTTGATCACGTTCTCGAGTGATTGCTCCGTCTCCAAATCAAATAGGTGCTCCTTCCACGGACAACCTGGATTTAGGTATATCACCTCTCCGCTTCTGTCTGTCTGCAGTCACAACAGTAAGCCACATGAAAATATGCAGATAGAAGATTGTGCAATATCATCTTCCATACAGACAGTCACTTGCATTAATAGGTGCACATCTTGTTTACAAACACACGTACAAGCACGAACGCGCACACATACGCACATGCACGCGTGCACTAGCTGCCACATTTGTAACACTTGAACTTTATTCTCACACATTATTATTTCAACGTCCTTATGTTGAACTTTATTGACTATGAAATGAACAACTACTTTTGTCAGTGAGTCGTTCCAAGGTGGCGTAACTGTGGACGTGTGTTAAAATGATTGTCTGCTAATGCAATGCCGTAAATGGCGACGGCAGAAATATTGTGATGGGAGCGAGTTTAAGTTCCAAATAGTGTAATATCAAGAACTGCTCCCCTTGGTACGTTGCTCCACATGTGGGTGTAAACTAGTCTATATCTTAATACGCTAACATTGAAGCAATGTAAGTGTATCTCCTTCCAGGTGCCGAGGTCCATTCGCCTTTTCGATGTTCATTCTTGTCCTTGTACCTTAGGCCAATTATCTACCATTTAGCAATTTAGAGTTTTAATTTTCTTCAATTATTATCTGGCGCATGCAATGCCACACTTGGATATTTAACCTGGAAACCAGTTTTGAGTGGAGTGCCATAGGGGTTAGTGTTAGGACGTACGTTATTCTTAATATATATATAGGTTATTCTAAATATAAATACATATATATATATATATATATATGCATATAAATGATTTCGATGATGAATAATTATCAGGCAAATTACTGAATTCGCAGACGATACAAAAGTATTCAGAAAAGTTAAACAGACGCAGATAAATACACATTGCAAGATGATGTAACCAAATTGGTCAACTGGTCTGAACAATGGCAAATGTTATTCGGTTTTAGGAAATGTAAATATATACACATCTAAGACATTAAAATATGAAGAAAGAGTGTTTATTTGGGGATACTATATTATGTAAAAATGTAAAAGAACAGGATTTAGGAGTAACGGTTCGTGCTGACATGAAAGTTTAAGAGAAGTGTTGAATTGCTGCTTCAAAGGGTAACCAAATACTAGGCCTAATTAGGTGAAATATCATATATATCACCACTGTACAAAGCAACAGGTAAGCCTCATTTGGAATATTGCATAAAAGCATGGATGTCATATCGTAAGAAGGACATAGATATGCTGAATGGTTATGAAGATATTTATAGAAATATTGTCTTCAAATGTAAAGAATGCAGCCGAACTAGGAGACATAATACAGCATTAGTGAAGGAACAATGTAGGTTGCTTGCAGAGTGAAACATTTTCTAAGATAAAATTCACAGCTATCTGACAAGGGCGGGTTATAAGTAGGTGGAAATTGGTTGGACTCTCGATAAGCCAAAGGTTTCCTTGTCTGCATGCCGTCTTGAGCTTGTATGTTTGGACGGCAATCTTGATAAATATTGGTACATTTTGTTAATAGATTACCTCGTAGCGCTTCGTGATTGCAGCACCTACAATCTCCCTTGCTGGCCACCACACGGTTTGAGGTAATTGATCCCGTTTGTGAACTCCAACCCAATCAACTTCATTGCTTCGAGGAACTGAATCTGTATACACACATGGCAGTGAACACACGTACTAACT
>OZ023217.1:43904559-44219559 GCA_963995525.1 Escarpia spicata
GTACTAAATGTTTGCCTGCACTAGCTCAGGCATCGGAATTCATGTTGGGTATTGAAGTCTTGCAAATACTGACGTCACTATATTTTTTAAAGCGTATGTGTAAAATCACTATGTGCGATGTAAAGTATATTGTACATACCTGGGTCTGTGAATAGGTTTGGTCCCTGAACGAACACGCTCCAGCCACCCAGGCATATGATAAGTGTGGCGTGAATGACAGCAACGATGCGACAGTTCCATTCACACGACTTGTATGGCAGCATATAGCACAGCCACGCATATAGGAAGGTCCATGCCAGCATACACGATGCCACACATACTACGTTCATTGTTGCTCTGTGTCGGGACTACCGCTGATGCTACAAACTTGAACGTCAACTCAACTATAAATAGTTCACACACCCAAGATAAGTACGCACAACCGCATTACACCCCCGACAATACACAAACACCCTAAAATACCCGTACTACAACAACATACGCCAGTCTGAATCACTGACCTCTATTTATAAATCAAAGCCCCATTGCGGAGGTCTAACCAATCGTATATTGAGACTTTCTTCGATGAGGCATTTTTCTACATCTGTCTTTTGACTGATTGCGTGTTGCCCCTAATCCTGCTTGGTAATCCAAAGCATTCCTCACGCAGGAAAACTGGATTGATAGGATTCTTAGTTGCAATCAAGAGCCTTGCTTTGTTATATCATTAATGTTTTGATTTCTTTCCAGATACAATTAGGTGATGATTATGATGAAGGGACTATACGAGATGATGGTGTTGCTTTGCTATGTCATTAATGTTTTGGTTTCTTTCCAGATACAATTAGGTGGTGATTATGATGAAGGGACTATAGGGGATGACGGTGTTGCTTTGCTATATCATTAATGTTTTGATTTCTTTCCAGATACAATTATGTGGTGATGGTGGTTAGAGTGAGGGGACTAGGCAGTGATGGTGTCACTTTGTTATGTCACTAATTAGTGTATTTCCATTCCAGACACAATTATTGCTCACTTAGCACATCAACAAGCCATATTCTTTATAAAAAAAATTACATTTTAAGATTACCTGCCCCAAAAGTGTGACAGAATATGGCACTAGATACAATCTCAACTTACACCATATTGCATATTCACAATACATATGGTAGAAGAATACAGTTACCATCTCGTTGGTTTCTACCGTGGATCGTAAACGTAATTTAGACTGCTACTGTGTGAATTAAGAACAGTAACACAACTCTCAGGCTCTGCTGTGCATGCATTATGTGGATATTTGCTGACACATTTTTTTTTCAGTTGCATGCTGGTGCATAGTCAAGCGGGGGCATGGCATGGAGACATGCATTCATGTGTAACTGTCGTTGATTCTTATACACAGATTAAGTGCCACTTCTGAGCGTGTTTAATTATTTGTATTGATTTTAAGAATAAATGTGTGAGACAATGAGACATATTGGATTGTGTATAATGTTTGGGCAATCGATGCTAACTTTATGTATAAATATACTGTGTTGTAATGGATTTCTCCGAAATATCTACAAATGTCAAATATTGCTGTACAAGAGAAATTAACTCTGAAGATTAAGTACTAACATCTATTAGTGCCATTTAAATCACTGATTACAAGAGTATACCAAGGAAACGTGTTATGACTTTATTACCGAGACTGATCCGTCTACACTGACCCTCTGACAGTGTAGGCAGTGTCACTATCCGTGTTACGTCATTAAACAGCTTTATTCGAGCAGATACATACATATATACCACATCGTCGAGCTGTTTAGTTCCAGTGTCGCTGCTATGTAGTGTAGTTTGTTTCTGATACATTGGACTGGAGGCTAAAAGACAGAGTTCTTAAAACACCTTTGGAATGAAATTCAAACGGCATTTATGTGGGCAACAAAACCAATGCTTCTATTCTGGAATATACGGTAAGCTAAACAAATTATGAGACTAGCTCTCCAATCCTAGCCTCTCTCTCGAAATTTCCAGAATTGAAAAGGTATATTCGCTCTCGATTTTTGAAGTTTGTTTTACCACCCTCCTACCCCGTCCACACCTGAGTATTTATATGGCTGGTAGTGTTTTTTTTACTTATTTGTGTGTTTCTGCATGCAATTTAAATACACGGTTTATATTAAGTTACAGTGTATGCATAATTGTGTTCTGTGCCATCATTATTTTCTCTGATATCTCTTGCAACTATAGCCATGCATTCTGTAGCATAGTTTGTCTTACGAGATTCTGGCTAATGATAACAGTACACTGTGTATATGATACATCTTCCAAGGGGTTTTAGGGCGGGGACATGTGCACATGTACCTAACGTTTTCCCCTTGTATTTGAATCACAGAATTTCACACATGTAAGCTATGCAGGTGTCAAGCCGTTGCAGTTGCCAGATTAATGATGTCTCATTGAAGAGCACTGGACTCCGCCTTATAGGCTTATATACTTACATGTAGTAAACAGGCAGTCGCCGAAATAAAGTAGCTATGTAAACTAGTCCCACTGCTTTGAGTATTGCCTTCATTTTTATGGTATGATACAGCATTACTGCGTAGCAAGTGACTACGTAACAGTCGCCGGGGGAGTGAGTCAGTCCCAAGTGCCACTAGCTTGTCGGTTAGATGACCCCGTTAGTGGACGTAAATCAATCATGCTTCAGGTCTACACTAACGGTATCTCTTAAATCGTCTTTTCTTTAGAAAGTTCGACAGTTAATAGGGGTTGACGCTATACGCTATACATTCTGTAGTCTTTCATCCAGATGAGCGGTTGTCGTGCCCTCATCGGCCTGTCCCGAACTATGGATGTCACAATGAAAGTGTTCGGTTCCCTTGGGTCAGGAGGGGTAAGATCACATTAAGATTTTACATAGGCGGCCATTATAACGTTTCCTTTATTTCATGCAAAATTTGTCCAAACATTTTCTTGAACATTTCACAGCATATTTAACCTCCATTGACACAAGTGCTGTGGAAAATTCGTGAAATTCTCATACCTCATTTTAATTTTTTTTAAATCCAGCCAAACCTTATATCAATCAATTTCGCCCAAGTCTGGTGACGGATTTTGAAATATTGGTGTGTTCTGCAAAATAACCACTGTGCGAATACGCGAGCGACTACCGTATACAAATTTATTGCTGAAATAAATGATTAAAATAAACATGTCCCATGTCAAAGTGGTCGAAAAAATTCACACGTCACACCAAAACGGTATTTTCAAGGGCACTCTTTTGGTCGGAAATTGATGAATCCTTAATGTGGTCAAACAGATCTCCCCAATCTTGCAAATCTTCACGAAAGTTAGATATGCTTATATAACTAGATTAAACGCAAAGGGAAATGTACACTGTCTCAATAACAATTAAAATATGTGTCATCAAACTGTGCACACCTTCAAGCTAAACAGCGCCTTGAATTGGTTTAAACATGCTTATTCGGTACCTTATACCACATACGATGTTTGCTTGATATGAATGGTACTGAGCACAACTACAGACCAACACAGTATCTTACCGATATGGAAGTAAAATAGTTAGAATATGAACGGAATTTTTTTTTTCTTCAAAAAAATGTACTGTTTTACAAAAAAATACGCAAAATAATTATTTTAAGCAGCATTTTATTAGACATGCAATTTGCACATCCTCACGAATTTTTGTATCACGTAATCCCCACAAACTATGCTAAATAATGTGATGCAATCATGAACTGTGTTTCAATCGTGTACGACACCAGTAGGTATCAAGAGAACAAGCCAGGCATTTAAACTAAACTAAATTATTCACAGTGTAACAATATATCAATGTCAATGAATTTTTAAACGTAAACCACTAGGTGGAGAAACTGTTTCAATCCTAGTTTGTGAGCTTCCACATCTGACTGTTGTGTTTAGTTTAATGTGTGAGTAATAGATAAGAACATACTTATTGAAACATGGTGGCAGGCGTGAGTATCGAAGCCTCACACATCAAAGAAGAGATGGACAATATCTGATAAACTGCAAGTAAGGTCATTTGGGTGAAAGGACAGGACAGATCACTACATTAGTATTGCCCACCACGTGGATTGCACTCAGTTTGCTGTACTGGTAGCATACAAATATACCTATATTATGGATGAAGCAAGAGACCAACGTGCAGCGGCGCACCAATGAAGGTAAAGACACCGCCCCAGCAAACCATTCTACGTTGTCACAACGTTGCCATAACATCACGTTGTGAAGTGACGTTGCTACAACGTAATTGTATAGACTCCCACCTACATTGCGACGACGTAGTGAAATGACGTTGTGAAATTACCTTCCAGCATCCAATACACAACCTATCGGTGACCTTCCACAACCAATACACAACCTATCGGTGACCTTCGCACAACCTTTTTGAAACCTTCCACCAACCATTACACAACCTGTTATGCATCTTCTAGCAACTTTTAGACGATCCACCCCACCCCCTTTTCAGACCACTTACGCCTTTTGTAGTATTTCCCTTCAGAATATGAATTACATGAGACATTCAATTTCAGTTTAAAATAGTTTATTTTCACTAAAATTATACATCAGTCCCTGATACATATCTTCCTTGTCTGATGATTGTGACGTGATTCTCACTCTTTCTGCAGCACGATTCTGCGAAAATAGACATTCTGATTAGTTTAATATATGAACAAGTATTTACCATTTAAAAGTAACTAGTTGGGAGGGCAGAAATTAGAGGGATATCTAGATATGACATATTATATTTTAACATTTCAGAGGAGTGGAGACGAGGAAAACTATTTTAATGGAATATCTCGAAATAAATGATCGAATAAGCTAGTCAATAGTCTTGAGTCATCTTCTATAAATGTGTACTCGTATAGCTCTATATCATCATTTCCATATTCTGAGACTCCATTTCTGAGGATAAAAATAAATCTTGATAAAATCCCTACCTTCATGGTTTGGATGTTTCTTGTCAAAAAAGTATTGAAATGAATATAAAGTGGACATGAATGGCCAAACAGTACCAGTTCTGCTATCAATAATCGATGTCACATAAACTGCTTAATAAATTAAAAAATTGCACTCATAATTCAGTTATGGAGGGTAGCCCCTTCAATACCTTTTGATGTGAGGACTTGTGTTGAAATTAGTCACCTGATTACAACGGAAAACAGTACATAACCGTAAGAAGTGGGCAACCAAAAGGGCAATTTTTCAAAAAGTAGACCACCAATTTAATTGGCTATTGGTGCTTATTGAAACGTCTGGGGGAAAAGTAAGGTTGGGAGCAAATATTAAAATCTATTATGGAGGGTGGTTAAGGGAAAGGGGATTGGAGAAACATGAAATTTAATTACGTGGGAGGGGAGGTGGCCAATAGGCCTTCCACCAGGTCCTAATTCTAAATGCAATTATTGCCAGATTGGTACATTTAATAAAACAATTCCTCTTTACTTTAAACCTGTATCCTCCCCATCTATTTGGTATATGTTTCAAAATGGAAGCGATAATTCGGCTCTATTGCAGCAAAAGTACATGACCGTTGACAATGATAGCATGCCAGTCCATGTACACAAAGGTGTGCATGGACTGGCATGGTGACCAGTTTTAATGTTATGGCTAAAATGAACTAATTCGGATCATTGTGGTCGCTGGATATTTGGAGAGTCACACACTGCTATGATATTCTAAGTTATATTCGGAGTATATTTATGTATATTCTCAATTGTTCTTGTTGTCTTAGTCAGTGTATGGATGTTACTGTAAAAAACAGGTGCTACGTGCCTGATTGTTAAAGGTGTGTGGACACCTTGCTTTCTATGGTGCGCTAACATTTTACAACAACCAGGGCTGCGTTCGGGAGTGTGAATCAAACTATTGCCTGCTTCCCCATTATTGCTTATTGTGCAATCCAAGTATGATATATACAAATGCCATAGTTAGTATTGGGGTTAAGAAACACGCATTTTTAGATGTCGCTTACAACAATATAAATGATATAACTTAGGCGAAATTAATCCTACCGGAAATATGTCAATATTGTCGCACATGATGCAAATTTAAAAGAAACTCCACGCCCTGACAAATATATACACTTTTACACAAACTTTCGTGGTATTCAGCATCAAAAAACATGCTTGGGGTGTAGTTTTTAACCTTCATGCCACCTAAATTATCACTTTATTTTCCATGCATATCACCTAATAACTGGCATATTAATTACTTTTAAAAACTCTTTTAAACGTAATACTAACAGTATGCAATATCTGCACGGTATTCTGGTCTACATCAACTTCCGAATGCAGCCGAAAAACCATCACCCGTCGCTCAAATCACATTTTGGCGGTTTTTGTGATAATACGGGCCGTGTTTATAATTTGGGGTAAGACCACATTTAGTTTCTACCTAGGCGGCCAATATAACGTTTCCTTCATTTCCTACATAATTTGTCCTAAATTGTCTTGAACATTTCACAGCATATTTAACATCCATTGACACAAATGCTGTGGAAAATTCGTGAAATTCTCATACCTCATTTACCTGAAAAAATCCACACAAACCTGATACCTCTAAATTTCGCCCCAATCTGGCGACGGATTTTGAAATATTGGTGCGTTCTATAAAATAGCCAGTGTGCGAATACGCGAGTGACTAACGCATGTTTATTGCAACCTCGTGAAAGACCTAATGCAGTAGTACATTCAGTTTTCACGGGACCAACTTGTCCCATGTCAGAGTGCTCAAAAAAAATTCACACATTACAGCAAAACCGTTTTTTCAAGGGCACTCTTTCGGTCGGAAATTGACGAATCCTTAATGGGGTCTTACCGCAGGAACCTCGAGTCGTGTCCTGATTGTTTTCTGACGTCGGTCGCTGACACGCGTTCCTTGTCGTTGAGTCTCCCCGGCTGTTCTAGCGCTTCCTTTGGTATCACGCCGTTGTCGTCGTTCCTAGCCAGGCGAGCATCGCTAGGGTTCTTTGCCGGAAGAATGTCGTCGGGGTTCATTCCCGGACTAATGTGTATTCGGTTTAGCCGATACTTATTGCACTTTCGGTCGCGTACTACGCACTTTCGGTCGCGTACTACGTAGTCTTCCGGTTTCTGTGTCACTACGCTGCGTTTCCACTTGGCATTGGGAAGCTTCTTGATTAGAACTGGTTGTCCTTTCTCTAATGCATACAAATCACGGACTGATTAGTCATGATGCTTTGTGACTGCCTGTCTTCTTTTCTCTTTGCGTCGTCTAACTACCGCCGAGTCCACCTTCCCGTTCTTTATTGACGGAAGCAGAAAACGTGTGTTTCCCCCGAACATCAGTTGAGCAGGGGAGAAACGACAGTCTTGCTTAGGTGTGTTTCGTAGCTCCAACAGCACTAGTTGTAAGTCGCTGACATCTTCAAGTGTTTCGTGGATGACAGTCTTTGCCGCCTTCACTCCAGCCTCCGATTTCCCGTTTGATTGGGGATATATGAGAGATAACGTCAGTAGATATCTTGTGAATTTCGATGAGCAAAATGATCGAGGCGCCCTAAAATGAGGGGACATAAGATGCTGACATATTTCCGGTTAGTGAGCGCCCCCTAGCGACATAGCCCTGTTGACATAATTCAGGTGACGTCATACCCCTTAGTTATCGCCCTTTGTCTGGTTAAAAAGTGTATATTACGTGGTTGAAAAACATGTTCTTTTTGTCATAATTTGTATATTTTTAAGTCTGAAAGGGTGTTTCCATCGCGCGTCCATGATTGATTATGACGATCGATCGGGTGACGTCGTTTTATGATGTCATCGCGTACGTGCGCGTATAAAAAACAAAACTCAGTTGTGTCGCAACTTTGCATTGTTTTGTTGTCTAGCCACAAGCAACCGTTACTCGGCATTTTTAAATGTATGCGTCAACACGTTAGTCATGTCACCTCCAAAAAGACAAAGCACGACGCTCATAAAAAAATATAACCGTTGACTAATTCTAATAAGAAGGTGTGTTTTATGATGTCAGTTTTTAAAATATGACACTACAAGTTTTTTTCTAATTAACTTGACAGTAGTCCTACATTACTCTGTGAAACGCACTCACGCATGCATACATGTACTCATGCATGCATGCACGCACCCAGCACGTATATTCGACAGTCCCTATTAACATGACAGTAGTCCTAGATTACGCTGTGCACTCTGAGTAGTTCGACACAGTGGTTGCCGTTGTACCATATTTCGATGCAGTGTTGGCAAAATGTTCGTTGGTTGATCAGCCATAATTTTCGCGTGTGGGTGTGGCTGACTGTTCTGGTTGGTTTGTCTCGGTTGAACCGCACTAGTTGTAGCCAACGATGATTTGATGTGACTTCTTCTTATGCGTGGATTTGGTATTTAGCTGCCGGATATACATACATAGGTGGAGTCCTTGTGGAGCAATCCTCCCCCATCAACAATAAACTGCAAGCCCTTCTTGAGCGTGGCTGGGACGATGCATGCAGGGACAAGCTTCAGGAGATGGTGTATGAGCTCTGCTTTGTCCCCCGTCCGCATGCGCATGTGATTGTTGAAGAGACCCTGGGGATCCATCTCGATTAGTTCCTCGGAAGCAGTTTTGATATGGACAACTGAGGCTAGAGTCTTCACTTGATTCTTCTGGGAGAACTTGTACTCTGCCACAGAATGACCGACCATGGAAGTTAGGATCTTCTCTCCTACACTTTGAGCATCGACCACGTTTACTGACTCCTCTGCCATCAACCCTGTTGAGAGACTTGCAAGCTTTTCTGAGGTTGTGTTGAATGGTCCCCGCTCAACAAACACCTGAAGCAGCTTCTGTATATCGGACATGTCACGTCGGATGCGTGATGCTGCCAGATCAAGATGCCCATCACTTGCATTCAAAGAGCCACGTTATCTCAAAAATGGACTGGCTGACATCACCACATATGGGTCTGGAGAGCAGGAAGAGAAGACGAATACTCTCATTGAAGCCACGGCCGTGCGATAGATCCCCAGTTGTCTTAATACCAGTCATCAGAACTTACTCTATGAAGAGATCTGTGAATATACCTGACCGCACAGCTGTTGTCGCAGAAGATTTAGACGTATTTCAACTCATGATACATCATGCTGATGCCACAGATAACAGTGATAACCTGTACATAATGACACCGAAACAGACGGTATGCATCACTACATTGAAGAAGAATCTGGATCCAGCCCTCTCAGAAGCCCTGCTCTTTCTGCACGCTCTCAGTGGATGTGATACCACGTCAAGGCGATATGGAATTGGCAAAGTGACAGTTCTCACTAAGTATGCAGCATTGAAAAAGTCCACCTCCGTCTTCATGTCTTCATCTTCCTCGAAAGAGGACACCGAAAAAACAGGAGATGATGCCCTGCTGGTGATGTACGGGTGCACCACATCACAAAGCCTCAACTCCGCACGCGTGGCGAAGTTCCTGCTGAAGTATAGCTACTTCTGTACAATATGTGTCTACAGAGAAGCTTCCGCCAACGAATGATGCAGCCGCCTTCCATAGCCATCGGACGTATCATCAGGTACAGGGATAGCGTGGCAACGATATCTCCCCTGAGCTTTGGGGTTGGGTAGCATATTCTGGTGGTCTCGAGCCTATCAGAATGTCTCAGCCTGCGGCAACAGAGCAACTCCTCAAGATAATTCGATGCAGTTGCGGTGGTCACTGCAATAGGAAAACGTGCACCTGCCGTAAGAATGGACTGCAGTGCACACCAGCATGTGGCCAGTGCAAGAGCATCACATGCATGAATGTGACACAAGTGGAGAGCCAGGATGATGATGACCGGGATGTTGATCAGGATCATACAGGATTGTAAATAGACGATATGCATATATTGACATTGAAACGTGACTTTGAACTATAATCACCTGTAAAATGTGATTTAAATGATCAGGCATAGTAAACTTGGTTGCAATGACACCTAAATGTGTGTTTATAAGTTCACTTCGTTGCTAAATCATGCCACTTTGGTCCGAATCCCGCTTATTTCTAGATTATTTTATCAAATTTGCCTTGACCTTGAATTTATCGCATGACCTTTACCTCTATCGACCTCCAAGGTGTCACCAAACGAATGAACCTCCTAAAGTTAGTTGGAAATTACACCTCAAACGTGTTTTTATGTTGCTTAGTTCCAAAATTAGGTTCACTCTTATCAGGACCACCACTGGGTGTATATTCCCGACTACCAGCCTCCGAGGCACGCGAATATGATAAGCTCATTGGCGCATTACATCCGAATGAATGATGCCTTGGATAATCATCAAGGCACTATCAGCTTTGGAGGCAGGACAATTACCAACCTTCGCTTCGCTGATGATATCGACGGCCTAGCAGGAGAAGAACAAGAACTAATCAACTTGGTGGAGTGCCTTGTCAAAACCTCTACATCATACGGCATGGAGATCAGCGCCAAAAAGATGACAAACTGATGACACACAACACACAAGGCATCAACACAGAGGTCAAGATTAATGGACAGAAACTTGAAACAGTAACAACCTTCAAGTACTCGGGATCAATCATCACAGACGAGGGTTCTAAATCTAAGATACTTGCCTGGATTGCACAACACAACAGCAGCACTTACAAGGTTGAAACCCATATGGAATGACAGTGACATCAATGTCAGTTCAAAAATAAGGCTGATGCGCTCCCTTGTCATGTCCATCTTTCTATATGCTTGTGAAACATGGACCCTCTCAGCAGATCTACAGAAGAGGATACAAGCCATCGAAATGAGGTGCTTTCGGAAGATCTTGCGCGTATCATACAAAGACCTTGTTACTAATGAAGACGTTCGCAACAAGATCAAACAAGCCATCGGACCTTACGAAGATCTCCTTACAACAGTCAATAAGAGTAAACTGTAGTGGTAGGGCTACATTTCACGATCATCTGGCCTTGCAAAACCATCTTGCAAGGTACCGTGAGAGGGGGGGGGGGAGAAGAGGAAGACAGAAAAAGAGACGGGAAGACAACATCACAGAGTAGTCAGGATTGGAGTTCGCCTACTACCTGAGGGCTGTGAAGAACAGAGAAACACGGAGAGAGTTGGTTAAGAAATCGTCAGTGGTGCCCCAAAGGTCCTTACGGGTTATGGGAAAGTGACGTGAAGTGAAGAAGAATGTTGCCAATGACAATGTGTTTGCCAATGTACAAAATTATTCTGCCTGATAAATAATGACTGCTCCCTAACCAGAGAACCTGCCTGCATTGAGCCGATGTTGAACCCAAATTAGGCTAATCGCAACAGCCGAACATCACCAATACGAAGACACAAGTAGCTCATTGTATTTTATAAACAGCCAAAATTGCATTAAAATGTAACAAATGAAAATACTCCAATTTACACAACCAGTGTGAGCTTGCTCCCCAGCTAGTGTTTGTTCAACATTTTGTAATTAAATAAAGTAGGCTTTATTGTTAAAATTGAGACTCTACTGATCTTGTAAATATAATTTAGTTTTTGACTTACGCTTTAACCTTAGCTCTGGGCTTAACATTCTTTACTATTTATTATATATATGATATATAATTGTATGGTTTTGCTCTATTAATTTCTACTGAATATGCTAATAGTCTAACATAATTATGTCACCATTATTTTTATTGGGTGATTTCTGCTTGTCTTGCTCTGTTGCTGTAAGGGATAAAGATTTTGTTTTATGCAAACCATTGGCACCTAATCATGTTAATGTGCTTTTTCCTAATCACACTAGAATCCATCATTATATTTCAATTTTGCATGACCTGCCATGTCTTCATGTTTGTTATAATAGAAAATCACAGCCAATCCCCCTCTCTACGCCAATACTGAAATTAGCAATAATTGTATTACTAGCAGGAGATGTAAGTCACAATCCTCGGCAAGCTGTTAGACGGAAACATTCGGGTGGCCACTACAAACGTTCGATCTGTACGAGATAAGACAGCCTCACTTTGTGATTTATTAATTTCAAAGAAAATAAACATTATTGCTGTAATTGAGACCTGGCTCAGACCACATGATACACCTGCATGCATTGCTGACATTTGCCCTTCTGGTTACATCTTTCACCATCGACCACGTTTAGTCGGCCGTGGAGGTGGTGTTGGCTTTCTAATATCACGGCAGTTCAAAGGTAAATTACATTCCAACCCTGAATACTCCAGTTTTTAGTCCATCTGTGCTGAAATTTCAGATTCTTCTTTCTCCGCATACATTGTTTGTATCTATCGCCCTCCAGGACATCCGGCAAATTTCTTTGAAGACTTTCAGGATATGTTGGAAAATCTGGCAATTATTCATTCAGAAGTTTACCTTCTTTGTGATTTTAATCTACATTTGGATATACTTTCTACAACTACAACTACGTTTGATGATATTTTGGCATCATTTCATTTTAAACAACATATTACTTTTTCGACTCATATATATGGCCATTGGCTTGACATCTTGATAACCCGTTCAACTTGTAATAATATCCAAGCGCCTACTGTTTCAGATGGGTTGTCAGACCACCATACTGCCATTGCTAATATTAACACGTGAAAGAAACAATCTGTATATGTCCAGAATCAAACATGAATTTGCCAAAATATGCATTAGAAACAACATAGTAGAGACAGTTAACAATGCACCAAATATTATCATTAATACAATTTACACCCACTGTCTATATGGTTTTTCAACTTACACAAAAAATTGTTTTATTTTAAATTATGAATCCAGTTGTCGTATCCATAATTGCTTTATTTGTAATTCGTAATACGTATTGGAATGTTTACCTAAGTATCCATATGTACGTCAATGTGTACACTGGTACATATAATCAGTCCTTATATTACGTATACATGTTGATACATTGAGTAATTATCAACCATAAAAACAAGTCATATGCTATTCTGATTTGTGTCATGTAAATTTTGTTGTTGTTTATATTTATGGGGTGGCTTCTGTGTTAGCGATATTATATATATTAATGGGAGTCTCCTGACCTTATCTTTTACATGCGTTATTCCTTATATATGTATCGTATTTATAGATCAAATAAATTGATTCTGAGTTCTGAGTTAATGTTTCTATAAACTCATTAGAGTTAAATACAATGTGTCTTACAGAGCCATTCACAGGATTGACAATACAGTTTTAATGGCTGATATCCGACCTTATTACAGATCCAAAAGAACATATATCTGACTGATATAAACAGCATTACTTATTATTATTATAAATGCATTACTTAACAAATATGCACCTATAAAATCCATATGTGTGTCAGAAAGGCCACCGGCTCCATGGATGACTTCCGAAATTATACTATCTAAAAGGCGTTGTCGTTATTTAGAGCGTGTATGGCGCAAATCGCGTTCGCCATTAGATAGGCCGCGCTATTCTAAACAATGTCACCTCTGTAACATATAAATGGCCAAAGGTAAATCACATTATTATACAAATATGGTCATAAATAAGTCTGATAACCCGCGTCAGTTATAGAACTGCATCAATAACATTCTACACAGACGGCCTACTCCATAGCTACCTGATCATGTGTCAATTAAGTCTCTATGTGATTCGTTCTCTAGTCACTTTAAGAATAAAATCAGTACTATTCGTTCTGCTTTCCCACGTCATAATTTCAGTAATGTCAGTGTGGACGTCCCACAAGTAAAGTATCTACTTGTACCACCTATATTTATGGGGTGGCTTCTGTGTTAGCGATATTATATATCTTAATGGGAGTCTCCTGACCTTATCTTTTACATGCGTTATTCCTTATATATATGTATCGTATTTATAGATCAAATAAATTGATTCTGAGTTCTGAGTTAATGTTTCTATAAACTCATTAGAGTTAAATACAATGTGTCTTACAGAGCCATTCACAGGATTGACAATAGAATTTTAATGGCTGATATCCGACCTTATTACAGATCCAAAAGAACATCTATCTGACTGATATAAACAGCATTACTTATTATTATTATAAATGCATTACTTAACAAATATGCACCTATAAAATCCACATGTGTGTCAGAAAGGCCACCGGCTCCATGGATGACTTCCGAAATTATACTATCTAAAAGGCGTCGTCGTTATTTAGAGCGTGTATGGCGCAAATCGCGTTCGCCATTAGATAGGTCGCGCTATTCTAAACAATGTCACCTCTGTAACAGATAAATGGCCAAAGGCAAATCAGATTATTATACAAATATGGTCATAAATAAGTCTGATAACCCGCGTCAGTTATGGAACTGCATCAATAACATTCTACACAGGCGGCCTACTCCATCGCTACCTGATCATGTGTCAATTAAGTCTCTATGTGATTCGTTCTCTAGTCACTTTAAGAATAAAATCAGTATTATTCGTTCTGCTTTCTCACGTCATAATTTAAGTAATGTCAGTGTGGACGTCCCACAAGTAAATTATCTACTTGTACCATTTGAACCTGCAACAATTGATGAAGTTAGGAAAATAATTATGTCCTCCCCAAATAAATCTTGTGCACTTCATCAGTTTCCAACAATACTGCTAAGAGCATGTCTCGATACATTAATTGGACCTATAACATATATTACAAGTGCATCATTTTGGTCTGGCTGTTTTCCTGATGATTTCAAATACGTCCATGTTACACCACTTCTTAAGAAATCATATCTGCCTAAACAAGTCCTAAACAGTTATAGACCTATTTCTAACCTCAGCTTTATTTCCAAAATACTAGAAACGGTTGTAGCAAGTCGTCTGAGGTCTCACATTAGCACAAATGTCTTAACTAATGTGTCACAATCAGCATATAGACTGTTTCATTCAACAGACACTGCCCTCTTAAAGGTTCAAAATGACAATAACTTGAACATTAATAATGGTAAAGTGCCTGCACTTACCTTACTAGATCTCTCTGCTGCTTTTGATATGATTGATCACAGCATTCTCATTGACCGGCATATCTGGCACAACTCTAAGTCGGTTTTCTTCATATCTAACTGATCGATGCCAAACTATAAAGATTGGGAACTGCTTTTCAGCTGCACTGCCGGCTTTATTTGGTGTTCCCCAGGGTTCTGTTCTTGGGCCTTTGCTTTTTACTCTTTATACCACGCCGCTAAGCTCTGTTATACAAAGACATAACTTGGATCATCATCTTTATGCTGATGATACTCAGATCTACAATTCGTTGGATACCCCGGATACAAATCGCTCCCATAACCAACTTAGAGATTGCCTTCAAGATATCTTCTACTGGATGACTGACAGCAAGTTGAAATTAAATTCAAATAAAACTGAATTGATCATTATTTGTAGTCCAGTGCAACGTAGTAAACTGGATGGTTTTTTCCCTGCGCGTATTTTTAAACAGTATATCACGCCAGCAACCTCGGTGCGGAATCTAGGAGTGATCTTTGATAGTAACTTCAATATCCGACAACACATATCTCAAACATGAGGCTGCTGTTTTTATCATATTCGTGATCTTCGCTGTAGTCGCCGGTATATGTCATTTTCTGTTGCTAAAACTATTGCAGCAGCGCTTGTTAGCAGCAGACTTGACTATTGCAATTCCCTCCTTTATAATATCACATAACTTCAGCGTGTCAAAATTTGTCTAGCAAGAGTAGTTATAAAAGCTCCTCGTTTTTCTCGCTCTGTACCATTTTTCAAGTCTGCATTGGCTTCCTGTACCATATCGTATAATATTTAAGATATGTACCATTACATACCAGGCACTGTCCAGTAAGCAACCATCTTATTTGCATTATTTGCTTACTCCTGTAAGAAAACCTATTCAGCTTCGATCATCTAGTTCTAGCCTACTGTTTGTTCTAGAGTCAACACTAACATTGGAACTAGTGCCTTTTCTGTTTCTGCACCAACTCTTTGGAATATGTACCCTCTTAGTGTTAGCTCAGTTGATAATATTACAAAATTCCGTCGTCATTTAAAAACTTATCTTTACAACCTTGCTTATCCACCGTAGCTCCCTAGCGCATTGACCCATCTGTTCACAACTGGAATACTATTTATGGATTTTGAGATTAACCAATCCTTTTGTTTTGATGCGCTTCTGAGCATGGTTTCCAAGGAGTTAGGCGCAATAGAAGTTATCTTTCAGAATTGCGAGAACCTGTTGAAAACAGCACTTGATGAGAAGTTTCATCCGGCAGTTAAAGAAATCTCGGTCTACCTCGTAGAAAGTGTAGGGAATGCAACACGTATCGACTATGGAACAGGTAGCAGGCAACAACTTTATTGTATTATATTTATTAGCATATTGGCTTATTCTTTTATTCAACTACAATTGATATTCTTTTTCCAAAGAACTCTTAATTTTCACTTTTAAAATGTTTTCACACTATGCAGAGTTGCAGACAATTGGAATATTTGGTAACAGTTTTTCATCAATTCCATTTTGCATAAATTTTTTACCAGATCTGGTCAAAAGTTCTCAGCAAAATAACAAAAGTTGTCCAGGCCTATATACCATGGCATACGGTTATTCAAATTTTCGAATGTTACCTGATTTGACAGTAAAAATAAATGTTTTCAATGATTTTAATAACACTACACATTATCACATTAAACTGGCTGTATTACATAAAAATATTCATACTCCAAACTATTTAACATCAACAAATTTAATTTGCGATGTGCAAAATCAATTGAGTAGGGAGTTGCAATGGATTATTTATTAATTTCAGGTCATGAGATGTCCTTTTTGGCGTTCCTCTGCTGTTTGTTTAAAATTGGTGTCTTCAGTGAGAAAGATACTGCAGAAGTTGTACTAAAAAATTTTAGTAGGTAAGTTATGGGAATAGGAACATGTTTATTGAGATATACCATAAATAACTTGTCTGAGACAGTCGAAACAAACAAGCAATTGTTATTGGATTCAAGTAAGGGAGACAGGTGTTAGTTATATGTATTAACAAATTGAAATGACATCATAACATTGGCATAACATTATAATGGTGACATAATAGTGTATAATCAGTGCTCTAGAAGTGGCTTTATGTTATTATTAAGACCACTTTTGCATTGCATGGCAGCCGTGATGTGATTCATGTCTGTTTCGCTTGTGCCATTCCACAAAATGTACATTGGCAGTTCTTTTTTAGAAGTAAAATTAATCAATATATAAATAAACAAATAATTAAAATGTCCATATCATAAAAACGTTGTTAATAATAATTGTTAAAAAAATGAATGTAAAGTGTACTAAAATGTAATGAATATGTAAATAAATAATTTACAAGGTCATTTCCATTGAGTGATACGAATGATGCATTATCGTGTGACAAAATTGGTTTTAACCAGAAAATGTTAATAGTCGGTATGTGTCTTTTCACCAGGGTAACTCAGCTGGTTTACCCGTATCTGTTGCAGGTATCTGCAGTTGATGCGGAAGTTGCAACTGGTGTACCGGATGGAGCCCGCCGGCAGCCAAGGGGTGTGGAGTCTCGATGACTACTGCTTCATCCCGTTCTACTGGGGAAGTTCTCAACTCATAGGTGAGACCGCAAACGGTGACGTGTTGCCTGGAATATTATAATATCTTCACTGCAGCACTAGCACTGGAATGTGTGACAGGTTGATAGATTGGTTGATACCATAAGGTACATATCATAAAACTGAGACCAAAACACCGAAATACACCAGCAGAAGTAAAAATGTCGATTTCTAGAAACCATAAACAGTTTACTACCAGTTTTAATAATGGAAGTTGGAGATATTATCTTGAAAAGGTGTTGTGGTGAAAGTTTTGGACTGAATGGTATACGATTTGACATGTAAACATCTTATTTTGATGTAATCTTTCTCAAAACTTGAATTCTTTATTTAGGTCAGTTAAACAAATTGACTTACAGGGATGACACTCATACCATTGTAAAACAGAAATGTTCCCATTTAATAGGATACTCGTAACGTCATACTGCCAAAATGTACCTCAAGAGTCCTAGAATCAACACTAATATTGGAACTAGGGCTTTTTATATTGTTGCACCAACTCTTTGGAATATGCTCCCTCTTAGTGTTAGATCCGTTGAAAATATTACAAAATTCCGTCGTCATTTATCTTTACAACCTTGCTTATCAACCGTAGCTCCCTAGCGTCTTGACCCATCTGTTGACAACTGGACTAGTGCTTATGGATTTTGAGATTGACCAATCCTAAGTTATCTTATTATTATTATTATAAAGTACATCATGCTATTTGGGGAAATTTTGAGACCCCCACCCCCTTGTCATGCTTCGTAATGCTGCCATGTACACCCCTTTAAAAATTACATTCGTTTTAACAAAGACCCCTTTAAGATGCACACACCTTTAATAATTATTTTATTCGTTGCATGGCTGTATTGATTAAAAGTACAAAATTAGTCAAACAAAAAAATAATAGTACAATGCTGTTTTTGTAATGCTATTAAAATCCACCTAAAACCTTATTGAACAATTAATCTTATACTATATATATATCTGTCTGACAGCTCGACGTACCAATATTTCAAAAATTAATGGACTCCCATCCTCATGTAAAGCTTCATCACATATGTCCATAGAACCACCACCCTCTAACCTTGATGAACTTCACGGGTGAGCCCATATCTAAAATTTGGCTTAGAACGGATTGCTTGCCTAATATCCATCCTATGTGCCTATATCCATCTCGTATTCCTATGTTTTTGAACATTTCTTTAAATGGCAGTATTAACTTGCCGTTGCTTTTATATCAAACAGTTCTGCCATCTAACTGTCATGTTTAAAATTTCTACATAACGCATACAGTCCATTAAAGATATATTGACAATTCAGGATGGCTTAATTCCAATATTTGTGTACCAATTGCTACAGTTTGTCCATCAGATTGTTTGGGTTTGAAACCAACTGACTTCACTAACCGTAGACCGTTGTGTATGTGCTGCAAATAATGTGTGCGTTACCACCCACACAGATGGCGCCACTATAGGTGGTAATTCAACTCGTATACACTAGGTGGCTCTCGTATATAACACTCATCAATGGCTACTAAGCAGTTTGTAGACCACTTAAAAGTTACTGCTGAGAAGAAAATAGTGCACATTTCTATGCGAGTTATTGTCATTGCATATCGGTTTATAGATACAAATGTAACAACATGAACATGTCTGGTGGTAATTTAGCACCAATGCACACTTAAAAAGATTGCCGTAAAAGTAGCATACAACTAGGAACACACACGGATCACGTGTCAGCTCTCCAAGACTTGCTGTCACTCTGTTGTTGAGCTATGTCTGAGAAGGATGTTGCTATTGCTGTCATTATCACGTGTTGTGACAGTAGGTTGAGACTGAGTCGGTTCATCGCCAGTCTTAGGCTGCGAAGTCTCCCAGTCGTCATACAGATACTTGAAGTGTCTTAACGCGTAACACACGATGCGTACCCAGTACACCATGATAACGGCATAGAACAAGACACTGCCGATCTTTGACGCGAGATCTGGGCGCGGGTGGTGGAGGTAGATCAAGATCAACCACGTGCCGACGCAGACACGCGCCGCAGTAAAGAGCAGGATAAAGAAGATGGTGTTCATCTCGCCGTACCACGTCCGGTGGTGGTTTGACTCGTGCAGGAACCAGCGTATCTGGCGGAAGGGGTTTGTTATCTCCGAAACACACATCGTTGCCATCATTTCGGCGCCGTTGACGCCGTGGTAAAGGACGTAGCTGGTGCCGTAGATGCTGAGGACGTGGTGCAGCAACATCGCAGCAGCTGGAGGCAGATGGAGGGACACTGGGTCATAGGCACACTGGGTCGTAGACACACTGGGTCGAAGGCACACTGGGTCATGGCCACACTGGTTCGTGGGCACATTGGGTCATAAGCACACTGGGTCATAGGCACACTGGGTCATAGACATACATATGCACGGTCATAGGCACACAAACTACCTAGGTCATAGACAAACTGGCAAATATACATCACAGACGAACAACATCACAGACAGACAAAACCACAGACAAACAACGTCACAGAAGGGCAATATCACAGACGGACAACATCGCAGAAAAACAACATCACAGGCGGACAACATCACAGACAGCCAGCATAACAGACGGACAACATCACAGACGGAAAACATCACAGACAGACAACACCACAGACGGACAACATCACAGACAAACATCACAGAAGGACAACATCACAGACAGACGGACAACATCATAGACAGACAAACAGACAGACAGACGGAAAGACAGACAGACAGAGACAGACAGACAGACAGACAGACAGACAGACAGACAGACATACAACAGTACACACAGATAACATCTCAAACGGACAGCATCACAGACAGACCATATCAGAGACAGACAACATCACAGACAAACAACATCACAGACGGATAACATCGCACACAGACAAAATCACAGACAGACAACACCACAGACGGACAACATCGCAGACGAACAACGTCACAGAAAGACAACATAGCACACAGACGATGTCACGGACAGACAACATCGCAAATAGACATTGTAGACAGACAATGTCACAGATAGACAACATCGTAAACACACATTGTAGACAGACAACATTGTCTAGTAATGAGAGGATAGATGGTAGAGAGTAGAATGGGCAGGAACTAACTGCTTGACTTACCTTGTGTCTGGAAGATAAGTGACCTTATGAGGTCATAGATGAAGAAACTCATGCATATAACACATATCATGGCGTGAAGTTTTGTATTTGGACCCCCTAGAACAGTATCTGCAACAAACCATTTGGAATTAACAATATTTAATTAATATTTTGCAGAATAATTTGGCTAAGCTTAATTAATTTGTCCTTGAATTGATAGAAGATCCAGTTTATTGGTTGTTGATACTGTACATTGTTACCTCACAAGAAACTTGTTGTTGGTGGTCTGTATATATCACGATGAGAACTGGCACAGCAGGAAAACAAAGGAGGCTATCAACATCCACAGAGGGAAATCTTCACTGAACAGAGATGTTGGCCATGAGCTGCCACCAGTGCCGCTCCAGCTTGTGTCAATGACATAGCCTAGGTCCTGTGATACAACCGTAACGTCAGTCTGCTGGAGAAGGACATGCAAGGTGGCCGAAATATACAGATCACCAAAAACAAGTTTCTTGAGAGGTAACTGTTACAATAACAGTTAATTTGTGTTGTCCTCTACAACCTGACAGCCTTTCTTGGAGTGTATTCAGGATGTCAGACATCATAGACCAACTGCATTCAGAGTTGCAGTCAATTGTATTGTATTTTGTTGTTGATCATGTTTATGATTCCTACCTACACATACTGTTGTTTTGATATGGAATTGGTTATCAAAATTTCTGGGTGGAATTGGAACACTTTAAAATGTGGTATCATTGGAATTATAGGTAAGTTCTACCGATGTTACTCTCAGGTCATCTGTGCTACCGATGTTACTCTCAGGTCATCTGTGCTACCGATGTTACTCTCAGGTCATCTGTGCTACCGATGTTACTCTCAGGTCATCTGTGCTACCGATGTTACTCTCAGGTCATCTGTGCTACCGATGTTACTCTCAGGTCATCTGTGCTACCGATGTTACTCTCAGGTCATCTGTGCTACCGATGTTACTCTCAGGTCATCTGTAGCGTCGAGTGTATATTTACTGTTTGGCGAGAAATTCAATGTCGAATTCAAATTCGTGTTACTCCCCAGATGTCAAAATCTGGATTCAGTTCTGCAGATACCACAGCATCACAATCGTCTCGGGCACTTTATGGACCACTGTGTCCATTCTCATGACTGTATAATTAATGACGTACTAAATGTTTGCCTGCACTAGCTCAGGCATCGGAATTCATGTTGGGTATTGAAGTCTTGCAAATACTGACGTCACTATATTTTTTAAAGCGTATGTGTAAAATCACTATGTGCGATGTAAAGTATATTGTACATACCTGGGTCTGTGAATAGGTTTGGTCCCTGAACGAACACGCTCCAGCCACCCAGGCATATGATAAGTGTGGCGTGAATGACAGCAACGATGCGACAGTTCCATTCACACGACTTGTATGGCAGCATATAGCACAGCCACGCATATAGGAAGGTCCATGCCAGCATACACGATGCCACACATACTACGTTCATTGTTGCTCTGTGTCGGGACTACCGCTGATGCTACAAACTTGAACGTCAACTCAACTATAAATAGTTCACACACCCAAGATAAGTACGCACAACCGCATTACACCCCCGACAATACACAAACACCCTAAAATACCCGTACTACAACAACATACGCCAGTCTGAATCACTGACCTCTATTTATAAATCAAAGCCCCATTGCGGAGGTCTAACCAATCGTATATTGAGACTTTCTTCGATGAGGCATTTTTCTACATCTGTCTTTTGACTGATTGCGTGTTGCCCCTAATCCTGCTTGGTAATCCAATGCATTCCTCACGCAGGAAAACTGGATTGATAGGATTCTTAGTTGCAATCAAGAGCCTTGCTTTGCTATATCATTAATGTTTTGATTTCTTTCCAGATACAATTAGGTGATGATTATGATGAAGGGACTATACGAGATGATGGTGTTGCTTTGCTATGTCATTAATGTTTTGGTTTCTTTCCAGATACAATTAGGTGGTGATTATGATGAAGGGACTATAGGAGATGACGGTGTTGCTTTGCTATATCATTAATGTTTTGATTTCTTTCCAGATACAATTATGTGGTGATGGTGGTTAGAGTGAGGGGACTAGGCAGTGATGGTGTCACTTTTTTATGTCACTAA
Organism: Escarpia spicata; assembly: GCA_963995525.1. Taxonomy (NCBI): domain Eukaryota; kingdom Metazoa; phylum Annelida; class Polychaeta; order Sabellida; family Siboglinidae; genus Escarpia; species Escarpia spicata. The sequence goes on from OZ023217.1 coordinate 43,927,342, forward strand.
TTAGTGTATTTCCATTCCAGACACAATTATTGCTCACTTAGCACATCAACAAGCCATATTCTTTATAAAAAAAATTATAGAGTATTATTAATTTTGATGTAGTCATATAGCTTGGAAACATTCCTAAATGCTGTGTTACACCACCAGACATTTCAAACGTTTATTTCGGTAATAATTATTATTTTCGCCAAGTTATTAATTCCTTTACATTACAACTAATATTACGCTAAGCCAAATGTGTGTGGGTAATCTGTAAAATTTGACATTTTCTCATAAAATAGCACCTTTTAGGTGAGCAAATTCTTTCAGTTATTTCATTTCTAACTATTGTGTCGAAAGTAGACCTGTTTTACATTTTAAGATTACCTGCCCCAAAAGTGTGATAGAATATGGCACTAGATACAATCTCAACTTACACCATATTGCATATTCACAATACATATGGTAGAAGAATACAGTTACCATCTCGTTGGTTTCTACCGTGGATGGTAAACGTAATTTAGACTGCTACTGTGTGAATTAAGAACAGTAACACAACTCTCAGGCTCTGCTGTGCATGCATTATGTGGATATGTGCTGACACATATTTTTTTCAGTTGCATGCTGGTGCATAGTCAAGCGGGGGCATGGCATGGAGACATGCATTCATGTGTAACTGTCGTTGATTCTTATACACAGATTAAGTGCCACTTCTGAGCGTGTTTAATTATTTGTATTGATTTTAAGAATAAATGTGTGAGACAATGAGACATATTGGATTGTGTATAATGTTTGGGCAATCGATGCTAACTTTATGTATAAATATACTGTGTTGTAATGGATTTCTCCGAAATATCTACAAATGTCAAATATTGCTGTACAAGAGAAATTAACTCTGAAGATTAAGTACTAACATCTATTAATGCCATTTAAATCACTGATTACAAGAGTATACCAAGGAAACGTGTTATGACTTTATTACCGAGACTGATCCGTCTACACTGACCCTCTGACAGTGTAGGCAGTGTCACTATCCGTGTTACGTCATTAAACAGCTTTATTCGAGCAGATACATACATATATACCACATCGTCGAGCTGTTTAGTTCCAGTGTCGCTGCTATGTAGTGTAGTTTGTTTGTGACACATTGGACCGGTGGCTAAAAGACAGAGTTCTTAAAACACCTTTGGAATGAAATTCAAACGGCATTTATGTGGGCAACAAAACCAATGCTTCTATTCTGGAATATACGGTAAGCTCAAAAAATTATGAGGCTGACGGAAACATGAGACTAGCTCTCCAATCCCAGCCTCTCTCTCGAAATTTCCATAATTGAAAAGGTATATTCGCTCTCGATTTTTGAAGTTTGTTTTTCAAAAATACTGCTACGGGGTTGGTGTTGACGCTACATATTTATTCTGTTTGTTAGACGCTATCGTCGTGATTCCTTTTGACCGGTTGTCTATTTAATTGCACTTGCGATCGCAGTGATGGAGACGATAAACATTGCTATTGTTGGCCATTCCTTTGTTCGCCGCCTTGCGGCTTTCACGCTGACGCATCGGTCCATGAACCTCGCTTTGGATGAGAGTTATCATGTTACCTTAATTTCGAGAGGGGGTTTGAAAGTGCAGCAACTATACACACTGACGCATGATATTTTAAATGCCAGTAGTGATGTAGTTTTCATCGAAATTGGGACGAACGATTTAATGAATTGTGGACATATTGAAGTTGGCGATAAAGTGTTGGCTTTCGCAACGTATTTAACTGTGATGGCAGGGGTCCGTCGCGTTGTAATCTCGCAAATGTTGTATCGTGATGCTAGCGCATCTGTTTCTCCAGTTGATGCCGATTTTAATACTAGGGTTTTTCTATACAATAAGTATATGCACGAGGCCACCAAATGTTTTGACACTGTTGATTTCTGGTCGCATCGTGGCGTGTGGTCTGACTGGAAGCAGTATCTACTTGATGGTATACATTTTAATGACGAGGGAAATATAAAATATTTCAATAGTGTTCGAGGGGCAGTTGTTGCCGCGGCGAATAAGTTGTAAAGTTGTTAATGCTGGAGGTGTTTTTTTGGGACAGATAAAGTTTGACAATTTCTGACAATTGGTTTGGATTTACTACTGCTTAACAAATTGCCGTGTAAATGTTCTGCCACTACGCCTAGGGCTGTGCCCTTGTGGGCCGTGTAAATGTTCTGCCATTATGGCTGTGCCCTTGTGGGCCGTGTAAATGTTCTGCCACTAGGCCTAGGGCTGTGCCCTTGTGAGCCGTGTACATGTTCTGCCATTATGGCTGTGCCCTTGTGAGCCGTGTACATGTTCTGCCATTATGGCTGTGCCCTTGTGGGCCGTGTAAATGTTCTGCCATTATGGCTGTGCCCTTGTGGGCCGTGTAAATGTTCTGCCACTAGGCCTAGGGCTGTGCCCTTGTGAGCCGTGTACATGTTCTGCCATTATGGCTGTGCCCTTGTGAGCCGTGTACATGTTCTGCCATTATGGCTGTGCCCTTGTGGGTCGTGTAAATGTTCTGCCATTATGGCTGTGCCCTTGTGAGCCGTGTACATGTTCTGCCATTATGGCTGTGCCCTTGTGAGCCGTGTACATGTTCTGCCATTATGGCTGTGCCCTTGTGGGCCGTGTAAATGTTCTGCCATTATGGCTGTGCCCTTGTGGGCCGTGTACATGTTCTGCCATTATGGCTGTGCCCTTATGTGCCGTGTACATGTTCTGCCATTATGGCTGTGCCCTTGTGGGCCGTGTAAATGTTCTGCCATTATGGCTGTGCCCTTGTGTGCCGTGTAAATGTTCTGCCACTGGCTGTGCCCTTGTGGGCCGTGTAAATGTTCTGCCACTGGCTGTGCCCTTGTGGGCCATGTAAATGTTATGCCATTCTGGCTGTGTGCCCTTGGTGGCCGTGTAAATGTTCTGCCATTATGGCTGTGCCTCTGGCGGCCGTGTACATGTTTTGGCATTCTGGCTGTGTGCCCTTGGTGGCTGTGTAACTGTTCTGCCATTCTTGGGATACCCTCGGTGGCTTTGTAATTATTTGTTCCGTTGCAATTCCTTAGTTACAGAGGTTGGCATTATTACCCATACGCTTTTATGACTATCCTGGTTTTGGTTTTATGGTACAGAACATACTGTTGGTGGCAGTACATATTAATGCAATTACAGTGTGTAACGTTTGTATATTTGTGTTACGTTTCTACTTTGGCCTGCTTCCATATTAGCTAGAATGAATTTACCTAGCGGTATGGGTTCATTATAATGTTCATTATAATATATGACCCAGTGTCTGCCCGGCTTTCCTTTCTCAATGTTTCAGAATGCCTCCAAAACGTAAACGTTCTACAAAAGCGCCAGCTCGTTATCGCGAGACAGTCGTGGGACCTCCTCGCAAACGAGCCAGGACGGTTGATGGGGACTGGCCCGAGGAAAGGACATTCACAGCCATGGCGATGGTTCCACCAGCCCCAGTGTTGTCAGCACCTCCTCCAACTGGCGAGATTGGCATCCTACGTGACCAGATGCGGTCTATGCAGGAACAGGTGGAATCAATTCGGGAGGCGGTCATGGGGATGGCTGCATCCTCTCTGGTAGCGAGGGAGGCGACCCCAGTGGCAGCTGCATTAGCAACACCAGCAGCAGCCGGGTCAGCAGCAGCGGCTGGGTCAGATGGCAATGGTCACTGAGTCGAGCATGGGTGAGCTAGGTGAGGAATTACCTCAATACCTCTCTAACATGAGGACATTGGCAGCAGTACCGCTTGGTAGCCTGGTGGACCAAAAGATTAAAGACAGAATTTGGTCCAACCAATATATTGATTTGGCTTTACTAATTAGTGACGCAGCGCATGAAACAACATATATGTCTCCCAATCTCACCTTTGATCAATCTCGGTCGCAGTTCATAAAGAAAATTGCTATCATCGAGCAGTGGTCAGATGCTTTTCTCATTTTCATGGCCATATATACACAACACTGCCCATTAGAGACACAGGCTATCATGAAATACATGCAGATCATCCGGACCATGGCTTCCAATTCACCCCCCAAGGTTTTTCTTACATATGACAGGGACTTTAGGAAGTTGAGGGCACACTTCACCATGCCGTGGTGTACGTTACATCAGGAACTCCTCCATTCGGCTAGCAAGATCATAGGAAATCAGAGTCGTCCCTTTCCCCAGTGGAGACAGCCCATAGCCAGACGACAGCCCTTTCCCACCGGCTACTGCTTCGCCTACTGCAGTGATGGGCGTTGCACCAATCAGAAATGTACCTTCGCACACCGATGCCCATCTTGCAATGGACAGCATGCAGTGTCACAATGCCATGGTAGTCGTCCGGCCATCCCATTCAAACGCCCTGCCACCCCCTTCCATCGCCCTGCCACCCCCTTCAAACGGCCTGCTTTCACCGGCATCCAACCTCCCAACGCCAATCCACGCCGCCCGGCTATGGCAGCTCCTACAGGAAAGTAGGTATGAACCAGCCTTGACGGAGGAAATTTGCCAAGGATTTACCCATGGATTTCCACTTTCTTTTCAAGGCGATCTAACCATAGGACAGTACCATGCAACCACCCATCTCTCCTAGCAAACCTTTCAGTGGCAAGGGACATGATTATGAAAGAATGTACTTTAGGTCGTATTGCAGGCCCCTTCGAATTAATCCCAATTTTTAACTTGGTTATATCACCATTAGGGCTTATTCCAAAGGCGGAGAAAGGCAAGTTTCGGATAATTCACGACTTATCATTTCCAAAGAGAAATTCTGTTAATTTTGGAATCCCAAAAGAGTGTTGTTCTGTAACATATGAAGATTATGACTACTTTATTTCATTGCTGACATCAGTGGGTCGTGGTTGTTTTATTGCCAAAGCTGATATTGAATCTGCATTTCGGATTATTCCGGTTCATCCTAGAGATTATCATCTGCTTGGTTTTTCATTTGATGGTCAATATTATTATGATAAATGCCTTCCAATGGGTTGCTCCACTTCGTGCAAAATTTTTGAACAATTTAGCTGTGCCTTGCAGTGGATTCTACAAACAAATTTGCACGTTATGCATATGTCTCACATCCTGGACGATTACATTTTTCTCTCGCCATCTCAGTCGATTTGCAACTTCTATCTGCAGCAATTTTTCTTTATGGCTAATTGGTTGTCAATTCCGATCAAACATAACAAAACTGTGTTGCCATCTACTTGTGTGGTTGTTCATGGTATAGAAGTAGACACTGTAAAAATGGAGGCTAGGCTCCCACAGGACAAACTTGAAGCAGCGAGTAAGTTAGTCAAGTCCTTTAGTCACCGTAAAAAGGTTACCTTGCGAGAACTACAAAGTCTCCTTGGAACTTTACAATTCTGTTGTAAAGTAATAATTTCCGGCAGACCATTTCTCCGAAGGTTGCATGACTTAACCCAGGGCAAAGTTAAGCCTCATTTTCACATACGCCTGGGTAAGGAGGCACGGCTAGACTTAGCTGCGTGGTCTATTTTTCTGGAGAACTTTAATGGGTCATCACTTCTCATTAATGATCAGTGGCTGTCTTCAGAAAAGCTTGAATTATTCACAGACGCTTCAGGTCTGGGTTTTGCTGGTCTATTGGAAAGCCAGTGGTTTCAAGGTCATTGGCCTTTGTCATGGCAGAACTTCAATATTGCCGTAAAGGAATTATTTCCTATCGTACTTGCCTTGTACTTGTGGCCGCATGTTCTGAAAGATAGGAGACTGCTTGTGCTATGTGACAATGAAGCAGTGGCACATGTTATCAATAACCAAACGAGTAAAGACAAACAACTGATGTCACTTATCCGTAAGTTGACTGTAGCACTCATGAAAAACAACTTGATTTTAAGAGCAAAACATGTCCCAGGTAAACAGAATAGAATCGCTGATGCGCTGTCTCGGTTTCAGGACACGCCAGAACTGCGCAGGCAGTATGGCCTCGAGCCAGTGCCGTCGGTCATCCCGTCGGTTCTCCTGCCTTGGTAACTGTCGTTCAACATTTCTTAGATGCTTCCTTGTCTGACCTCACCACACAGGCTTATCAAAAAAGTGTTACAATGTTTCACCAGTTCTGTCAATCTGAACTTCACCTCACACACTGGTTTCCAGCTAAAACACCAGCAATAATTTCTTTTATAGCATTTTGTTTTCAAAAAGGTTATGCGCCATCATCCATTACCAGTGTGATTTCAGCAATTTCATACGTGCATAAAATGCACACTTTTGCAGATCCAGCTGCTACATTTGTTGTTCGAAAATTATTGCATGGGGCTGCAAAATTGAGGTCATCAGGTGATCAGCGGGCACCTGTCACAAAATCGGTCTTGCACAAGTTGGTTTGTTCTACACCACACATCTCATGTTGCTATTATAACAACATTTTAACTTCGGCCATGTATTTACTAGCCTTTCACGCCTTCCTTCGAATAGGGGAAATTGCAGTGACTTCTACTGCAAAAATCGGTCAAGTCTTGCAGGTGAGCCAACTGGCAGTGACGACTAATGGCTGTACAGTGGTGTTTTATGCATACAAGCATTATCAAGGCTCGCCTGTGACTTTAGCTATTCCAGCACATATCGAGTCACCATGTTGTCCAGTTAAAGCTATGCGATCATATTTGGCATTACGAGGCAATACGCCAGGTCCGCTCTTTATTTTTCCAGGAGGAGCTCCAGGTCTCTTACATGGGCAGGTCTCTCGACTTTATGCTATAAAGGTCATAGTTTTCGGATAGGCGCTGCAGCAGCAGCTGCAATGCAGGGGGTCTCGGACGACGAAATCCAGCGCATGGGACGGTGGAAATCCCAAGTTAAAAAAAATATATTCGAATTCCAATGTTGCAGTTGCAGTGACCTCTTTTTGTTTTGCAGTGGTTATGCTCACATAAGGTGGCAGGTGCACAAAATATGCTTTCTACTTAGGTGGGGCATATGGGGCAGCAGTGCTTGTATTCATTCATTTCGGACAAAAAACGGAAAAATGTTGCATGAATTTTTTCTGCTGAGGTGGGGCATTCCATGTAATGTAAGCACCATTTCAGCTACACGATTAATATGTCAACTTAAACCGGTAAATATCAGTGTTGTGTTACACTCCTGGTAGTGAAATACTCCTTGTTTTGGCTATGTTTCACTGATGCTTTCTGCTCAGGTGGGGCATTCCGTGTGAAATAGAGATGTTTTATATACACTCTCGGTGGTTAATATAGACCAATACTGTGTAGCACTTCAGTTACCGAAATGTGTGGATTCCTAATGTGTTAGGCAGGGCATTACATTTAGCCTTCACAATTGTTGTTTCCAAACCGATGGCTATGTTAATTATACGCATAATGTGTAACGCTTCAGGTACTAAATCATTGTACGATTAATATGTTGTGGCGCGTGCTTTCTGCTGAGGTGGGGCATTCCATGTAGCATAATTTTTGTTTACACACTTGATGGATATTATATAGCAATAATGTTTAGCACTTAAGGTGCCGGTATATACTTTCGTGTGGTTTTCATGTATAGCATGAATGCTTTCTGCTTAGGTGAGGCATTCTAAGTGGCAGTAACAGTGTTCGCAGTAACACAGGTTATCTAAGTTCGAGCTAATTGCCAATGGACACACGTGTGGACTAATGTGTTGTTCGCAGTAACACAGGTTATCTAAGTTCGAGCTAATTGCCAATGGACACACGTGTGGACTAATGTGTTGTTACATCCATGCTTTCTACTGAGGTGGGGCATGATAGGTACTGTTTTGATGAATAGTTGTTACATTCTGAGTGTAATTGCTGTAATTTTGCTTAGTGATACGGAATCCGGTGGGGTGGGGGGAGCCATTCTGAAAATTATTATTAAAAGTTATTACAGAATTGGCCTGGTGTGGTCGGTTCCCCTACCTTTGCTGTCAGTTTTGTGCATTTGTTATGACATGTATAACTAGGTATCGACATTGTATATTATGGTAGTTATGTAATCTAGTTATACATAAAGAGTTGGCTTACTATTAAGTTCTTATACAAACATACATCTGACTTGTGTTATCAGCAAACAAGCCACGTTTCCGAGTTACGGAGTCACAACTTTATTTGGTAGTGTTGTCCCGCATAAAAACACCTTTTGAATGAAATTCAAACGGCATTTATGTGGGCAACAAAACCAATGCTTCTATTCTGGAATATACGGTAAGCTCAAAAAATTATGAGGCTGACGGAAACATGAGACTAGCTCTCCAATCCCAGCCTCTCTCTCGAAATTTCCAGAATTGAAAAGGTATATTCGCTCTTGATTTTTGAAGTTTGTTTTCCCACCCTCCTACCCCGTCCACACCTGAGTATTTATATGGCTGGTGGTGTTTTTTTAAACTTATTTGTGTGTTTCTGCATGCAATTTAAATACACGGTTTATGTTAAGTTACAGTGTATGCATAATTGTGTTCTGTGCCATAATTGTTTTCTCTGATATCTCTTGCAACTATAGCCATGCATTCTGTAGCATAGTTTGTCTTACGAGATTCTGGTTAATGATAATAGTACACTGTGTATATGATACATCTTCCAAGGGGTTTTAGGGCGGGGACATGTGCACATGTACCTAACGCTTTCCCCTTGTATTTGAATCACAGAATTTCACACATGTAAGCTACGCAGGTGTCAAGCCGTTGCAGTCACCAGATTAATGATGTCTCATTGAAGAGCACTGGACTCCGCCTTATAGGCTGATATACTTACATGTAGTAAACAGGCAGTCGCCGAAATAAAGTAGCTATGTAAACTAGTCCCACTGCTTTGAGTATTGCCTTCATTTTTATGGTATGATACAGCATTACTGCGTAGCAAGTGACTACGTAACAGTCGCCGGGGGAGTGAGTCAGTCCCAAGTGCCACTAGCTTGTCGGTTAGATGACCCCGTTAGTGGACGTAAATCAATCTTGCTTCAGGTCTACACTAACGGTATCTCTTTAATCGTCTTTTCTTTAGAAAGTTCGACAGTTAATAGGGGTTGACGCTATAGGCTATACATTCTGTAGTCTTTCATCCAGATGAGCGGTTGTCGTGCCCTCATCGGCCTGTCCCGAACTACGGATGTCACAATGAAAGTGTTCGGTTCCCTTGGGTCAGGAGGGGTAAGATCACATTTAGATTTTACATAGGCGGCCATTATAACGTTTCCTTTATTTCATGCAAAATTTGTCCAAACATTTTCTTGAACATTTCACAGCATATTTAACCTCCATTGACACAAGTACTGTGGAAAATTCGTGAAATTCTCATACCTCATTTTTTATTTTAAAAAATCCATCCAAACCTGATATCAATCAATTTCGCCCAAGTCTGGTGACGGATTTTGAAATATTGGTTTGTTCTGCAAAATAACCACTGTGCGAATACGCGAGCGACTAGCGTATACGAATTTATTGCTGAAATAAATGATTAAAATAAACATGTCCCATGTCAAAGTGGTCGACAAAATTCACACGTCACACCAAAACGGTATTTTCAAGGGCACTCTTTTGGTCGGAAATTGATGAATCCTTAATGTGGTCAAACAGATCTCCCCAATCTTGCAAATCTTCACGAAAGTTAGATATGCTTATATAACTAGATTAAACGCAAAGGGAAATGTACACTGTCTCAATAACAATAAAAATATGTGTCATCAAACTGTGCACACCTTCAAGCTAAACAGCGCCTTGAATTGGTTTAAACATGCTTATTCGGTACCTTATACCACATACGATGTTTGATTGATATGAATGGTACTGAGCACAACTACAGACCAACACAGTATCTTACCGATATGGAAGTAAAATAGTTAGAATTTGAACGGAATTTTTTTTTTTTTTCTTCAAAAAAATGTACTGTTTAACAAAGAAATACGCAAAATAATTATTTTAAGCAGCATTTTATTGGACATGCAAGTTGCACATCCTCACGAATTTTGGTATAACGTAATCCCCACAAACTATGCTAAATAATGTGATGCAATTATGAACTGTGATTCACTCGTGTACGACACCAGTAGGTATCAAGAGAACAAGCCAGGCATTTCAACTAAACAAAATTATTCACAGTGTAACAATATATCAATGTCAATGAATTTTTAAACCTAAACCACTAGGTGGAGAAACTGTCTCAATCCTAGTTTGTGAGCTTCCACATCTGACTGTTGTGTTTAGTTTAATGTGTGAGTAATAGATAAGAACATACTTATTGAAACATGGTGGCAGGCGTGAGTATCGAAGCCTCACACGTCAAAGAAGAGATGGACAATATCTGATAAACTGCAAGTAAGGTAATTTGGGTGAAAGGACAGGACAGATCACTACATTAGTATTGCCCACCACGTGGTTTGCACTCAGTTTGCTGTACTGGTAGCATACAAATATACGTATATTATGGATGAAGCAAGAGACCAACGTGCAGCGTCGCACCAATGAAGGTAAAGACACCGCCCCAGCAAACCATTCTACGTTGCCACAACGTCACTTTTTGGTTATGGGGACGTTGTGAAGTGACGTTGCTACAACGTAATTGTATAGACTCCCACCTACGTTGCGACAACGTAGTGAAATGACGTTGTGAAATTACCTTCCAGCATCCAATACACAACCTATCGGTGACCTTCCACAACCAATACACAAACTATCGGTGACCTTCGCACAACCTTTTTGAAACCTTCCACCAACCATTACACAACCTGTTATGCATCTTCTAGCAACTTTTGCACGAACCACCCCACCCCCTTTTCAGACCACCTACGCCTTTTGTAGTATTTCCCTTCAGAATATGAATTACATGAGACATTCAATTTCAGTTTAAAATAGTTTATTTTCACTAAAATTATACATCAGTCCCTGATACATATCTTCCTTGTCTGATGATTGTGACGTGATTCTCACTCTTTCTGCAGCACGATTCTACGAAAATAGACATTCTGATTAGTTTAATATATTATGAACAAGTATTTACCATTTAAAAGTAACTAGTTGGGAGGGCAGAAATTAGAGGGATATCTAGATATGACATATTATATTTTAACATTTCAGAGGAGTGGAGACGAGGAAAACTATTTTAATGGAATATCTCGAAATAAATGATCGAATAAGCTAGTCAATAGTCTTGAGTCATCTTCTATAAATGTGTACTCGTATAGCTCTATATCATCATTTCCATATTCTGAGACTCCATTTCTGAGGATAAACATAAATCTTGATAAAATCCCTACCTTCATGGTTTGGATATTTCTTGTCAAAAAAGTATTGAAATGAATATAAAATGGACATGAATGGCCAAACAGTACCAGTTCTGCTATCAATAATCGATGTCACATAAACTGCTTAATAATAATAAAAATTGCACTCATAATTCAGTTATGGAGGGTAGCCCCTTCAATACCTTTTGATGTGAGGACTTGTGTTGAAATTAGTCACCTGATTACAACGGAAAACAGTACATAACCGTAAGAAATGGGCAACCAAAAGGGCAATTTTTCAATGGATTTGCGTGTACTGCAGGCTGACTCGCAGTTCGGTCAGCGCCGTGGTTGACTCACGAATCAAACAGTCCACCCTCCTGCATGTTGATTTCAGCTACCGCGCTTTGCAAGCACGCTGTAGCTGTATGCATCTTGTTGTATTTTCAGAAGCTTCTCAACGAATGTAGGCCTACTGTAGGTCTGACTTTCGTCCGCGTCAGCGCTTACTTCTAGGTGGTTGTCAGCAGCAGGGGCCGCGGTTGCACCACTTACGCCCGCTCCGGTCTTGGGCGGCTTTGTCTTAGGCATCACGGTTTGGTTGACACCCAGACACTTAGCCACAAACAATGGCTTACCGTTAACGTTCTTGAGTGGACACCACTGCTATTGTTCGTCGTCAATGTGCCCAAGTACAACGGTACAATATCCGAAGTAAATGTACAAATGTTCACGTGTTTGGCTGTACAAGTTGTGAATTCCTTCACATATCTGAAGATTCACTTATTCGCCTGCGCAAAACTCAATCTTGATATTAATCGCACATATACAACCAGACAAAAATACAATTTGTTGCGGAGCTCGTAACACACGTCTAATCAATTAATCTAACAGTGTAGTGCATAGACAGGTAAAAGGGAGCAAGAGAGCAACTAGACAGGTAAAAGGGAGCAAATAGACAGGTAAAAAGGGAGCATGGGAGCAAATAGACAGATAAACATGGAGCAAGAGAGCAAATAGACAGATAAAAAGGGAGCATGGGAGCAAATAGACAGGTAAAAAGGGAGCATGGGAGCAAATAGACAGGTAAAAATGGAGCATGAGAGGAAATAGACAGGTAAAAAGGGAGCATGGGAGCAAATAGACAGGTAATAGTATACTAATAAGCAAATATTGATCATGGGATACATTCACTTTCCTAAAATCCATTAAAAATGGTAATTAACCCAGAATGCTAATTTAAAGGCGTGTCCAAAAAAGCGCCAGTGATTTAGAGACTGTGCAAACGTTTGATTGTTGGCATCCGTAACAAACAGCAATTGGGCCTATGAACAGGGAAAAGTCAAAAGAGCACATATGCATTGCCATTGAATATCCCTGCTTAATGCCGCTTTAAATATGTCTCCATTTCTTGGAAGATCAACTATGATAATTTATAAAACGCTTGCATGATTAAAATGAAGGATTTCAGGGCAAATGTCAACCAATGCCAATTCGGGTGACATTTTGCGACTGGGCAAAATATCATAATTGAAATGTGCAAAAAATAGTTTGGCTTGTGCCATCAGTCACTGTGATGTTTTGTATTCTTAAGATATTCAAATATAGCCTGTACATGTTTTCATTTAGTCTCAGGGGTGCAGCAGAGAAGGTAAGTCTTTACTTTGTCAAAACAAGAAAAGGATATCGTGCTGTGCCCTAAAAACCCATCATGACAAATGTACGATATTGCACCATTGAAAAAAACAGTGATTGTGCACGTCTCCCATCCGACCCTATAGGCAATACTGATTTAAGACCACCCCCCAATGAGTAATCAACACTAGTAGTGTTAGGAAAAGCACATGTACAGGTATTTCCCCCCACTCTTGCCATATATTATGTAAACATTTCTGACTAGTACAGCTGTTTGTTCTGCAAATAACGACATTCTGATTGCTTGACCACAGCTGTGCATGCAAAAGATGCTTGTGGTTTATGTTTAAGACCACATTTGTGGATAGTTAATGTGTAAACTCCTAGTTACAATATTGGTTTATAATTTATAAATTCATAACACAGAAATGCTAATATGAATTTACAAAACAAAAATATGTAAACAGGTGCTTTAGAAAATGTGCTGGCTAAATGATAGAGTGGGCCACAGCTGTGGTGGTCATAGTATGCGGGACTGTCCAATGAGGAGTTTTTGGAGGGACTATTGTTGATTTTCTTTTACCAGGTGTCAGGGGAGGAAACCATACATGGGTAAATGTGTACCATGTCATCGACCCACAGAGCCTGTGTACGTGATCTGTAAATGCTCATTAACTATGGGATTATCTATGGAAATCAGATCCTCCACACTGTCAATAAAATTTGAATTTGGTTAAAGAAGGTGACATAAGCTGTGATAGACACGAGTTCAATGATTCGCGACAATAGTGTAGTTTAACACCATGAACTGCCTGGTCAATTCCGTACAAAAATGTATATATTATATTAAAATAGCACCATTCATCGCAGTTATGGTGGAACTACACAAACACTAACAGCATGTTTTTTAATCTTGAATATGCAGGCAGTATTTTGAACTTTTTCCACTCAACACACATACATCTTGTAAAAACAGGTTTGTTAGAAATATATTTATTATTTTATCAAAGTATTGACATCATATTATAAGTATATTCATGTTCTCACCAGCAATTTCATTTTAAAAACTACCTACCCCGGTATATGCACCAAACACTTAGTAATAACTATTCAAAACATCCAGTGAGCAATGTCCAATGGAGATTATAATAAGTATTTGCTGTTCAGAATCAAACAAGCTAATTTGTTAGACTACTAGCTATACATCTTGCTAACTAATATCAACAAATCCCTAATAAGGAAGATTACAGAACATGGAAAAATACAATTAAGTGGTATACAGGCACTAGCTGAAATATACAGGCTGTAGGAAAGTCATAATTTCAATGTAAAATACAATGCTCCATTTATTGTTTCTTTGTAAAAATGCAAATACATTATGCTATCAAAGTACTGCTTGGGATAAATATAAAATGTCAGGCTATCTATATTATTATATTATTCAGTCAAGTCATTACAATTTGTAATTTCTCTTATAAATATGGTGGAAATTATGACTTTCCTTTCAGTGGTGATGAATTAGGGTTATATGGTTTCACTTTGACATAAAACCTGAACACCCCACCCCACACGTGCACTGTTCCATTTGACATAAGACCTGAACACCCCACCCCACACGTGCACTGTTCCATTTGACATAAGACCTGAACACCCCACCCCACACGTGCACTGTTCCATTTGACATAAGACCTGAACACCCCACCCCACACGTGCACTGTTCCATTTGACAGAAGACCTGAACTCCCCACCCCACACGTGCACTATTCCATTTGACATAAGACCTGAACTCCCCACCCCACACGTGCACTGTTCCATTTGACATAAGACCTGAACACCCCACCCCACACGTGCACTGTTCCATTTGACATATGACCTGAACTCCCCACCCCACACGTGCACTGTTCCATTTGACATAAGACCTGAACTCCCCACCCCACACGTGCACTGTTCCCTTTGACATAAGACCTGAACACCCCACCCCACACGTGCACTGTTCCATTTGACATAAGACCTGAACTCCCCACCCCACACGTGCACTGTTCCATTTGACATAAGACCTGAACACCCCACCCCACACGTGCACTGTTCCATTTGACATAAGACCTGAACTCCCCACCCCACACGTGCACTGTTCCATTTGACATAAGACCTGAACTCCCCACCCCACACATGCACTGTTCCCTTTGACATAAGACCTGAACACCCCACCCCACACGTGCACTGTTCCATTTGACATAAGACCTGAACTCCCCACCCCACACGTGCACTGTTCCATTTGAGTTGTTTCCAAATCCAAGTATGCATACTAAAACTATTTTGCAAACTTGTACAGAATTTGAATATTAACCATTTCGTGTGGATGATGCTGATAGGAATCACCACTTAGATGGATTGATTCTGGTGGCATGAAGTTGGTTAGAAACATGATGCCCCTCAATTGTATCTGTTGTATACAGTTTCAGATAACAAATGCACATACATTGTAATTATACTTCACCACCAGGACATTCATATAAGCAGTTTGCTACATAACCTTTATGATAAAATCTCCTTTCTTTCTATAAAATATACACATAAACATGCACCACAGGTAGGCTATATAAGTATGTAACGGTAAAACCTGAATGAGAAGTGCACATGGAATGTTGTCCACTAATATAATAGTTATCCCATTCACTGCTAAGGGCAGCTCACTTTGTATAACCAGGGCAAAATAATACATATGAAATACAGGCACAAGAGATGTGAACTGTGTCAATTGTGCTGCAAAGTGATGTCATAAAGAGTCACTGTCAAACGTTTAAGTAAGACTGCTGTTAAAACATGTAGGTTTTGTATGGAAGATATTGTTCATGGCTCCAAGATTATATTTTAATAGAAGGAATTAAACTTACATTGGATCTGTATTTACAAGTTTCAAATACAGCTCCAATATAAGTTAAATTCCTGCTATTAAAATGTAGGTTTTGTATTTTACACGATAATAAAAACACGCAAGTGATCATTATTTTCAACAGTTGTCAAGTGTCGCTCCATGTGATATGATGATATGTGGACTGGTCTCTTGAATGACATCATCATTCTGCAATATCTATAAGAAGAAATCAAACATACTTGATAAATCTACATTAAAACAAGCAATAACTGAAACAATAACAAAAATGAAGGTATGCAACAATTATACCATATTTTTTAAATAGCTGATATAGGTTTTTATCAGACTCTGCATAACTACTGTTTTGCTACATACTATAGATATGTGACACTAGGTGACATTGCACATTTTATTTGAATCTTTTATAGTTGACTTTATAATAAAGTGTATTTGCATGTGATATTTAAAAATGCAAAGTATAATTTTGTAAAAATGCATTTCAGAACAAAGTATTTGCCCCAAACCTGTTATAAACTGACCTTAGTGATGGAGAAGCTGGGCAAGGACAAGAGTGATGACAATGCTGACAACTGATGCTGACGCTGTGCTGACACTGTTGACAATCGATGCCTCTGGGGGACAGTTCGCACCCTGGCACTCTGGGGTTTCTGCAATGCATCAAAGCGTGTTAGTTATCAGTGAACAAATGTTTGTTTAGCCCAGACGTAAGAAAAAAGATGTTAGATTATTCCACTGGTGCACTGACAATAAACAATAATGCAACAAATATTACTGTGACAAAAGTTGTTCTTACAGATTGATGAATTCTGGTACTAGAATATGGCATCCACGTATTGGCATCCTCAGAAACCAGAGGTGGTGACTGTGTGCATTACCCCTGGCAGATCTCCTACACAATGTCAGGAAGTTAGCTGAATCAAACTCATAAATGACGTCATTGACTTCACCGGTTGCGACCGCACCACCCATGAAAACATTGCAGACATCTGTCTCACTCATGCTCTATTTCCCAGATGAAGCCCTTGACTTCTTGGAATCCCAGTATACTTACCCGTTCAACCATTCTCATGAGTCACTAATCAGTATTGTGTATTGAAATAACTAGGTTTATCTCCCAAACATTCATATAATGTGAGCTGCGTGTGGCTGAAATGAAGACCACCAGAACTTGACTGCAAGTGATATTATTGGCTTAGCTTATCTTCTGAGCTTCGCAAGGCGATCTGCCAAGGCATACTGAGACTGATGTAATCTGCATTGTCCCCTGGCATGCGAGGATGGGTATTGGCATTAATTGGTCATCCAAAGACAAGTTGGTTAGGAATTGTAGAAAAAGACAGACAACTGTCATGGAAGACATGAACTGAAGTCAAACAGGTGGCCAGAGACAGGACAAACTGGAGAAGACAATAATTGGGATGGAAGACATGAACTGAAGCCAAACAGATGGCCAGAGATAGGACAAACTGGAGAAGACAATAACTGGGATGGAAGACATGAACTGAAGCCAAACAGATGGCCAGAGACAGGACAAACTGGAGAAGACAATAATTGGGATGGAAGACATGAACTGAAGCCAAACAGATGGCCAGAGATAGGACAAACTGGAGAAGACAATAACTGGGATGGAAGACATGGACTGAAGCCAAACAGATGGCCAGAGATAGGACAAACTGGAGAAGACACTAACTGGGATGGAAGACATGAACTGAAGCCAAACAGATGGCCAGAGATAGGACAAACTGGAGAAGACAATAAATGGGATGGAAGACATGAACTGAAGCCAAACAGATGGCCAGAGATAGGACAAACTGGAGAAGACAATAACTGGGATGGAAGACATGAACTGAAGCCAAACAGATGGCCAGAGATAGGACAAACTGGAGAAGACAATAACTGGGATGGAAGACATGAACTGAAGCCAAACAGATGGCCAGAGATAGGACAAACTGGAGAAGACAATAACTGGGATGGAAGACATGGACTGAAGCCAAACATTGGCTAAAGACAAGATGGACTGGAGAAAGATCACTGCAGCAATATGGGCTACTATTAGTACTAGACCTGAAGAGGAAAGATAGGCCATTAACTGACTTACATGATTTATTTTGTTAAGCTAAATACAGTGTTCTGTCAATTAAAGACATACATATAACTGGTGATATAGGTTACCATCACATGGAACAAATAAACACAAAATACTTACTTGAGCAGTGTAAGGTCAGTGAGGGAATAGAAAGAAAAAAGGTAACAGAAATTGAGGATCAGAATCGAGGCCAGCTTCCCCCCCGGCAGACAGGGAAACAAGAGAACAACTTACTGTAGAGAATATTGGTTATACATTATACTTACTGTAGAGATGTACTTTGTCACTGTGTGACCCCATGCGATTCCTGCCCTCACACCTATAGTCTCCGTAGTCGTTCGCCTGGACGTTGATGATGGTCAACTGGTACCAGACCTCAGCCACTGATAAGGTCTGGCCATGACTCAGTAGGACATGAATGATGTGCTTCTCGTCATCCTTGATTGGTACTGAGTTGTTCTTCTTGTCGATCTGGTACCATGTCAAGTCCGGGAATGGGTAGCCTGTGACAGTGTGAACCAAATTGTATAATGCCAGCAATGTAAATTAAATTAAACCAGCTTACACCCAGCCATGAAAAAACAAACAAAGGGCAGCAGTTGTCATCATTAGTCTAGGTTTTTTTACTTAATCTTGTTCTCGGTGGTGTCATCTGGAGAGTTGCTTACCACTCAAGCGATCAGTTCAGTTTCCAACATTCTCCAACAGTCAGTAAGGCGTGCTTGGTACATGTTAGCAAAAATAGATAAGATATTTTCAGACAAATAAAAATTGCAAAAGTCATACCCCTTTTAAAA
Organism: Escarpia spicata; assembly: GCA_963995525.1. Classification (NCBI taxonomy): domain Eukaryota; kingdom Metazoa; phylum Annelida; class Polychaeta; order Sabellida; family Siboglinidae; genus Escarpia; species Escarpia spicata. Next base: position 43,945,945 of record OZ023217.1, read on the forward strand.
AAGGTGATGTTTCTGACTTTAACAATTACCGTCCTATTTCGATCCTGCCAGTGATGTCAATTTTTTTGAAAGGGTTATGTTTGATCAAATCCACAATTACTTCCATTCCAAAGCGTTATACTATTTTAGCCAATATGGCTTTAGAAAGAAACATTCTACTGAGCTTGCTAAACTCGAAATCATAGACAGAATTATACAAGAACTTGATAAATCGGTTACTCCAATAAATATATACCTTGATTTATCAAAAGCATTTGACACAATTGATCACAATATATTGGTACAGAAGTTAAATTACTACGGATTAAATCACCAGGCTCTGGATCTTTGCAAGAGTTATTTACAAAATCATAAGCCGTACGTAGAAATTGAAAATGTTAAGTCATCAACATTGGTGACCCTCAAGGTTCAATTTTAGGGCCGCTCTTATTTATTATATACATAAATGACATAGCACTTTCTAGTGACCTTTTCAAATTCATAACGTATGCTGATGACACCACCCTTACTAGTACACTAAATACACTTATCGATTCAGAAGGCCAAATGCGAAGTGAAAATATTAATAAAGAACAAACAAAGATTAGCAATTGATTGAAATCTAACAAACTGTCACAAAATGCCAAAAAGACAAAATTCATGATTTTTCATATGCCTCAAAAGAAAGTAGAATACCCTGTTTTACAAATAGATGGGGCATACATTGAATGTGTAAATGATTTCAATTTTTTAGACATCACAGTAAATAACCATTTAAACTGGCATACAAACAGAATAGCAAATAAAATGTCTAAAACAATAGGCATACTAAATAAACTTAAACACTTTTTACCACCTGATACATTATATGTTATGTACAATGCTCTTATTCTCCCTCATATTAATTATGGCTTACTTTTATGGGGTCACCTGTGCTAGCGATATTATATATCTTAATGGGAGTCTCCCGACCATATCTTTTATTTAGGTTATTCATTGTATAGGTATCGCATTTATAGGTTAAATAAATTGTTTCTGAGTTCTGATCGCAGTGAAACTGATATATCTCTATGTCGGCATGACGTCACAAAAATAGAAGCCAACCAACAAGTTTGTTGCGTTGGTTGGTTGTTATACGTGATTGTGACGTCATGCCTACTTTGCAAATGTCATTTTATTTGAAAGTGGGTGGAGCTTATATCATGAAATCGGATAGTGGTGCCTCGATTGGTAGATTGGTGATCTGTGTCGACGAACCAACATCGTTCGCAGTGTCTAAGACACCAGAATGGGCATGGTTGTAGGTCCATTTTTAGTTAATTTTAGAAATCATTACCAGGAAACAATTTATATGTTTGAATAGCAGAAGCTTATACTTTCAAACGATATCAAGATTATTGAAATCCGACCAACCGTAATGGTACTAGCAATCGTTCAAAAAGCGTTTTTGGGATGTGTTTGACAGTTGTTCATTTTTCGCTCGCTTATCTATTTTTGATGTTAGTAAATGCCTCTGACTGACTACCTTGGTTTAAGAAAAACATCAATTAATAAGTGAGAGGCCAGCAGTGGTCACTGGTGACTGCGAGGAAAATCGGAGGAGAAAATTTAAACAATTCTGACTGAGTAAACCACTGTCACAAAGTTAGCAAATTAATGTTTATATAGCTTTTAGTTCAATATTATGTTTGAAATATTTTGGATTGTTACTCAGTTTTTTTTTATTCTCAGCATCTGTGAGTATGTACAGCATGTGTGTGTGTGTAGACAGCCTGTGTTGAGTGTGTACGGCCTGTGTGAGTATGGACAGCCTGTGTGACTGCACAGTCTGTGTGGGTGTAGACAGCCTGTGTGAGTATGTACAGCCTGTGTGTGTGTAGACAGCCTGTGTTGAGTGTGTACGGCCTGTGTGAGTATGAACAGCCTGTGTGACTGCACAGTCTTATGTAGGTGTAGACAGCCTGTGTGAGTGTGTAGAGCCCGTGTGAGTGCACACAACTTAGTGTAAACAGCCTGTGTGAGTGTGGACATCCTGTGTAAGTGTGGACAACCTGTGAGTGTGGACAGCCTGTGTAAGTGTGGACAACCATTGTGAGTGTGGACATCCTGTGTAAGTGTGAACAATCATTGTGAGTGTGTGGACAGCCTGTGTGAGTGCATAAAGTCTCTGTGAAAATGGATAGCCTGTGTGGTTGTGAGTAACCTGCATTGAATGTGGAGAACCTATTTAAAACATAGAATCTTACTTGAGATAGAGTTTGACGCCAAATTATTTTTGGTGTTTCCCAGGATATTAAAAATATCTACAATGGCTAAATAATCAGATAAATGATCATATATTAAAATACTTATATATTACCAAGTTATTATTTTAAAATAAATATAGCAAAACATAACATATTTCTAATACACTAATCAATGACCAATTAAAACAGATAAATAAACACTAACTGAAGTAATGTAATATATACAGAAGAATCAAGTAAACTGCCAAGATATTGCTGCTGAATGTGAATAACAACATTAAAAACATTAATTACTGAATTACAACGAGTAGAAAAATTAGTATTTCTGTGTGAAATGTACTAAAATGTGATTCAGGAGAAATGAATACCTGAGACAATGCACTCAATGGTGATGTCATACATCCGGTTCTCTGCCTGGCCATAACTGGTTTGGACCGGTCGCGCATGAGGCTTGAAGTTGATGTAGAGAGTAGCATCATACGTGGCTGGAGGACGCACTGCGTTGTCAGCGATGCACCTATACACCCCTCGGTCATCTCGGTGGATGTTTGTCAGATTCAGTATATTACCCTGTGGTCAAACATAACAATTAAATGGAGGGTTATCTGTCCTCTTAGATAATCATTATTACTACTTACATTGTCACCATAACAGTATTTTTAACTTAAATTTGTCCCGATGACCGTTTAATTTCTGTCACTAATTATGGCATTGCATGCAGCAGAAAAATCCAACACCATCTTCCTTGACCAAGATAAATCTCTAGCTCTAACAATTTACACTACTACTTCAACCACAACAAATCTCCAACATTACCCATCTCAACTGCAAACATTCCAACACTAATCCCACTCAACTGCAACATTTTTCAACATTACCCACCCTTTACTGCCAAAAATCTCCAACACCCCATCAACTGAAAAAATCTCCACTACTACTCCCCTCACCTGCCCAAATGCCTTGAATACTACCTGTTTCGAGACTCTGGCTCAATTGTGATGGATGTTTGTTGGAAATGTGCAATCCTAGACAAAAATGCACCCACTCAAATCGACATGCTTACAGGCCTGAATTGGCATGCATTAAATCATTCACCTAAACTCTGTTTGTGACATTAGTGTTTAGAAAGTTTTTTGCAAGACTAATTTGTATGCCTCACATCTCATATTTTTATGGGGAATGAGAATACTGGCCCTCCTGCAATTTTGACTGCAGCTGGTATGTACCTTCTGGGAGAACTTGTTGATGGGATGAGGCAATGGTCTGCCATTGGCTCGCACCCAGGTTATGTTGGGCTTGGGGTAGCCATCCGCGTCACATTTTAGGTGTACTTTGTCACCTTCCTTCACTGTCTCCACATGAGATGTACTGCCGGGAATGATGGTAGGAGGCACTGCAACATGTAACTCCATCAATGAGAAAGTAAAGTAACGGTAAGTTCTCATATAGCGCAGTATCCAGGTCCTCAACACTTCTCAAAGCACTTTACACTTTACGCCTTGGTAGACCTGTTCAATCGAACACCAACTTGACTTATCTGGGAAGCACCCAGCAATGCTCCAATTAATGCGCAAAGACTACTTGTACACACATATCCACCACTGTCTATAGCCAGGTACTCAATCATGAACTGGAGCAAAGCAGAGTGAACGAACGTGCCCAAGGTTCGACACCACAGCACAGAATTTGAACCTGTATCCTCACTCAATAACATGCAAAATACAAACATACAGATTTTGAGACTACATAGAGACTCACTACCTACAAAACCACAAAGAACAGTGTAGTGAGAGTACTATGCCAACATTTTATTTGTGCCAACAAACACAATATTTGTATGCCTCTACAAACATCTTATTTGAAAAAAAACATATAGTGTTATCTCTGATGTGTTATTGATGGATATTTCAAGTACAACTAATTTACTGCAACAGCAATCATATCTGGTCATGGTAGGAGCCTCCCTGACCCACTGATTAATAACGTATAAATATATGACAGCAGAGTATTGCACTGTATTTACGTCACGACTGCGATGCCATGCCATGCATGATACAGACTGTTATAATGTGGTATTTTAAAATTGATATGTATTGTATTATAACTTATATCTGAATATAAAATGGTAAAACATTTGGCATAACCTCCTAGTCACCATCATCATCACTGCACAGGTGAGGCAGAATGAATGTGTGGGAATACGAGTTGTGTTTATTTTATTGTGATTGCCTATGTTTTATGTACTTTTTATGTAATAACAGACCACATGACGAAGTTATCTTTTGAGTAATTCAATAAAGTATCTTATATCTTGTATATTAATAATATATTGTCTAAAGTTTAAATGTTATTTTCAACAAATGTCCTATGGGTTATTTAATGGAATAAAATAAAATTATACTATAACTATACATGTAACAGCAGCAACAACATTCGTTGATAAGACTGCCATGGGGTTGAAATATGAGAAAAAAACTAGAGGTAATGTTGACAGACACAGATAATATACTTACATAATACAATCATCTTGCCATCTTTGGCAGGGTGCTTGTCCTGAGTCTGGCCTTGCATAAGAACTTTGCATGTGTATATGCCAGCATCCTTGAGCTCAAGACGACGTATGATCAACATGTATGTGGTCGTCTCTCCAGACTTCGTCACGATGATGTCATACTTGTGATTGCCATCTTGCACACGGTTCAGTGACTCATCAATATCTATCTTGTTGTCGACTGAGATGATTGTGCTTGAATCTTGCCCAATGCTCCCAGATGTTGTCCGATGGATCCAGTTCACCTGGACGAAAATGAAACACTTTATATTCAACAGCATCTCAAAATATTATTTATGCAAAACAACATGGTAAAAATATACATATTACACAATGCTTCCTAGGGAAGTTGCTATGGCATTCAAATGAACGGGTCTACTCTGGATGTCATATAGTTAATGGAAACAAATTCATAATCTGCACAAATTGTATGTTTACTTGGTCTCAATGGGTAGCTAAAGAAAAATGTCTTTTCTAATTTGATGTTTTAAACAGAAAATAAATTTATTAAATATTTATACACATAGAATGAATATACAGTCAATAAAAATGTGTGCACACCTTTGATGTGTTAAGCCCATAAATCTGCCAGTGTGACAAGTTCCTGAATTGTTAATGTAAGCATATGACATAATTTCATGTTACTGATTTTAATATAATATATATATCAGATGAAAAGGTAAATAGTTAAATATTTGTAATACTTTCACTGTAAGCGTTATCTACAATGCTCATACAAGAGTTGCTATATTTATCTATCTTGTCATAGTGATTGTTGAGACTTCCGAGCATACGTAGCAAATTTATGCAGTGGCATATTTTGCAGATGTGGAGGTACGGTGCCGAATACAAGCAGGAGTGAATGCCTGGAGAAAGGTAGAGGGAGTCATGATGGGCAGAAAAATCTCAAAAAAAGCTGAAAGAGAAAGTCCTGAGAGTGTGTGTTACGCCGGCATGTGTATAAGGTCTGGAGACAGCGGCGCTGACAGGACAACAACAGAAGCTGCAAGTTTGTGAGAACAACTGGGTTAGAAGATTAACAAGACCAATGAGGGTTCACAGAAGGACGAATTACCTGAGAAAAGAGGTTGGAATGCAATGCAGTGTAACAGGATTATTCAGAAGCCGGATGAGATGGGCAGGCCACTTGGCAAAGATTGATACCTCTAAAATAGCGAAGAGAGCAGAGGCAAAACATAAAGAACACAGGAAAAGGGGAAGGCCACGGCCAAGATGGGAGGACTGCGTGAGGAGGGACATGAGAAGATCAGGGAAGGATGAAAGATGGAGAGAGGGATCAATGGACAGAAAACTATGGAAGGAAAAGACACAGTGAGTGGTTCAGCTCTACTGTACCTCACCCCTGTACAGCAGGGAACAAGGAGAAGAGCGCAAAACTTCATAATATATTGCTAAAACGTTTTAAACATATTTCACTGCTATGCTTAATCGAATAGCCCTGTTTTCTAATCTCAAAAACCCTGCATGACAATTAAAATTATTATTAGAAATGAATTTTGTTGTTTTAGATATTTTAATGTGTTTTTGCAAATTATGATATACTGTAAAGATCTTATGACAAAATCTGATTGTAGTATATCAAATATAGGTGTGTGAAGAAATTAGTACTCTCATCACGATAAAAACAACTTGTTTATGTCATTACCTGGGTTTTGCACTCTACATAATTTGGACACAAATTGGTTAATATGCTCAGAATGTACCAATATTCCTAATATTTGAGCAATCGACTATTTCCTATTATCAAATGGGTTATTTAAACTGTTCCTTTTAAAATTCTCTCATCAATATTACATCTAAGACAACCACCAGCTACTGTAACTACTGGTATGCCATATTCTCATTTAAAGTTGCATTATTAAACTACCACTTTTAACAGTTTATAAGAGTGTGTATGCACAAGATGAACAATATTTTTCTATTTGATAATACTTTCTACATTTGATGACATTCGATAAATTATGCTTTTACAAAATTACCGATCCCCAGGTCCACCCAACAAAATAATAAACATGGCATGTGGACATAAGTTTAATCTTTTGCACCATTTTTGTTATCTTAAAATTGCATATTATGTGAAACAAAGTTTATATGGAGTTGATGAAAGTGATATATATATATACTGTATTGGGCATGTTGATTCACTTAACAGTTTTATTTAAAGGATGGACAGTCTTAGAATGCAACTTTAAACAAGAATGTGGTAGCAGTGAAATCCACACAACTCACCTTGTTATTAGTTCCTTGCCTTGTTACAGAGCAGTTGAGGTAGCCAGTTGTACCAACTCGCTTAATCTCAGGCAGGATCTGTTTTGTGATCTGAGGATCCTGAGCAAAGACTGAAAATAATATGTAACACATATAATTGTTTATTGCAATATACTCAGACCTGAACATACTATGCTATATTATTACTTGGGTAGACATAATTACACATGTCCAAATAATATTCCATATAATTATATTTCAAAGTTATGGTATAGGGTAGTGTGGGGCAAAGTGCACCCCTTCAGCAACAGAGATGTTGTTTGAACATCGAACCTATTAATGTCCAACATTGGTCTATAGTCCTAGTTTTGTTAGATTCATTGTACTTTAAAACTAGAGTGTGAATATGTATTAGTCATTTAACAAATAAATTGGGGTATGTTCCATAAATAGTTGTAAATTTTTTTTCTAAAATTCAATGGATTAGCTTAGCAAAAAGCACTTTCATTGTAATTTACCAAGGCGTGTGCTTTGCTCCCAATTGGCTTGATGTCGGAACAAAAAATTATGTAAGTTGTATTATTGCTCGCATTATCTAATGGCACCTGTCATACCAACACTTACTTGACTTGTGAATGGCTATTTCACTTTTTGTTTAAAGTTGGCCTACATTTGCTATGGAACCATTTAAAACAGTGCCAATAATGATATGGGTAAAAATTCAAATTGGTGCAACTTATTTGTTGTGCTGATTCTGGGAAAAGTGAATTTAACCAAAATGGTTTGGCACCGTGTTGCTTCGTTTGACTGGTAGAATGTGCCAATAAAAATAATATCTGCCGAGATAGGTTGGGCTGCTTTGCCCCATGGTGTGTGCTTTGCCCCACGTTACACTATTTTCTGAACTCTGATGCATTTTATATGTGAAATGTACGTGGTGGTTCACTGGTATATAATTATAATAATTATTAATACAAAATGGTAAAATTACATGAAACTGCAGTTTGTCAGTAGAACTAGACTAAAAATCAATGTTATGTTTGAGATACATTTACTTGCCAATGTGCAAACAACTAATCTTATGCTAAAATTTGACGTTGTTTGGGTGGTTTCTGGGCCCCACATTTATTTATCTTAGATAGTTAATCATTAGCAATCCCACTGACAGACATGTACGTATGACTCCTCTATGCTTGTAAGGGGATTTGCCTTTGTTATATAGGCCAACGACAATGCCCATTGTCATGTCTATAGTTTTACTTTACTATATGTAATTAAAAGGCATTGCAATTTTCCAACCACATTGTGTTTCTCTCTCTATCTGCCGCTACTGTACATAAGTTATAGGTGTGAAAACTCATCCCCATTTGATGTTTTATCTTGTCTAAAGCTGCAGTACATTCAGTACTCACGAGACAAACATGTCCCATGTCAGTGTTCGAAAAAAATTTATGCATATCACAGCAAAACGGTATTTATAGTGCACTTTTTTCGGCGGAAGGATCCTTAATGTGGTCTTACCCCAAATATATGTTTTGCATGTTACAAATCTTCACGAAGGCTAGACTGATATCAAGCTACACACATAACTAGATTAACCACAAATGGGAATGCATGTTACCGTTTTATCTCCGTCACGTAAGTTACAAGAACATATTACGTAAGTTATAGGTGTGAAAACTCATCCCCATTTGATGTTTTATCTTGTCTAAAGCAGCAGTACATTCAGTACTCACGAGACAAACATGTCCCATGTCAATTTTCCAACCACATTGTGTTTCTCTCTCTATCTGCCGCTACATAAACCAAGCAATGCACAGCAGGCTCCTGTTTGCATTACATCCTACAACTGCACTCAAGTTGAGGGATGGGAGTGGTAAGAAAAAAGACTAAATTAATCCAGCCCTTGTAAATGTGTGAGTTCGAATAAATGTGTCATGAACTGGACAAAAAGGGTACAAGTTAAAATAGGGTTAAATAGCCAGTCCAAGTATTATTACAGTTGTATTCTGAGTTAAACTACCATTTTAACCGTTTTTAAGAGAAAGTGTTTGTACAACATGAACACTATTTATTTTTCTTATTTTTGGCATTAAATAAATTAACATTATGTGATTATGGTTTTGAAAAATAATAGTGGCCATATGTCCAGCCAGTAGAATAATACAATTAAACGCATGGCACATGTAGGCCCTATACGTGTATATTATAACTGTTCGTCTTTTGTGACTTTCTATATTAAAATTGCATATTATGTGAACAAACATGGGTATGGTGTTTAGGAAAGTGATTCATAATGTACGAATGGGACATGATGATGATGATTCACTGCATGGAAGTTGATATATTTAAGACATGGATTCATGATCTCAGCTACAATGCAACTTTAAACTCGAATTTTGTTGACAATTACGTAAAACATAGCCAAAATACGCTCTTGTATTGTAACCGAAGTAGAACAACCGTGGGCCCGCTGCCGCAGGAGTCTTATACATGGCCCGAGCAGAAGTTTACCTGAACAAAGTGCGCAGACGAAAACAATCGCCACTTGCACAATACTATTTCGCACCATCTCTGCCAACTGTAATGAAACGGATTTACGTTAAATGGATTAGTACTACATCAGTTTAATAACTGACAGAATGCATTCTCTCGAGTGGCTTCGTCCACCTACAAAACTGTTCGAAGTTTATATCACGTGACCTCGGCATTTCCACCTGAATAAGTACAGGTGGTTGAATATAAGCTTGAAAAACGTGTTCATATTCATGTAACATATATACATATGAAGGACCCACAACAAATTAAGGTCAATCCTAACTTGACTAATACAAATAACACAAATGATCTATGTTACACAATAAAGTAAATTTAATAGCAAATAAGCTCGGCGAACAAAAAAAGATCGGTAACGGCAAACGAAACAACCACATTATCTCAAATGTGTTCAATTAAACCGAATGGTGGCAGCACAGGTCAAACATCGATATAGTAAGTAAGTAAGTAAATGTTTATTTTTCCAACAAAAGATACATACAGTGTATATGGTATATCAGAATGAGTATGTCAGAAAAAAGGGGTATACTGAAGAAACTCTTGTATTTGTATACCCCTAAGAATTATTTACATACAACACGTGGAATATGGCAGATATTACATAATAGTACAATGTTAGTTATTATTGGCTATTATAATATAAATACAAAAAATAACACATTGATAGTAGTACTTATTTGACAATTAATAATATATATTTTTAGTTGCGATATGCTCACTTATTGATAACAGTGTAGTGCAAGTTAGAATTGAATATACAGTTTTTGACCAATGACCTATTTTTAGTTATATTTCTCGATCATGTTCCTTTTTAATTTACAAACAAATGCATGAAATGTTGACACCATTGTAGTACTGGAAGGTAATGAATTCCAGCGTTTTACACCATAGATTGCTAAACACTTTAGTTTAACGTTAGTTCGAACACATTGTCGGACATATTGATATTGAGCTCGGGAGGAGTGTGAGGAAGTTTGTTTAGTAAACAAACACTGCACATTGACAGGTACTAGTAAATTGTTATGCACTTTATACATAATTGACAAGATCTTAAAATCTATTAAGTCTTGGAATCTTAGTACTCTACATCTATTAAATAACGTATTGGTATGATGAAGCCTATCAACACCATATATCAGTCTAATCACCCTCTTTTGTAAGATTGTAATACAATGTACATTGGTGATATATGTAGTTCCCCAAACTTCACAACAGTAACTCATTATTGGTAAGAAGAGTGAATAATATAAAGTAAGTAAACTTTTGTTTCCTAGGATATGACTTGCTCTATACATTACTCCAACTATTCTAGATAGCTTAGTCTTCACACTGTTTATATGATATTTCCATGTAAGTTTTTCATCAATGTTTACTCCAAGGAATTTTGTCATGTTAACTCTATTAATTCTGTGATTGCAAAATTTTATATCTAAGTCAATATTTATCTTACGGTTACCAAAGATAATGTAGTTGGTTTTTGATATATTCAGAGACAATTTGTTAACGGTGAACCATGTATATAGTTTATCTAGTTCACAATTAACAACATGTTTTAGTCTATGTACATCCGTGTCAGAATATAATATGTTGGTATCATCTGCAAACAACACAAATTTAACAAGTTCTGATACATTACATATGTCATTAATATATAAAATGAACAGTCTTGGGCCTAGCACAGACCCCTGTGGTACTCCACATGACACATTTAGGAGATTAGATGAACATTCATCTATTTTGACAAATTGACTTCTATTGCTTAGATAACTTTCTACCCATTTCTCAGCCACACCACGAACACCATAGAAATGTAGTTTTTTTATTAGTATTGAATGATTTACGGTGTCAAATGCTTTCTTTAAATCATGATTACCGGCCTTTCTATTCACTTACATATACTTCAATTGATCATACTTCTCAGTTCGTTGTTATATATCACCAACAACAGCACATACTATATGTTAAAATAATACTCCGGTTTAATATTATCTAGTACGGAGGTGGGTTGGTGATGAATTGGAGTGAGTTGTTTAACATGATTTTGATGATTGTCATGATTGTAATCATTGAGTAATGATAATCAAATGGTGTCACTGGAAGACGGCTTTTAGCCAAGTGACATCCATGCAATGTAACACATTTCCATTTGTATGACATGTATATGTTAACTGTATGTTATGTTACATTGTAAAATAAAGTTACTTACTTACTTACTTACTTACTTACTTACTGGACATTCTTCAGGATAGTTTCGTTTTCAAATCAGAAACTTTTATTTTTCATATCCAAGATGTTTAATTTACCTGGTAGAGGCTTTCGTCAACGTATCACGTCGACTTCATCAGTGCCGATGACGCTGAATGACGTCATCGTACACGTACCTTGGAGAAGGAATTAAGGGAAGATCACCAAAGATCAGTACTGGGACTTGTATCCTACGGTAGAAAAAGTACCACGGATGTATGGATCACCAAAAATCCACAAGGAGAAGGTGCCACTCAGACCAATTGTCGACTACACACAGACAATAGCATACAGAGTATCCAGAGAATTGGCCAACATACTTCAACCACTTGTTGGAAAAACAGAACACCTTACGGAAAACTCACAAGAATTGGTGAAAGAAATGACAAAGCTGAAAATGGAAGAAGGAGAATCATTTGTGTCATATGATGTTGCGTCACTGTTCACGAAGACCCCGATCAGAGAAGCTTGCAAAATCATCAGAAAAAGACTAGAGAATGACAATACACTAAAGAAGAGAACAAACCTAAACGTAGACGACATCATGGAGTTGTTGAAATTTGTCTTGGAGACGACATACTTCAGATTTGGAGGAGAAATTTACCAGCATAAGTTTGGGGTAGCTATGGGCAGTCTAGTATCCCCCATTGTTGTGAACCTGTATATGGAGGACCTGGAGCAGAAAATCATAGCCACAGCACCAGTCGATTGCCAACCGAGAAACTGGAAGCGATATGTGGACGATGTAATTTGCCTGGTATACACAGGAAAGGCAAAGAGATTACAACAACGCATGAACACTGTAGACCCCACAGGTAGCATCATTTTCACGCGGGAAGGCGAAGAGAACAACAGCATGCCCTTCTTGGATGTAAAGTTCACAAGAAAGGAAAATAGCAGTGTGAAGTCCACAGTGTACAGGAAGAAGACGCACATTGACCAATAACTGAACTTTGCGTCCCACCACCCCAAACATCATAAGTTGGGAGTTGTCAGAACCCTTATGAATAGGTGTGAGACAATAACTTCGGAGGAGGGGGACAAGAAAGAAGAGGTGGAACACTTGAGAGGAGCTCTAAGAATATGTGGCTATCCGTCGTGGGCCTTGAAAAAGGTGACAGATAGCAGTAAGAAGAAAAAGACCAATAAAAAGACTAAGGACAACAAATATCGGAGCCAAGTCATCCCATACATAGAGGGGGTCTCAAAGAGAGTACGCCGAGTACTGAAGAAGTATAGAGTAGCAACAGCCACGCGTCCCTACACCACCCTCAGGCACCTGTTGGTACATCCCAAGGACAAAATACAGCTAGAAGAACAGGGCGAACTGGTGTACCAAATACCGTGCAAGAATTGTGGCGCTGAGTACATTGGGGAGACAGGAAGAATACTTAAAACAAGACTGGAGGAACACAGAAAGGACGTAGACAACACGAAAAATGATAAATACACAAGGAGCGGGAAAAAATGATGTCTACCATCAATAAATCCGCCCTTACAGACCATACGACAACTGAAAACCACATCATAGACTGGGAGGGAGTAAAACTTGTAGAAAAGGAACCCAACAGAAGAATTCGGCATATCAAGGAAGCCATCTGGATCAGGAAAACCAAAACACCCATCAACAGAGACGACGTCATTCAGCGTCATCGGTACTGATTAAGTCGACGTGATACGTTGACGAAAGCTTCTCCAGGTAAATTAAACATCTTGGATATGAAAAATGAAAGTTTCTGAATCTATATATATACATGATTTTGAGTTCGACCACTTTTGCTTGGTGGGAGAATTGTTTGTGTTACTTCATCATACGCAGACCTGTTCACTTCCTGTACGTAAGCTACAGAACACCTCTTGCCAGTCTTGGGAAGGATTCGGAAACCAGATTAAAGACTTGTCGGCGAACGAGCATTCTCTTCTGCAGCTCCAAGAGCATGGCATCAACTACCACTCACAGTGCGCCAATGCACTAGTGTCAAGCAGTTTAAAGTGGCACTGAAGACGCATCTTTTCACAAATTATTTTAATATTCGATGATCGATGATCATAAGTATTTATACCTTTATTTTAATTAATTTAGTATTATAATTAATATATTTTATTGTTTTAATGGCTTGCATAATTGTGTTTATTTATATATTTTAAGACAGTATAGTTCATTTTACTTAGTAGTTTTGATTGCATAGTATTTTTAAACTATATATCATATGATGTTATTTATTTATTTATTTGCATTAACCATTGTAAAGCGCCCCAGAACAATTATTTGGATGGGGCGCTATATAAGATATAAATTATTATTTTGTGTAACGCGTCGAATGGTGGCGCCATCTCGCGGAGCCTGGTTAATCGAAGCTTGACAGTGACGATGCCTTGGCGGGATGGAACCGTTTCGTGGACGCCAATTCCTCGTTTTCATTTATACCTGTGTTGTTGGAAGTGTAGGTCAGAATGTTTTAAAGCGTTTGGCTGAATATAGGTAAAGAAACCAGAAGGATGTAATTCGCTGTAACGAGATTATAATAGTGATACTTATTTGAATTGTACATGTTTCTAGTTAACAGCCGTGCCAGAAAAATGGCTTTTGCCGCGGTAGTGTTGCTGCTGTCGATTACCTGTACAGGTAAGTTTTGTGCAACTTTGGAGTTTGGTTCAGCAGGTTCAGATTGTTTTGATATCATTGATAATGGTGTATTATGAAATTTGTGTATTATACAAGTAACCATGCAGTAGCGCTGGTGGGCTTTTGTTTTAGCAGTTGATATGTATAAATAAGTGTTGTAGTTTCAGCCTCAGGTAATGTTAATTCAGTGGCGTAGGCAGGATTTTGTATTGGAGGGGGCCATCCGGCATTCAAGCAAGCAACGAGTAGCGCGATATGACACACGCACGCACACGTGTGTATGTATATATACATGTGTGTTTGTGTGTGTGTGCGTGCGTATGTGTGTGTGATGAGGCGCTGGCATTCAACCAGTGACTTCACAACAAACCCCTACCGCGGCGGCGGCGTCGAGTGAGCTTCACAAAAATGTCCATGTCATGTATAACGTTGCCGCTTATTAAAATTTATTAATTCACGATACGAAGTTCTGACTACCCAGTGGAAAATCTAGATAAATTGCTTTGGCCGTAATGTGCAACTTTATCTTAGTCCAGTAACTAATCATCTTGCCAGGCAACTATCATTTTGCATCCTTATGTTGATATATAAATAGGCATTACCCATCAAGCACATTGTAAATGATGACATTTTCGTTGCCTTGTCACCTCTTGGGCTGCAGCCTGCTGGACGCTTATCACCTACCGCAGAAGCGTTGGATTCCTCCACTTTGGGTAACTCAATCCCATCTGAATGATGACAAATTTCTCTGCCAAAGACTTGGGAGTCCTACACAGGCACCCCTGTAACCTCTGCACCTTGTCACTCTATAAATCAGGCAACTAGTTATATATCTTCAGTCCCCTACCCTCCCAATTTTCTGGGAGGGTAGGGGACTGTGTTAATTACAATTTATCAAAACATGACATACCTTCAAAGCTTAAAACTAACATATAGTAATATTTAAATTATTAATTAAAATAATATTTACCACTGTTATTCTATAAAACTTCCGTCATTCAGTGTATTGCATAGGATGTAGTCATGCAGTATTTCATAATTTTAAGTATAAACATGTATAAAACTTTGTTAACTAACACATACATAATAATTAGTAATTTAACAAGATTTAAAAAGATTGCCATACAGAAAATTAACTCTAGATGGCAGATGGACAAATATACATATACAATATTGACCTAATATTTAACTAGTATATGTCATATATTGGTTATTTCATAACAATTTACACTTGTCACATTTAATGTATTTATCGAAACAGATGCAAAATATGGCCCTAAATACATGATAATAGTTAAAATCGGTGCTTACAGGTTCTTACAGGTCCTCTTCTGGCTTCTAGGCTGTCATGCCTTTTACGTCAGCTCTGATGTTTGTCATCAAACTGTATGGTGCGCATGCGTCTGACAAGTTGTTTCATAATAGGGGTGGGGCTGTGTAATCGAGCTTAATTGGGTGGTTTTTCCTCATTTTCCCACTGTGGGAGGCTGTTCCATATGTCCGTGCATCGGTGTATACATTTTTTTAAAATGTTTATCCGACATCGTCCTTTGATTATTTTTAGGTGATGCCCTCTCATACATGATTCATTATCCCTCAAAGTTATAAAGTTCAATGTCACTGCTGTATCATATTTCTCTGTTAAAATCTTATACATTTCAATCATGTCTCCTCTGAGGCGACGATATGCCAGATAATTTTGGTCTTTGCAGACGTTCATTATATTCAAGATCTTTAAAACCGGGAATTCATTTGGTTGCTCTACGCTGACCATTTTCAAGAGCTGTAATGTGTTTCATTAAGAAGGGAGCCCATACTTGATTTGTATATTCAATATGTGGATGGACGAAAGATTTAAAAACAGTAGAAAAACACTGTTCGTCCATGTAATCAAAAGTGCAACAAATTATCCCCATCATTGAATTGGCTTTATTAATTTTTTCCGACATATGTGCCTCGAAGTTAAGTGATGAGTCAAAGGTGACGCCAGTATCCTTCACCTTATCCATACTTGCCAGCGTTATATGATTAGGTCCCAGTGTGTAGCTGTCTTTTCTTATGGTTGATGATCCTATTCTTATATGGCTGCATTTGTCTGGGTGGAACTTTAAGAGAGATTCGTATGTAAACAATTCTGCATGGTGCTGTAACCTGTCTGTTTGGGAAAAAGGTACTCCTCATCCAGTTGTTCTCTGAGCTACTTATCTCAAAAAGACTATTGGACCAGTTAAGTAAAATGAGTATGTTACATGTCTAGGTAAGTGCACCTGTCCACATACACGGCTGTACTATAATTTTTGTCCTAAGTCCAAAGACATACTTATTTTTTAATTTGCCAAAACATATGCCATACATATATATATATACACATCTTTATTTAGAAAGGATGTTTGGCTGCCATTTTAAGAGATTCAAAAATGGACTAGTTTCTATGCTTTCTTGCAGTGTATGCTCAAGATCCGATTGTGAAGATTACGGAGACCGTGCCACCAATAATTGACAACTGGGTGAATGCGATGCAGACAAATGATGTGACATTTTCCTGTCAGGTGGAAAATTTGCCTGTTGGCTTAAAGGTTTGTATTCCTATTTTTTGTTAGGGTCTGACTCCTCCTAATAGTAGACATACAGAGTTGCAGACACATTGATTAATGTTCAGTAATCCTGTAAGACACCTCTTTTTGAGCTTGCTTATTTCCACTGAGCAATACTCCAGCTGTGAATGAACATATATGTTTTGCCTTATATATAAATACTCTATTTAATTAAAACAATCTGGATATACGTGTTAACAATTATCGCACAGGGACTGCAACATTCCCAGTAGAAATATCAAAGAACCACATTTATATTTACATTATTATGTATATTTTTAAACTGTATTTAAAGAGTTACAATAAAATGCTTTGATAGTTATGTTTAATGCAAATTTAATATTATTTCTTCACAATTACTGTATACACCTTCAACGTTTTTCAAGCAGTTTTAAAAAGAAGTAATCTATGTTGTAGGTGAAATGGAAGAAAGACTACTATGATGATAAGCACGTTAAGCAGACACAGGCGATATCTACAGACACCTCACTGATGGACAACACGAGATATGGCATCGAGAAGCCATTCCCCTTCGTGTGGCGTCTTCGACTGAGACGAGTTGTTGCAGCTGATCAGGCCAACTACACATGTCAAGTGATGGTGACACTGCAGACATTTGTCACCAAGACTGTCAACCTCAAAGTCAATGGTCAGTGTCACATGATAGGCATGAGTTTATCAATATGACCCGCCACAGCAAACCAGGTATCAAGTCGCAAAGGCCTATTCTGCATTCAAGCCAGAAATAGCTAACTAGGTCATGACCCAGTTTTTGTCAATGTGGCTTAAATGCATACCTGACCTTCCGATGTCCGGTTCATTGACTTAATTTACCTCAATAATTGATCCAGAACCAATACACTACTAAATGTACAGTTGCTGCAGGCATTTTATTTCACATAGCCCAATTTCTGGTCTATTTTGTCTCAAAACATCACTTCTAAAAAGTTTGCTTCACTTAAAAACTGCTGAAGACATTTCAACAAACGAGTTATCATTTTAAAGCATATAATCTGTGGAATCCAAAAAGGTGTAAAAATATATTTAACCATTTTGCAACTTTGCTGTGGCAAATGGCATGTTATACTGGGAACCGGAGTGTTCAGATTAACAAGGTTCTACTGTCGGTGAAATGTGATGGTGCAGCAGTATTCTATGTCATCCCATAGCAGTGTCACTTTATGAAAATGACCACAGAAACAATAAGATAAATACACATGTGCATAGACTATACAGTAGTCCCCTATGGTAAACATTCTATCATCAGCAGGTTAACATTTACATAAATATTTTGTTATGGGCAGGAAAATCACCTCTCTCTCTCTCTCTCAGATATCTGATTTTGAGCAATGCATCATTGATGATATTCATCAATTTCAATGTGTGTTTCTGTACAACAGTAAAGCCCTATTTGCTGCCCGACTCAACCAGTTCTGACATGACAGTAACTGCTGGCGAAGACATCACCCTGAGGTGTAATGGCACAGGATTCCCTCAGCCTGTCATAGAGTGGACACGTCTCGGAAACGCTCTGCTTCCTGTTGGCACGGAGCGATTCCAGGTGAGACGTGCAGCAATTGATGATATTAATAATAAAAGTTCTTATTGTGCGCAATATCTAACTTATAGTTAATCAGTTGCATTCACAAAACAATCATTATGAAACAATTAAAATAAATCAATTAATAAAATAAATATTTAATTAATTTTGAAAGTAATGTAAAATCGTCCTAGATAATGTTCATTGGCAGTATAAATCATCTTATTTGCCACCATGTGTCTGTTTAAATAAATATGTTTTCAGCCGGTGCTTAATGTAACAGCAATTGATCAGTCATGTCCGCCAGTCAAACTGACAAACCTATTTCACTCTTGCCTATAAATATTATTTAGTACATGCTATTATTGTGGACACAGCAAGTGTTTTGAGTGATGATTAAATCATTATTATTTATAGGCAAAATGTGTTGTGTACATATCAATAGAATTCAAAGTACTATAGATCAAGTTACTCCAATATTTGTTATCTTTGTTGGAGTCACGCATCCTGTTTTAACTACTACTAGTTTACATTGGTGAATCACATTTTTACGTAAAAATTCTTTTCTCTTCATTTTACAATAGAAGAACACAAAAATGGGGGGACATAAACATTTCCTGATTCCTGCTGGCTTCATGTTGGTACGCAAAGTTAAGAGTAAATTCTGATATAGTGCAGTATCCAGATAATCCAGTCCTTAGGCTTGCTGAAAGCACATTTTACTTCACCCACAGATTGATCTGTTCCTACGAATACCATCTTGACTGCTCAAGTGAAGGATTCAGCTGCATGTCAATGTCAATGAACATTTAAAATTGTAGATGTTTTGTTTTATAGTGTTATGATATGACTGAAGCCGTGTGAAATGTGAAAGCAAAATCGGTAAATTACTTTTCAAGATATGATTTTTGAAGTGGTAAAATTACTGCACAAAGACTTAGAGGGATTAAATTGTACAATACTGTTTTTATAGAGGTTTGAACTGTACTGTGTGGAGGGTTACATTTAATACTGTTGCACAGGGAGTGGAACTGAAACTGCGGAAAGTTGCAGCCAGTGCTGCAGGCGTATACAAGTGTCGAGTATGGAACACCGTTGGCACAGTCATACGCAGCATTGATCTCAAGATCAAGTGTAAGTGATGGGCTGCCATCTGCTGGACACTTTTACTCTCATGTTTGCAGACATGCCACCTTTCCTAGGTTGAAATACATATTTTTAAGTTCTATATCAATTCATGTTATGTTTTTATTGGTCTATAGCACTCCTGTTCTGAATGGTCGAGTGTTGTCATCCACCAGGCTACTAAATATATATCTACATCTAACAAAATCCATTTTGTCAGAAGGTTGTGTAGCATCAAAAGTATTTGATTTTCAACTGATGTTTGGTGATAAAGAAATTTACATTTGAAACATATCCATATTGCAGTTACTTTCTGAGATTATCCATGTTTTAAATAAAAACGTCCAGTGAACCATCACATGTCCCATACACTATGTATCACTTTCATCAACACCATATATATATATTTCACATAATATGCAATTATAAGATAAAACTGCACAAAAGATGACAAATCGTGTACTGTACATTTATTATTCTGCTAGCCAGATATGGCACCCAGTAATTTTGCAAAAGCTCTATTTAACTCACTTAAAATTGTGTAACTTAGCAAAGCTGACAATTATTTGAGTTAACATTTGGTAAATGAGTTGTGAATAACTGACAACATTGTTAGTGTTAGTGTTAATTTGCTTAATGATATTTAAATATATTCACCCTGTTAAGATATGTAAGTTTGTAGTGTTCTCCCATTTTATTTCAGCATAATTTTGCTTGAGCAGTCATTCAATTAAGTCAGTCATTCTATTATGACAGTAATCTTTCCATCTTTGTGAGTGACTAAAATTCTTCTCCAAATGAAGTTTTCTTTGTTAAACACTGCCTGCTGTGCCAATGATGCCAGGTTCTTTTGGCTCCACCAGTTGATGAAAGCTCTTGACAGAAGATAAGCGTTGCCTCTGGTATGATGGTGCTGCTAGATTGCAACTTTGTCCCGTGGATGTTGTCTTAGTAACTTATCTTGTATTGTAGACAAACCAGTAATCAATTCAGTAAAGGAAGTCTTCCAGGCGTCTGGATACCGCATCGAGCTGCAGTGTTTCTCGAAGGCATACCCCTTCCCTACAAAGACATCCTGGACCAAAGGCTCTTATGCTATATCATCAAGTTCAGGAAGGTGCGTATCCATCAAAACCTAGACAGGATATAACCAAAGGAGGAAGACAATGATTTATCTGTCATAGGCGCTGGAACGTGGTGAGGGGGGGCGAAGCTCGCCAAAACTCTTCAGCTGCACCCCCCTGAGGTTATCCAAAAACTATAACTGCACCCCTTGCAAAAATATTGGGGGGCTACGCCTATCTCCAGACTCCCCACCAAAAATAATGAGAGGCTAAGCCCCCCAGTTGTGACGCCTGTGTCTAGATATATATATATATATTAACGTGTTAAACTTGGAGCATTCTAAGCCTTGCGTGTCCTTGCTGGCATTGATACCTCTTTCTATGTTAATTTGCTTCCTAGTATCAATAATAGTGTCACTATGCATTACTACCAGTTTCATTTGTTAGGTGACACCACTAGAGCAATTTTTTCCTAACACAGATTTGATGACTGAATCACCACCTGTTAATACTTAATGATATGCTTACTTTGTGAACTGATCTGACTGCCCCTTGTACTATACAGTGCTGACTGCCCCTTGTACTATACAGTGCTGACTGCCTCTTGTACTATACAGTGCGGCTGGTGCCTGGTTGTTCTGATTAGGGGCCAGGGTGGAAGGATAGGCTAACAACACCAGCATAAAAAGTATAATGAAGCCAAGAAAATCAAAATAATATTACAAATTACAGTAGACTATTTAAATTCCCCATGTTTCTTTGCAAACCTCATGACAGAGTTGCACTTTGCTAAGAGTTTGAGAGCATGCAGCAGTAGACACAACTATATCTGAAACTCCTAAGCACTTCATATGGAGCAGCTGAGCAATATAACTGAGCATCTACATATACTAACTAATAAAAATAAGGCAAACCTTCCAAATAAAACTGAAAACAGTTTATATTTGGTTAAGATAGTACATAAAGAATCACTGTTATAATGTTTTGTAATATAAGTAAATTGCATTTTATACTGTTAGTATTTAATTTATGTTTAGGGTTAAGTATTATGTTTTTAATATAATATTAGTATTGCTAGTAGAACAGTTCATTAGTATTAATTGATATTGTTGGTTAGTAGTTTAGACGTTATAAATAAGTATAGTCGAACCTCGGTTTAGTTTTATTTTAGCATTAGTGTAATTTACTTATTATTATTCTAGTATGTTATTTTGCTTGTGTTTGCTGCTAGTGTTAATAGTTAGTTAATGTTTGTTAGTTAGTGTTAAACAATGTTAGTTAATGCTTATTACTAATTAAATCATGTTTATTCTAGTAATTGTTGTTATATTATAAATTTGTATTACAGTTATAAATTAAACAAAGGGTGGCTCTTATGTTAGCAGCACGCATAATGCCTTAATAAGAGTTTCCCAGACCATACATTTATCTACATAACAATAAGTTGCAGCCAAATAGACGCTGAATAGCCTACAAGGGTACATTGTAAAATATTTAAGAAAATGAAAAAAATTATAAGATTTTAGAGAATTTAAATAGGCCTATATTTGTTGTATTTAATAAGATTTTATGGTCGAATAAACGCTTTGGACTCTCATGCATGGATGTGACGTGACTCATACATGGATGTGACGTGACTCTCATACATGGATGTGACGTGACTCTGATACATGGATGTGACGTGACTCTGATACATGGATGTGACGTGACTCTCATACATGGATGTGACGTGACTCTCATACATGGATGTGACGTGACTCATACATGGATGTGACGTGACTCATACATGGATGTGACGTGACTGCAGGTACAAGGTCCACTCGGTGCAGGGAGCCTTTGGACAACTTACGTATGAACTCATCATCAATGGAGTGGAGGAGGAGGACTATGGCACGTGGACCTGCAAGATCAAGAACACGGAGGGAACACACAGCAGAGACATCGAACTCAAAGGTGAGTGTTGTAGGTGGACCGCACCAGTTGCATCCCTTTTTCCCACAGTCATGTTGTCATGTGATGTCCTGTCAAGTCATACAAAGTTCTTCTGGTGACATCGACAATGAGCTGTCACCAACCAATCCTGTCTCTTGTTGCATCTCTCAACTTGTCCATTATCAGCTTTCTTGTCAGAATCCACTGTTAAAATTAAGGTTTTTAAAAATGTGAAAGGTTGCAGCTGTGTCACCAAGGATATTATTTCTGTGACCCCGGCAAAAATGTTTGAGTAGTGCATCGTGGTGTTGACAGTTTTCTGTATACGATAACATAGTTAAAGGAGGGAAATCGATTTTAAAGAGCAAAATCAAGCTTATGAGCTCATATATCTGTGTTAGTGAAACGATCTCCTGATCTCATTCATCTTATTTGTGGTCCGCTTGCCTTCATCTACACTGTAGTGTCCCACTAGTCTGGATAATTGGGACTTTGACTGTGTGTGAAATACTGAATGTAGTTCATGTTATTCTCTCATTGTCATATATAGTGTACCAATATGTTGACTGATTGCCGAACACAGAAATGTATAGAGAGTGCGCACACATATGCATGTGGCCATGTGCACACACAAAGTAGATTACGTTGCTTTGTGTGTAATATAATAGTCCTTCACAGTCATGCATGTATCCATGTATCCATATATACAATACATGCATACTTACACACATGTACACACACGCACACATACACACACCTGTTGATTACAAGGCTCATTTGTGTTAGTATTCCAGTAGTAAGTTGTACACACATACACACACACACACCTGTTGATAACAAGGCCCATTTGTGTTAGTATTCCAGTAGTAAGTTGTACACACATACACACACACCTGTATATAACAAGGCCCATTTGTGTTAGTATTCCAGTAGTAAGTTGTACACACATACACACACACACCTGTTGATAACAAGGCTCATTTGTGTTAGTATTCCAGTAGTAAGTTATACACACACACACCTGTTGATAACAAGGCCCATTTGTGTTAGTATTCCAGTAGTAAGTTAGGTGTCACTGCCCCAGATTCACCAGGTGACTCGGTATACTGTTGTGTTGACAGAAACGGACGTCCCCCAGAAGTCATTCAAGGTCGGTCGAGTAGTGAAGGGAGATGCTTCAAGAAGCAGAGTCTACTTGATGACACTTGTCACATGTCTCCAGGCCTACCTGCTCACCCAGTTATAGTAGGACACACATCAAGTCTCTGTCATACCATCTGGCTGTTTCATTTGACAGAAATGCAGCACATGTCTTACGCCAAGACAGGTGTGGATTAAGCGACGTCACACTCTTGTGCCAAACAAGGTGTCAGAAACGTTTGTATTACTTAAAGTCTGAGCTAATGAGGATAAGATAGTTTTAATACTTCAGTTTTATTCACTCATGTTTGTAAGATTACTGGGAAAGAGTAGATATGACATTTATTACTACAATATCCAGTCTACTTTATGATGAATTGTATGATGAAAGTTCAAGATATGATAAACAGGGAGTGCAAATAATAGTGCATCCAGTCACACAGTAAACTGTAGTAGTGTTGTAAAATATGCATGGCCTAGAATTAGCCTTAAAGATGAACAGAAAACCTAAATAGCTTTGCTAGTGTGTTTTAATGTTGTATATATTTTTATACATATTTTGGGGACCAGATAGTGAGTACTATTTGTATTTGTGTCATCGTGTTAAACACTAACAGTAACTAGGTTTTGTGGATATAATATGTAGCCATTCCAACTGGTTTGATAAGTCAGCATTGAGCAAGTGTATGTACTGTAGCATCATTCCTGTTCTAGGATCTTTTAAACTATATTGATTAATATTAAAACATGTATGCAAGTATCAACATACTAATTGATACCATATACGAGTGCTTTGCACTGTTATAGAAGAATTAATATAGCTTGTCAACCTATTGTACTATGCATTCCGATGGTAACTGTTTTTTTTATTATTGCATCGATGCATATTTACCTATACATTCAGATAATAATAAAAACCAATTATTATTGCATCAAAGCATGTTTACATTTTTAGCATATTCTGTGGTAGTTGAGGATTGGCTAGTGATATTTAAGGTGTTAAAAGGTGATCCGGTTTTGTTTCTATCCAGCGTCTTAGAAAGGTAGAGCTGAGGTAATGCCTGCACCACCTTAATACAATTCCAGTGTAACAGGCCTAAATTATTTCCATGTCAGGAATAGGCATCTACTAGAACTGTTCCAGATGTAGGCACTGCTATTAAAGTGGTTTGCACTAACAATACATCTATCGGTTCAGCTGTTAGACTATGTACATGTAGTACAAACAAATGTAAAATTTTGAGCAAATAGTTGCAAGGATAAATAAAAACAAGACGGAAACAGAGAAACTAAAACACGACTACTCCTGGCTTGGTGTTACTAGTAGGAGGTCGCAGGGTTGAAGGGGTAGGTCACATTGTTCACAGTGGTAGACTTGATTACCCAGACTCTGTAATGAGGCATCACTGTTTGTCACTCTTTCCTTTTCCTGGGGAATTCACACAGCCAGGCTAGCGTTTGTTAGCAAGACTAGCCAAGTATGCATATATACCTACTCCTGGAATGGGATCTTTTGGCCTGTTACAGTGGGCAGTTTGATGTAACTCCATGAAAAGCATTGTACTATATATATATGTATATATATATTGTGCCTGCACATTGATTACTAATAAACTCTCTTGTAACTGATGAGTGAGTGTTTAATTTCCTGGATAACTGTATTATGCAAACTATGCAATTTAAAACAAGATTTATGATTATTAAAATTGTGTCAAGCTGCTGTCTGTTTCTGAAGATTAGTCGTAGTGCGTTTGGCATCATCTAAGGCGAGATACAGTGAATCACTCTGTATTATAACATCAATGACACCAAAGCAAAACGTTGGTCCATCTTCAGGTTTGTCTGCAGCAAATCGTCTTTGAACAAGTTGTTTCTTGTAATACATAATAAATAACGTCACCTTCATATATCAGTCTTGGTGTATGTTTCTCTCATTGTAATTGATACGTGACGCTGTTGGTAAAAATGTCATGACAGCATTCATATTTTGACGTACACACTTCATTGACAAACTCACACGTGAGTCTTGTCATCGCACCCACTTAATATATCAAATTAAAGCTAATTTAATGTATTTATATATTTTATTTATGTAAATACACAAGGATCACTTCAAAAATAGCTGAACTTATATTATGTTTACTTATTGTTAAAACTGTAACACACATTTATTACTGGACTCCTTACCTTTCATTTGATCGCAATGATACACTAGTTGATGGGGGCGCAGTGGCCGAGTGGTTAGAGTGCTGGGCTGTCGACCGGAGGGACTAGGGTTCGAATCCTGGTGGTGGTTCGATCGGTACTGGTTCGGCCGATGTGGGCAATATTTTGTTCACCCTACATCGCCGCTCTTCCAACCCGCACGGGCCAGGGTGGAAGGATAGGCTAACAACACCAGCATAAAAAGTATAATGAAGCCAAGGCCCCCAGTCGCCAGCAGCATCAAAAGTGTCTATGACCCGCCGAGAGAAGGTAAGTAGTACTAAGAGATGAACATATACAAGAACTGGAGAAAGGATTTACGGAAACCAGGTTTGTATGGGATGTTATCAAGATCGGAGAACTCGAAAGAAGTGAGGAATGCTTCACTATACTTGACAAATTAACCGGCCATCTAGTATACCATTCCACAGCGAACAACAGCCAAGCAGGGGTAGGCTTTCTTATAAACAAGAAATGGAAAGACAATATATTGAGGGTTAACAGCATCAGCCCCAGAGTAGCAGAACGTGTTCTATGCATAACAATTAAAGCGCTACAAACTGAAGATAGTACAAATATATGCAACAACAACATCATACTCGGAAGAAGACAAACAACTTCTACAACGACGTGGACGATACCTTGGAAAAGCCAACCCACTACACGATAGTGATGGGAGACTTTAATGCGTAAGTAGGGAAACGAACAAACAATTTCGGAAACGGCAACAGGCAAATTTGGTCTAGGTGTGAGAAACGAAAGAGGCGACACCTTGGTAGAATGGGCAACATCCAGAAAGTATGGAAAATATTGCTAATGGCTCCAAGATTTGAATGGGCAGCAAGAATTATTTACACTTACTTTGGAGCGTTTAGTGGAAACTTGCAATGTTTCGATCCACCACCTGTGGATCGATCGATCTTAATCACGCATTGATGTGATGTGGCTCAGATTTTGGCTGAATGAGCCAGTGTCCCTGTAGACAAGACACTGGAAGTAATCACTGAGATGTTACATGAAGATGACACTCTATAACCAGCCACACGGAAATGACATCCCACAGATAGTGGAGCTCCTTGACTTCTGCCTGAACACCACCTACTTCATATATGAAGGTGTTTACTACTAGCAAGCACATGGTGCAGCTATGGGGGTCATCTATATCCCCTCTAGTAGCTAACTGCTACATGGAAAAATTTGAGATACACGCCTTCTCTACAGCACCTCAACCCCCATCAAGCTAACCATATACAGGAAGCTTACACACGGACCTGTACCTCAACTTCAAGTCACACCACCCTCTAACTCATAAAAGATCAGTTGTACGCACTTTCATCAACAGGGCCCACGGAGTGGGCGCTTGTAGTTCCGCGAACAGACCACTTATGAACAACAATAGCTGCCTCCCTTGAGGTCAATGTCATCCGACGAAGAGTAAGTTGCATAGATGTCTTCCTCCGATGGATATGGACGTGTTGAAGTCACTTAGTGCCTCTTTAATTGCATGATGTTCTCCAGGTATATGCTGAACAGAACAGAGGACAGCAGGCAGTCGTGACGAACTCCGACTGCCATCTTGAAGGTTGTTGTTCATGAGATGTTATGTTAATATAGCTGATGGTCAATATCAAAAATGTTTGCTATAACAATTATGTAGACACGGAACAAGATTCGTATAGCAGCTAGTATTGAGGACAATGCGAACATAACACAGAGCAACAACCAAAGAAAATAATGTATATACAACCACCAATCACCTAAACTCTAGTTCACATCTTCACTTCACTTTCCCAAAACCCGTATGGATCGTCGGGGCACCGCTGCCGACTTTTTAACCAGCTATTTCCCTGTTCTCTACAGCTCTATGGGAGTCGGCGAACTCCAGTCCTGTCCACTCTTTGATGTTGTCTTCCCACCTTTTTTTTCTGTCTACCTCTTCTTCTCCCCCTCTCACGGTACCTTGCAAGATGGTCTTTGTAAGGCCAGATGATCGTGAGACGTGGTCGTACGACTTCAGTTTGCGCTTCTTGACCGTTGTAAGGTATTCGTATGGTCGAATGGCTTGTTTGATATTGTTGCGAACACCTACCTTAGTAAAATGGTATTTGAATGATATGCGCAAGATTTTCTAAAAGTTCTTAATTTTCGTGGCTTGTATATTCTTCTGTAGATATGCTGAGAGGATCCATGTTTCACAAGCGTATAGAAGGATGGACATTACAAGGGAGCGGATCAGCCTTATTTTCGAACTGACATTGATGTTACTGTCGTTCCATATGGGTTTCAACCTTGTAAGTGCTGCTGTTATCTATGCAATCCTGGCAAGTATCTCAGGTTTGGAACCCTCGTCTGTGATGATTGATCCCAAGTACTTGAAGCTTCTTACTGTTGTTTCAAGTATATGTCTGTTAACTTTGACCTCTGTGCACAGTTGACATAGATACTGTGTGCAAATATTAGGAGACACTTAGGCTGGAGAAGACACTCGACGAAAACCAACCACGAGTGCACGCAGGATTCAGAACCAGGTACTCAATGACAGACCACACACACGTCGTAAACCAACTGAAAGAGAAGTGCCGATAATATATATTTTTTATAATATCCAGCTTTGCATCACTTTCGTCGATTATGAGAAGGCTATCGACTCGGTCCAAACTCAGGTAATACTGACCTCCCTTCAAGAACAGGGGATAGAGGACGTGTACACCGAACTCCCGAAAGGCATCTACACCAACAGCTCGGTGACAGTCCACCTACACAAAAAGAACAAGATCAACATCAAGAGAGGAGTATGACACGGTGACACCATATCGCCCAAGCTGTTTACGGCAACACTCAAAAGCATATTCCGAAGACTGACCTGGGAACCATAGACTTGAGGATAGATGGAGAATATCTCAGTCACCTTCGCTTCGCTGACGACATACTCATACACGCTACTACATCGAACTTCAAAAAATGCTGCAGGATCGAGCTAGCTGATGAAAGTGAAAAACAAGGTATGAAGATGAACATTTCTAAGACAAAAGTGATGCTATAGAAAATGACACACCAATATATTATATAAACACGACGCAGATAGAGAACGTTGAAAGCTACGCTTATCTGGGACAGCGATACAGTATCAGAGACAAAAACCAAGACAAGGAGATTCAAATTTCAGAAGAATCCCCGCCGCTTGGACAGCATTAGCCAAACACCGCGACATCATCAAGGGTAACGTTAGAACCTGCTTGAAGAGACAAGACTACAAAGTACAACTCATACCTAGAAGGTGAAAGAAGTATGTTAAACATATCAGATATCGGGAGAGAAAAACAAACATCTTGGTAAGAGAGAAGACATGTACCGGTCGTAGACGTGATAGAACAAATCAGAAGACAGAAGTGGATCGGGCAGGGCACATCAGCAGACTACGAGATAACTTATGGTCATCGCGTATCACAACCTGGAGACCTTACGAAAGGAAACGATCTAGAGGAAAACCGGCTTGACGGCAGAGAGACGAACTAAACGAGTACTGGAAGGGCACCACCTGACAAAGGATAGCGCAAGACAGGCAGATATGGAAACGATATGCTGAGGCCTTTGCCCAACCACGGGATGTACACTACTGCACAATGATGATGATGACGATAGTGATGATGACACTAGCTGTGATCACTACAAAATAGTTCACTTCACTCGAATTACTTTGTTAATTAATCACAAAAATAGTTGTACTATTTCTCAGCATTCATTTGCTATATTAAATGCAATGATCATAGTAAAATAATTCATCTTTTTTAATTAATTCATCTTGTTATAATGATTAATTGATGTATTGTTCCATATACGCACACGCACGCACGTACGCACACATACATTGAATGATCAGCTATGCCGCTTTAATTTGTTATATTACACGCTATGATTATTAAAATATATTTGATCTTGGTCTATATTAATTAAATAATAATGTTCAATTAATTCATTGTTGTATTGTTCTGTCTATTTGAATGGTAGGTATATCTCGATTGCTGAGCACTTCAACATCTGTTTGATATATTAGGCGCAATAATCACTGTAAATTGTTTTTAATTAATTAATATTGTTAAATTAATTAACTAACATATTGATCAGTCTGCATAAATAGTATACATACATTGACTACTGAGCTATGCAGTTTCCTTGCTGAGTTTCTCAGTTTCCGTTTTCTACATTAAACATGATAGTTACAACAAAACAATTACAACATACAATTTATAGTTACCAAACTTCCCAGAAAAATATGCAAATTAAGCCAATAAAGATTAGTGAAATATTTCTGTTTTGATATATTTAAAAAGAAAAACTACAAATATATCAATACCCACGCCAAATGCCATTAATAAACGTAGAATATAAATGTTTTTAATCTAGTTTTAATTGTTAAGAAAATTCTCCAGTTTTTGTGCCATTTTCATGTTTGCTCGTACTGCATAAGATATATAGGCTTAGAATAAGAAATACATTGTTAAATTTTACCTCTTCGAAAATCATATCTCGAAAAGTACATTACCATTTTTTTTTCTTCACTTTTTTACACGGTTTCAACCATACCATAAGCAAAACATATCTACAATTTGAAATGTTCATTGGCATCTTTTCTATAAGTTTAAAGTAGTAATTTCACCTAACAACTAATTTGAAGTAATTAAATATAAATGTTATTTCATAATCGAGATGTGAGGTTTACAAATTATAGTAGAAACTTTTTTCAATAATAAATCGCACAATAATTAATTGAGGTGTGAGTTCGGTATTTTTTGGCGAAATGCGAACGTTTGCACGGCCCTGGTCAGCTAAGGTTTGGTAGGTTTCGGTCCTTTTCGGTAAGTCGATACGTCACTGGTCTAACCGGTCACGAGTGCGCTTGGTCTAGGAAGGCTATTCTGACAGTCATATTTCAACAACAAAAAATCGAAAGAAAGTTTAGGTTATGGTTTAACGTATTGGCAAATCCATTCAAGGTAAACATGGTTTGGCATATGCAAGTAATTACTTCGGTAGTTTTGTGGATCACCATGGTGTCATTGCGTAAATGTATTACTTTGGAGCAATCTAACTTCCGATATGACAACATTAACAACAACAAATCGACTGCCAGCGCCAACGTTCTACTCCTGTCAGCGTCAGATGTAACCGTACGTCGGATGGAGTCCAATCATTCCAGACAGATCAACGGAAAGTCTTTTGGCAGGCCAGGTGTTGATGCCGAGCGTAATGCGTCATTTGACAAGGTCTACCACGAGTCTGTGAAACGAGGAGAATTGGCCATCTTCAACTTTCTCCAGCCGTTCACTCAGGTAGGTACGACTACCAACAGGTACGAATCACGCAATACGCTAGAAGTAGAAACTGACGCGCAACCGATCATCTTAGGGATACAACAATCATCTTTAATTATATCATATGAAAGGTAAGATTATAATTTCAACGCCTCACCAAATTGTTTCAAGGCACCTCATTAAAGTGTGTCAATATTTTAATAAATAAACAACACAATATTCACCGACCTTAAACATGCACCGCCAAATATAATGTGACAAATTTTACCTGCTGAATATCTTCTGATGGCATTCATTGACCGATATAATTGTCGACAGTAAACAAAATTAATATGCACACCACGGTGCACACCGTTTTCCAAGAACATGTGACACAGCAAAATTTACAAAACTCCATGCCATTTCTGGCAATGCATAAACCTAGCAGATGTTGACATACCTGACTTTATTTTTATGTCATAGTCTATGACATGAGACATAAGTATGACTATGAGATCAGACAAGTTTCTAAGATTAAGTCTCTAAGAGGTAATTAAGACCCGTCTAAGTGAAATATTTTGCTACACCATATATATATCTCATTTAGCAAAATAAATCTTGGCGATTGTTTACTTTCTGATCCAACCATGAAAATTATCACCTAGAGCCACCAAACTTCTCACATTAACATATACATACACTGTACTATTCAGCGTGAATATATATCAGTAAGTTTACAGCGACCATGCGTGTACACGACTAGCGGCAAGTCGACCCCAGCATCCTTGACTGGGGTATGACTGGGGCGACTAGAATTACCGCACCCTCAACGACAGCATACGACAGTGATACGCAATGAGTGCTTAGTTACCGGAAAATGATGAACTGTTAGAATGGGTTGTCAACATGGTGAAAGCCGGCGAAAAACCCTGCTGAATTGGCAAGCGGCCAATCTAGACAAGGAATGGTGACGCTTCAAACAGCACTGTGAGTTTACGTTCAAGGGTCCTCTAGTAATGAAACATGAAGGTCAGAAGGTAAACTACCTCATGATGTATATATAGGCAATAAAGGACACAAAATATATGAGACCTTCCTGTGGACGCCAGCAACGGGCGATGATCCGGCAGAGAGCACCACTCTGGAAGGAGTGTACAACAAGTACGCACAGTATGTCGCAACGATGAAGAATCACATCCGTGCAACAGTCCCTTTCAACCAACGAAAAACAGGATGCAGGAGAAAAGCTTGATAATTTTGTCTCGGATCTCCATATTCTAGTGAAAGACTGTGGTTATGCAGAGGAAGGAGACAGAACTAAACGAGATGGAAGCTGACGGTCACATTACCAAGGTGACAGAGCCCGTTGACTGGGTTGGTTCAATGGTTGGTCATCCGGAATGGAAAGTTGAGAATCTGTTCAGACCCCAAAGATCTCAACAAAGCCAGACGAGAGCACTACCCCATACCGATGGTGGAAGAAGTGGTAGCATCAATGCCAGGTGCCAAGGTGTTCTCCAAGATAGATGCAAAGTTGAGATTCCTGCAGATCAAACTCGACTACGAATCAAGTCTACTGACGACTTTTGATATGCCAATCAGAAGATACAGGTGGTTGCACCTCCCGTTTTGCATAAAGTTGGAGAGAGATGTCCATTTCCTCTGGGACAAACCACAACAAAGAAGGTTCAACGAGCTGAAGAAACTGAGGTGCAGTACGCCAGCCTTGGCATATTACGATGTGACGAAAGATGTCATAATACAGTGTGACGCGAGTAGCTATGTGCTAGGAGGTGTCCTCCTACAAGACGGTCGTCCAGTAGCCTACACATCAAGGGCACTCACACCAACAGAAAAGAGGTACACTTAGCTGGAAAAGGAAATGCTTGCTATCGTGCACAGCAGCAAGAAGTTTCACTACTACATCTTCGGAAAACCTACAACAGTTGAGAGCGATCACAAACCACTTCAGGCAATATGCACAAAACCACTGCTTTCAATGCCCATGAGGCTACAAGTAATGTTGCTAAGACTGCAACCGTACGATCTGAACGTGACGTACAAGCCAGGCAAGGAAATCCCCCTGGGAGATGCACTGAGTCGTGCCAACCTTCCGAATACAGTACCTGATGTTGAGCAACCTGTCATGGTCAATATGAATGTACTGGGCAATCTACTCGACCTGTGTGTCAACAAACACTGACAGACTTGTGTGCCAACAAACACTGGGAGAGGATGACCCCACATCCAGGCCCAGGAAGTTCACAAGCCAGCAGCCCCTGTTCTAAGCGCCCATTAATTGCCAGTGCCCTCCAAGGGAATTTTGACTTGCAGTGGTCAGGCCACCTCGAAGCCTGGACCTGTGAACTATGGCCAGGTCATTGGAAGGGCAAATGTCACATCTGAGACATTCCAATCCCAGCAGGGCAGATTAATCCCTGTAGATAGTCCACCCTACAGTCCGTATAACTTTAGATGTGTCTCAGCAGCAGTAGTTCGCGTAGTAAGAAATGTTCACAAGAAGAAGCTGAACTTTAATTTAGTTCCGTTGAAACTCGAAATGCCAAAGACACTGACTGTTTAGTAATTTAAGTAATTTGAGCTTTAATTAGAAATGTGAATAATGGAAAGAAAACGGAGACAGACAAGCAAACATTGATTTTTATAAACACTTGGTAAATTGTACAATTGCATATTCTGTACTTACATGATGTAAATGACGTCACAAGTATACGTTCTCATGTATTAACAATTTGTAAATTGTTAGACTGTACATTTTGACTTGATAGTACAAATAATATTTCTTTGAAAGAAAGGGAGATGTGATATTCAGCATGAATATATATCGTTAAGTTTACAGCGACCGCGCATGTACACAACTAGCGGCAAGCCGTAAATAAACCTTTCGAGTTACCTTACTGCCATTCCATAGTCGAGTCACGATATGTTACATACACCATGTTATCAAACAATTACATTTAATGGAGAACATTCCTGTAACGATAAAAATTCACACAGAAAGTAAACTAAAACTCACCATCTCTGGTGGCATGTATGCTAGCTCCACGGCTACCATAAATTTGATATTGTGTCAAGGCGATATATTGGTACGTGAGACCTCCGTCAAGCTTCATCTTTGCTAACAATGTCGATAACGGTGATATTTATTAATTACTTCACTATTGTTATATATGATATCTCGTGAATCAAACCTTCCTGCACAGCGTTGTCACTAAAAATACCTGCCTTATACAGAATTTCAACAAAATATACTACGGAATGTCCGAACCTACCACATGTTCAACATCGATTTTTTGATGACTTGGCAGAGTTTTTGCTAGACAAGTCACGTGATGGACAGGTCAGTTGTGAGCAAGGGAGACATTTTGTAGGACCGAGCAGTGAGACTCCATGTGAGTGCGAATGACGCAGACACCTCGATGCCAGTCCTATTTGTGGTGAAGGAACAGCACAGTGTCCTCTCATGGCAGGTTCCTCTCATCACCTACAACAAGTGAGTAGACTTCCTTATATTGTATCTAACTTAGTAACTATAATTGTGCTAATGTATATTTGTTATACTGCTTCTAGCTATAAGCTTTGCTTCTCGGGTGTCAAACTTTCAATGGTTCATCCACTACCCGAGGAAAGATCTGTAACACATTCTATTGTTGTTTTGTGACGTCATCCCACAATCATCCTATCTACGAGCAATCACATTACAAATTTATGATTGTTACTTGTTATGTATACCGTTCCCAACTAATCAGATGGTTTACGTAATTTGGAATAGTCGTAGAAAACGCACATAACATTGTGAACAACTGCTCCAAGTTGCATAATCTTTGTCAAACATCCAGAATGAACACTTCGTGAAACCGTCCCCAGTGACTGTATAACTATTGAACTAAGGCAATAACTATTGCACTGAGTCAAAATTCAGAACACACAGCAAGTGTTTTGGCTCTATACACCGTGGCAGAAGCTATACGCAAGTTGCCTGATCTAACAAAGTAGATTCTGTGAGTGACTTTAACAACAGTAGGCACTCATCTGACAAAGTAGATTCTGTGAGTGACTTTAACAACAGTAGGCACTCATCTGACAAAGTAGATTCTGTGAGTGACTTTAACAACAGTAGGCACTCATCTGACAAAGTAGATTCTGTGAGTGACTTTAACAACAGTAGGCACTCATCTGACAAAGTAGATTCTGTGAGTGACTTTAACAACAGTAGGCACTCATCTGACAAAGTAGATTCTGTGAGTGACTTTAACAACAGTAGGCACTCATCTGACAAAGTAGATTCTGTGAGTGACTTTAACAACAGTAGGCACTCATCTGACAAAGTAGATTCTGTGAGTGACTTTAACAACAGTAGGCACTCATCTGACAAAGTAGATTCTGTGAGTGACTTTAACAACAGTAGGCACTCATCTAACATGTTGCACTTTTATTAAAGGGAATAAAAACATCTATGGCTTGAATTCATGTTATATTACATCCTGCTATCTATTTCCATGTCCACCAAGCCAAAAACAATACAAAAAATCAATGAATTAGAAATTCCACATTTAATGCTGTGCATCTGGACATTTTCGAATATGCATATTTTTGGCACGCTTTTCGGGATGCCGAGATGTGACGTCACTTATGACTCGCACTTGTATCAAGCCGACCCTTTCCATGCATTCAGAGCATGTTTACAAGTATAGGTTTTGGGTCGAAACGAGGGTCAGAATGAGTTATTGTGCAATATTCTGATGAAATACAAACACTAGTCATCATAGAGGAACAAGCAGTTATCTTACGGTTCCACATGAATTCAATTTTATTCAAAACAATGAATGCGAATGGGCCTCCAAGTCGACTAGGTAGCGCCGAGCTTGGGCTCGTTTTCAGAATAATTATATCGAATGCAACCAACGGGAGATAATGTACACCAATATACATACATAGCAAACATATATCGTATCCAGCTACAAAAAGTAAAGTGTATAATCTCATAATATCACTAGAATATCGATGTATGAAGGAGGAGTTGTACAATTTATCATAACAACTTAAATCAGTCAGTGAATTTCTGTCGGTCCTGCTAGCTCAGTTAGTAAAGGCGTTGGTTCCTTGGCATTTATTTTGCAATAGGGTGACGCCGGTTCAATCCCCACACCAAACCATTGATTTTTTAAACACTTTTTTTGGTTTATGTTTTCACGAAGTAATAAAAACCAACGCCTTTACCAACTGAGCTAACAGGACCGATAGAAATTCACTGACTGATTTAAGTTGTTATAATAAATTGTACAACTCCTCCTTCATACATTGATATTCTAGTGATATTACGAGATTATACACGTTACTTTCTGTAGCATATACATATATGTTTGAAAAGCCATTAGAAAAATTAAGTATAAACAATTGATGTGGAAGTCATATAGATGTACTGGAAATGATGAAGACTACAACATTTATAAAGAAGCACTTAATCAAGCTACAGCTGAAATTAGAAATTCAAAGAGAAGCTATGACAAAAAATTAGCTAGTAATATAAAACATGACAGTAAGAGTTTTTATGCGTATATTCGAAGCAAACAGAAAGTTCAGGATAAGGTCGGTCCTCTAGAAGATAATGCTGGAAATACAATATCAGAGGGATTCTTAATGGCAGAAGACCTGAATGAGTATTTTAGTTCAGTGTTTACCAGGGAAGATATTAGTTCACTGCCAGTACCAGAGGCTAAGTTCAAGGGGGCAGATTCAGACTATTTAGGACAGTTAGTTGTAACCTCGGAAATGGTAGCTAAGAAAATAAGGGCTATGAAGGATATTAAATCACCTGGAGTGGACGGGATTCCGCCCAAACTACTATTGGAAATTGTAGAACAAATTAGCGCACCGCTTGCAACAGTTTTCAATTTGTCATTAGAAGAGGGAGTGGTTCCTTTAGAATGGAAAGAGGCAAACATTATACCGTTATTTAAAAAAGGTTCGAGAAACAAGTCAGAGAACTATAGACCAGTGAGTTTAACATCAGTGATTTGCAAATTATTAGAAAGACTAATTAAAGATCACATGGTGGATTTTCTTGTTAAACATAACTTGATAAACCCATCTCAACATGGGTTTTTAAAAGCGAGGTCATGCTTAACAAATATGTTATGTTTTTTGGAAGACATCACTAGGTGGGTAGATGAGGGATCACCAGTAGATATCATCTATTTAGATTTTCAAAAAGCTTTCGACAAAGTACCACATCAAAGATTACTCCTTAAGCTAAAGGCCCATGGCATAGGAAATGGTATAATAAACTGGATAGAAAAATGGCTGAATGACAGAAGACAACGTGTAGTAGTTGATGGGGAGGCTTCAAACTGGAAATCGGTATTGAGTGAGGTACCACAGGGATCAGTACTAGGACCTATATTATTCTTAATATATATCAACGATTTGGACGATGATATAACAAGCAAGGTGTTAAAATTTGCGGATGATACAAAAGTGTTTAGAAGGATTAAAAGCGATGGAGACAGACAGCATTTACAAGATGATCTTGATAGGTTGATCAAATGGTCTGAAAAGTGGCAAATGCTGTTCAATTTTGGGAAATGTCAAGATAAAATTATACCAAATCTGAGGGATCTTAGTTACGAAATACGCCTAAAAGAATGTGGTTTAACAACACTAGAGACCAGGAGATTGAGAGGAGATCACATAGAAGTGTTTAAAATATTGAATGGTTATGAAAATATTGATAGAAACATTTTTTTCTCAGTTAAGAAAGATAGAAGGACCAGAGGACATGAAGCTACATTAGTAAAGGAGCAGTGTAGATTAGATATAAGAAAGTTCTCATTCTCACAAAGGACTGTAAATGAATGGAACAGATTATCTCCTGATTGGTGCTAGTAGCGTGAATATGTTTAAAAATAAAATCGACACACACCTTAAAAAGGCGGGATACATGTAGATAAAAAGTATTGGGACTCTCGATAAGCCAAAAGGCTTCCTTGTCCAACTGCCATCCAGAGTAATTTTCTGGATGGCAATCTTGTTAAACCTTGTTAAACCTTGTTTGCTATATATATATAGGGTCGGCCTGATGCGAGTGTGGGTCATAAGTGACGTCCCGATACCACGTGATCGCCTAGCTCATAACAATTTTATTTCCCGCAGGAATCGCTACACAGACGGGTTTAAAATCGAATTTATGCTACAAATGTATTTTTCTGTATTTTTTTAATGTCGTCAAATGTTACATACAAGGTTAAACTTTGTGTACACATGGAAAAAGGATTTTAGCTAATGCCTTATTTTTATTTCCTTTAAATTAAACTACTCACCCACTACTGATTTAAACAACACTAAACCTGCTTCGTGATGTGTTAATTCTGTTCAAGAGGACAGTTAAAATATTGAAAAGTAAAATAAAATATGAATACATTTATCATGATTGGGTACTGTTTATGTGTTCCTTTTGTGCATGTTTGGAACTCTGAGCAACCGATTGCTGGATCTTTACAGGATGGTATACCACAATGTCAGTCGGACGCTGTGCCGTGTTGATGACACATCACAGCGGAATGACTATGTTGGTATCACTGTGGAAGTGTCGACAGTGTCATCAAAACCTGTCGACTTCACTCTGCTGGCACAACTCATTTCATTCGACTTATCGTGAGTACTTAAAAATCATTCAGTAGTTCAGTTTTCCGCTTGTCTCATTTTATAATTGTGTCATAAAAGCTTGAACCTATCTTGTGTGAAAATCCTACATTATGCTAGTGTGTTTGTACAAATTTGTTATACACTACGACTCTATTTTTTATCTTGTCCGGATCCATCTCATGAAAATGTGTAAAAATGTTTTGGCTTTATATACTACTAGCTCAGATACCCTGGCATTGCTCGGCGAGAAAAGACACATATTACACATATTAATATTTTTGTTACACCCGCCTCTAGATGAAAGAGATTATATGATGCTCATGGCTAGCTACAATCTTACTAATAATGCCACGCTAGTGTTTGTTGCTTGGCGACACTGTCAGAAATAGCACCCGCCCACACCGCTGACTGCCGCTGACTGCAGACAGGCAGTGATGATGTTCTGTTTACACCCAAAATCCCATTCCACCGGGGTCCCCTTGGTGAAATTTTAAAAACTACAAACTATCCTAATGGTCCCGCTAGCACACCTACAACATTTCAGTCCCATAGATGTAAAACTGCATGACAGAGATGGGCTCAGACATGTACATATGACAGAGGTCCATATTCTGTTTTATAATATAGATAGCACAAGGCTGTTTACACATTTGTAAGTTTCATGATCTAACAATCAACATAATTTTTATATTCTTTTGATGACTAACAAAAGCACATACTCTTATTAAACCCACTGAAAATTACTGTAATAGATTACACCCTCCCGTTGTAATAGCTTACACCCTCCCGTTGTAATAGCTTACACCCTTCTGTTGTAATAACTTACTCGCTCCTGTTGTAATAGCTGACACCCTCCCGTTATAATAGTTTACACCCTCCCGTTGTAATATCTTACACCCTCCTGTTGTAATAGCTTACGCCCTCCCATTGTAATAGCTTACACCCTCCTATGGTAATAGCTTACATCCTCCCATTGTAATAGCTTACACCCTCCTGTTGTAATCGTTTACACCCTCACATTGTAATAGCTTACACCCTCCCGTTGTAATAGCTTACACCATCCCATTGTAATAGCTTACACCCTCCCATTGTAATAGCTTACACCCTCCCGTTGTAATAGCTTACACCCTCCCGTTGTAATAGCTTACACCCTCCCATTGTAATAGCTTACACCCTCCCATTGTAATAGCTTACACCCTTACATCACAACCAGATACATTTTACCATCAAAGTAAAATCAGAAAGGAATAGTAAAAAACAGTACAGGAGAAATTTCCACAAAGGAAAATATAAGGACATAAGGAAATATTTAGCAAAGATAGACTGGAATAACACACTTAAGAACAAGACAGCAACAGAATGCTGGAATATCTTAAAGAGTGAAATTGAATGCATCATCGTCAAATTTGTTCCCTTAAAAAACATGGGAAACGGTCCAAAAAGAAACACTTATCGAAAGAAGCCATTAGAAAAATTTAGTATAAACAAATGATGTGGAAGTCATATAGATGTACTGGAAATGACGAAGACTACAACATTTATAAAGAAGCACTAAACCAAGCTACAGCTGAAATTAGAAATTCAAAGAGAAGCTATGAACATAAATTAGCTTGTAATATAAAACATGACAGCAAGAGTTTTTATGCGTATGTTCGAAGCAAACAGAAAATTCAGGATAAGGTCGGTCCTCTAGAAGATAGTGCTGGAAATTTAATATCAGAAGGATTCTTAATGGCAGAAGACCTGAATGAGTATTTTAGTTCAGTGTTTACCAAAGAAGACATTAGTTCACTGCCAGTACCAGAGGCTAAGTTCAAGGGAGCAGAATCAGACTATTTAAGACAGGTAATTGTAACCCCAAAAATGGTAGCTAAGAAAATTAGGGCTATGAAGGATAATAAATCACCTGGAGTGGATGGTATTCCACCCAAACTACTATTGGAAATTGTAGAACAAATTAGCATACCGCTTGCAACAGTTTTCAACTTGTCATTAGAAGAGGGAGTGGTTCCTTTAGAATGGAAAGAAGCAAACATACCGTTATTTAAAAAAGGTTCGAGAAACAAGTCAAATAATTATAGACCAGTTAGTTTAACATCAGTGATTTGTAAATTATTAGAAAGACTAATTAAAGATCACATGGTGGATTTTCTTGTTAAACATAACTTGATAAACCCATCTCAACATCGGTTTCAAAAAGCGAGGTCATGCTTAACAAATATGTTATGTTTTTTGGAAGATATCACTAAGTGGGTAGATGATGGATCACCAGTAGATATCATCTACTTAGATTTTCAAAAAGCTTTCGACAAAGTGTCACATCAAAGACTACTGCTTAAACTAAAGGCCCATGGCATAGGAAATGGTATAATTAACTGGATAGAAAAATGGCTGATTGACAGAAGACAACGGGTAGTTATTGATGGGGAGGCTCAAACTGGAAATCAGTTTTGAATGGGGTTCCACAGGGATCAGTACTGGGACCTATATTATTCTTAATATATATAAACGATTTGGATGATGATATAGCTAGCAAGGTGTTGAAATTTGCAGATGATACAAAAGTGTTTAGAAGGATTAAAAGTGATGGAGATAGACAGGATTTACAAGATGATCTTGACAGGTTGATCAAATGGTCTGAAAAGTGGCAAATGTTGTTCAATTTGGGGAAATGTAAATGCCTTCACACAGGACATGGGAAGGGATATGTAGAATATATAATGGGGGGAACTGTACTAAGTACTACTGTAAAAGAAAAAGACTTAGGGCTGACATTTAGTGCTGACATGAAGGTTTCAGAACATTGTGGAATTGCAGCTTCAAAAGGAAATCAAATCCTTGGATTGGTTAGGCGAAATATAGCATATAAAGAAAAAGAACTAATAATACCACTGTACAAAACAATAGTTAGGCCTCATTTAGAATATTGTATACAAGCGTGGAGGTCATACCGCAAGAAGGACATAGATATGCTAGAAAGAGTACAGAGGAGAGCGACTAAAATGATACCAAAACTGAGGGATCTTAGTTATGAAAAACGCCTAAAAGAATGTGGTTTAACAACACTAGAGACCAGGAGATTGAGACGAGATCAGATAGAAGTGTTTAAAATATTGAATGGTTATGAAAATATTGATAGAAATATGTTTTTTTAGTTTAGAAAGACTAGAGGACATGAAGTTACATTAGTAAAGGAGCAGTGTAGATTAGACGTAAGAAAATTCTCATTTTCACAAAGGACTGTGAATGAATGGAACAGATTATCTGATAATTGTGTGGGTGCTAGTAGTGTGAAAATGTTAAAAAATAAGATCAACACATACCTCAGAAGGGCTGGATATATGTAGATAAAAGGGTTGGACTCTCAATAAGCCAAAGGGCTTCCTTGTCCACCTGCCATCTAGAGTTAATTCTCTGGATGGCAATCTTGTTAAATCTTGTTAAACCCTCCTGTGGAGCCACAAACAAAAGGCAGCGATTGTCGTCATTACATTTAACTCGTTCCTGTGACTATTAAATTTCTACTGTTGCCAGTTACAGCATTTTATGCAGCAGATAATAATTTTAACATACATCTGTAATTCCAGTGACACCCACCACCTGGGGAATGATTGACAACTGAAAAAGGTTGACTCAAAATAACCACCTTTGTCTTTGTACGTTGACATCACAAGTTGGTAGATGAGAGGCCAGGGATATGTGGCAGCGAATTAATATAGAAGGAGGAGAATAGTAGGGGTAGAGACGGTTGGTGGGACAGCAATGAAAGTGAGGGGGGTAGGGACGTTGGTGGGACAGCAATGAAAGTGAGGGGAGTAGGGACGTTGGTGGGACAGCAATGAAAGTGAGGGGGTTAGAGACGGTTGGTGGGACAGCAATGAAAGTGAGGGGGGTAGAGACGGTTGGTGGGACAGCAATGAAAGTGAGGGGAGTAGAGACGGTTGGTGGGACAGCAATGAAAGTGAGGGGGGTAGAGACGGTTG
This sequence comes from Escarpia spicata, assembly GCA_963995525.1. Lineage (NCBI taxonomy): Eukaryota > Metazoa > Annelida > Polychaeta > Sabellida > Siboglinidae > Escarpia > Escarpia spicata. Next base: position 43,988,915 of record OZ023217.1, read on the forward strand.
GTGGGACAGCAATGAAAGTGAGGGGGTAGAGACTGTTGGTGGGACAGCAATGAAAGTTAGGGGGGCAGAGACGGTTGGTGGGACAGCAATGAAAGTGAGGGGGGTAGAGACAGTTGGTGGGACAGCAATGAAAGTGAGGGGGGCAGAGACGGTTGGTCGGACAGCAATGAAAGTGAGGGGGGTAGAGACAGTTGGTGGGACAGCAATGAAAGTGAGGGGGGCAGAGACGGTTGGTCGGACAGCAATGAAAGTGAGGGAGGTAGAGACAGTTGGTGGGACAGCAATGAAAGTGAGGGGGGTAGAGGCGGTTGGTGGGACAGCAATGAAAGTGAGGGGGGTAGAGACAGTTGGTGGGACAGCAATGAAAGTGAGGGGGCAGAGACGGTTGGTCGGACAGCAATAAAAGTGAGGGGGGTAGAGACAGTTGGTGGGACAGCAATGAAAGTGAGGGGGGCAGAGACGGTTGGTCGGACAGCAATGAAAGTGAGGGGGGTAGAGACAGTTGGTGGGACAGCAATGAAAGTGAGGGGGGTAGAGGCGGTTGGTGGGACAGCAATGAAAGTTAGGGGGGCAGAGACGGTTGATGGGATAGCAATGAAAGTGAGGGGGGTAGAGGCGGTTGGTGGGACAACAATGAAAGTTAGGGGGGGAACAAAGAATGACAAGAAAACAGCAGTCGAGGATGAGTATCAAGACCAGCCTCACCCGTGACAGACAGGGAAACAAGATGAGAACATATCTGACCTGTCACAGCAAACTGGGTCTGAAGTCGCATGGGTCTGTTTTAGACACGAGCCAAAAATAACTATCTAGGTCATGTTCCGTCAGGTGTGTGATTTTGGCAGATAAACAGTTTATTTTCCTCTCCAGACAATCTAAAAGTAATGAAATTCAGGCATTTACAAACCCAAAGAATCAACAGTATGAGTCAGAATGATCTCGTTTCTCAACAGATTGCTTTCTTAAAGGTTGCTTAAATTTTTGCAATTAATCAAAAACAACTGAAGATATTTTAACAAATGAGGTGTCATTTTAAAGCCCTCCATCTGTGGAATCCAAAAAGGTACAAAACAACATTTCACAATTGTCTCACCTAATACCAACTTTGCAGGAGCAGGTCACGTTATATCAATGTTTTTTCCTTTGTATAGACTGAACAATAAACGTCACGTGAGCCTGACAGCGTCACAGCCAGTGTACCTACGGTACACCTTTGCCAACGAGTCCTCTGTGATGGTGTCCGTGGCATCTCCAGATGAGACCTGTCTCCTCTTCTCCGTGCAGGCGATTAAGGTACGTGACGGGGGTACACACGTAACCTCTCATGCACAAACCCCTCTGGACATAAAACCCCGCACTGAAATCTCCGTGTGTCGGGGGGCGAAGTCACAGTTGTGACCAGCGGAGGCAGCTACTAGGACAAAGTACAACTGATTCAGCACAGTCACAGTGTTACAGAGGAAGCAGCTACTAGGACAAAATACAACTGATTCAGCACAGTCACAGTTGTGACCAGTGGAGGCAGCTACTAGGACAAAGTACAACTGATTCAGCGGATGCCTGTACATTGTGTAGGGTATATGCCAGGGGCAGTGTAGTCAAATGCTTGATTGCAGTGTCCTGTTATATTTGATCCCATTGTTTTGTTTGATTGCAGTGTCCTAGCTTGATTGCAGTATCCAATTTGATGGCAGTGTCCTATTTGATGGCACTGTCCTGTCCTGTTTGATTGCAGTGTCCTGTCATGTTTGATTGCAGTGTCATGTTTGATAGCACTGTCCTGTCATGTTTGATTGTAGTCTCCCATTTGGGTGCATTGTCCTGTTTGATTGCAGAGTCCAGTTCTGTTTGATTGTAATGTTCTGTTTGATTGCAGTGTCCTGTTCTGTTTGATTGAAGTGTCCTGTTCTAGTTGATTGCAGTGTCCTGTTCTGTTTGATTGCAGTGTCCCATCCTGTTTGATTGCAGTGTCCTGTCCTGTTTGATTGCAGTGTCCTGTCCTGTTTGATTGCAGTGTCCCGTCCTGTTTGATTGCAGTGTCCCGTCCTGTTTGATTGCAGTGTCCCGTCCTGTTTGATTGCAGTGTCCCGTCCTGTTTGATTGCAGTGTCCTGTCCTGTTTGATTGCAGTGTCCTGTCCTGTTTGATTGCAGTGTCCTGTCCTGTTTGATTGCAGTGTCCCGTGGCAGACTCAGTGACAGACCTCAACCACTACCACGGGATGTCTCAGACTGTCAGTCGTAATGGCTCAATCACAGTAGAGGTGTGTTTTACGTATTTGGTTTATTTCTAACAAATATGAAAATAATTGTTATCAAACGTAATACTGTTTATTCATCAAAACAATATCACAGCTCAACTTAGCATATCATTTACTAATAGCTAACATTTGAACACATTTATTGCTGTAAGACTGTAATTTATGAGTAATTCGTATACACTCATCATAAAGATGCTAACTTCAGGAAGTCTCTGTGCTAATGCACATCTTATGTGGGTCATATGAGCCACTATAGCAAATTGAATAGATGTGTGTTATTAAATATAACTGTTTTATTCAATAAAATATTCCTCATACATTTAAACATTTAAAAAATTGACACGACTTGAACAGTCTTTTGTGCATAGTTAGAATGCTATGGAGAAAGTAGTCTGCACCAGTGCAATATCAGTTTCTATCAGCTTGGGCCATGCACTTATAGTCGGTGTCTTATCACCCCCCAAACACTTGTAGTCCCATACAGTAAGATGGTGGTTTACTTTCAGAGAAGTCACTTTGCTGGAGATTCCTTCTTTGTTGTGCTGACCGTTTTGCCTTCAAACTACAACTGCAAGCGAATTGAGGACATTAAACAGCCAGGTCAGATTGTTCTTTTGAATTTTGTAGTTCTAATAAATTGAGCAGGAAATGTGCATTGTCTATAACAAAGAACTTGTCTGCCACGCAGCAGAGTGGCAGATGGCGTGTGCTCAGAACAACTGAATGTCAGTGCAGAATGCTTGAAATTCCCTTCTGAATTTATATTATAAAACAGTGTGTTCTCTGTTTGTATGTGCACCCACATCTCCGTCAGTTTTGCATGTGTCTGCCTGAAATTTTGCATGTGATCTACCGGGCCCATTGAGATGGTTTGTAGATTTAGACATTTTCGAAATTCGTCTAGGGGCAGAGAATGTGGGGGGTTCAATATTTCAAAAAGCTGTATGTGGAGTTTCAGAATTACATTTTTTGTCTATATAATTGTAACGATAAATATGTCATCTACAAATATTTCGCTGGATGTATGCAGAAATTTTGAATTGCTTTTTAAGTTACAAAAGGACAGAGGACAAGGTCATATGCGTAAGCAGGGAGCCATCTACACAGATGACCTTGTCCTCTGGAGCAGTGACGAATACATCTCAACAGCAATCTACAGATTTCAGCTAGCACTCAAAGAGATACAGGCATTGACCAAAACCTGGCTTGTGAAGATCAACGAAAAGAAAACAATGTACACTGTCTTCACATTTTCACACCAAGAGCCGAAGGTCACACTATAAATGAACTCACAGATAAGGATACACCAACCTACCTTGGAATCATGTTTGACTGTAGATTGACCTGGAAAAGTCAGTTGAACAAATGCCAAGCAAGAACAAACATACGGCTGTCTCTAATGAGAAAACTTTCTGGCACAAATTGGGGCGCTGACCAAAGTGTTCTGAAGAAACTCTACGTGGGAAGAGTCCGTCCAGTCTTGGAATATGGCATGACAGAAAGTTCTACAGCTGCCAAATCAAACACTGATAAGATTGCCAGAATCAAGAATCAAGCCATGAGAATTATGACGAGTCATGCGAACCACACCTATTACAGAACTGGAAACTGTCAATGGACTACAATCTATAGAAGACAAAAGAAATGCCAAGGTGCTGACACAAGCAGCCACGTTCAAAAGACTGAACGACTGTCCCATGCACCCAAGAATGAGTAAGCCAACAAAAGGGAGACTTAAAAGATCTAGCTTCATACACCAGAAACCATGCCGTTAACTGCATCTGTTCCATTATGGAAGAGGAGACATTTCCCTGTCATCAAAGACCACATCCCAGGAATCAAGAAGAAGGGAACACAGTCTGATGAGGAGAGAAAAGGCACATCCCTGGAGTTCATACACTCTAGGTAGCCTCGTGAGCAATGGACACATGTCTACACCGATGGGTCTGCCACCGAAGCAATCCGAGATGGAGGTGGAGGAATAAAGGTAAAGGTAAAGGTAAGTTCTTATATAGCGCAGTATCCAGTCCGCAGGACTGCTCAAAGTGCTTTATACTTTACTCCCTGGCAGACCTGTTCAATCGAACACCATCTTGACTTTTCTGGGAAGCATCCAGCCATGCTGCAATTAACGCGCGAAGAATATTCGTACACAAATATCCACCACTGTCTATAGCCAGGTACTCATTCATACAGCTGAGTGAACTGGAGCAACGTATAGTGAACGAACTTGCCCAAGGTTCGACACCGCCGCACAGGATTCAAACCTGGGTTCTCTCGGTTGAGAGTCCGAAGCTCTAGACACTACACCACGGCGCTACACTACAGGTGTACATCAAGTACAGAGAAGAAGAAGCACGACACACAGTCGCAACCAGCAAATACTCCACCAACTTCAAAGCCTGAAGAGAGCTGCACTACAACTGCAGAACAACCTTAGAAAAACACATGAAAACACTGTCATCTTTACAGATGCCCTCTCAGTATTCCATGCCCTCCAGAACCCCCGAAAGAAGGAGTAGAATGAACTGACTACTACTCTGTCAGAACTGAGTGAGCAGACAAAAGTAACACTACAGTGGATCCCTGCACACTGCGAAATCAGGGGAGACTTGTAAAAGAAGGGGGAAAACTGGAACAAACCAACAAAAGAGTATCATACACTGATGAAAAGACCATCATCAAGACCCTGACAGACAGAAAATGGCGCCAACAGAACCCCAAGCACAACGAGAGTGACAGATACTACCATCTCAAGAGCTGACCAGGTCATTCTGTTGAGACTCTGAACAGGACACAACTGAATGAAAGCACATCTATATAACAAGATGAAGATTGGCCAATCTGAGATGTGCTGCTGTGAAACCGTCCTGATGACCAGTAAGCACCTACTACAGCACTGCCCACTACAGGATGGCCACAGGTGGCAAGCATGGCCAGATGACACCCCACTAAATGAGAAACTATGTGGTGATATCGAGGTTTTGAGGATGACAGCATCATTCATGAGGACGACGCATTCCCGCCTAAGTGAACGACGAAGAAGAAGAAGCTCATTCTTTGCATATGTCCTGTCCATCTCATTCAGTTTCTGTATGTGTTTTTTTTTATGCCAGTCTCAATTCCTTCTCGGGTTACTCTCACATTCTTCTGACCTAGTGATATTCTGCCACCTGTAGCTTCTCCCGTCTCTCTGTCAGTCCCAGTCTTCTCAACCCATATACAGACTCGAATCACGTAGGCTCCCAACACTTGCTTTCAGTTGTTTCTTCAGTTATTTGCAGACTTCCGGTGATATGAAAATACTATAGTTGTTAACAGTTAATGAATGTGCTTGCAGGTATGCGTGGAGATGACAAGAAGAAGTCTCTTTACATTGAAGTCACATCGTCTGACTCGGGTGAGATTTCCGTTGTACTTGAGTCAAACATTTTGAATATAATAACTGTTTGAATATAATAACTGTTTATTAGATGACCGATATAATGATTACATATGTGCAGGAAAGAAACTGGACCATCCACACCTGCTGCATCCCCTGGACCACCAGGTCTCCTAATCCAATGAGTTATCTTATACTGCATAATTCTACACAAGTTAAAATGTTTATTAGACTGCTTGGGTATATTTATATATATATATATATATTATAGCCATGAATGTGACTAAATATTGTTTTAATGAATAAGGGCTTTAAATGAGATTTAAAAAATTACCATGGATTATTGGCAGACACGAAAACTTAGCAGTCCAGTTTGACATAAATTTTTATCAGACATTCATTTGTGCTTGGTTGGATTAATTTTCAGTTACCATCCAAAATGATCTCACCCAACAGATCAGAGTTGCATTTTGAAGAATCCATCCACAACGTAGTCTTTGAAAGAATCTTCATCTTTCATTGACATTTTAAACAGTATTTGTGAACTTTGTCAGTCGGCATCGAACTCGTGAGTAGGTCTCGATCGACTGATTGTACTAATTAATTACCAATATCAAATGTTTTCACTCATCATGTGGAAACCTTGTTCCTTGTTCTTCACCTTGCGTGATAATTTTCCCGTTTGCGTTTTCAGGGATCTGGTGGCTCGCAGTAATTGCCGCTATTGTCTGGTTTCTCGCTATATATCTCCTCACCTTCGTCACTGCCTGTGTCTACCTCACCTGGTAAGTCCTCCCATCACCTACGTGTCTCAATCTTATCTCAAGTCTTTGTTTATATGTCAGTGCATTCATATTCATCATTGCTCATTCCTGTAAGAAAGCCTATCCAGATTTGATCATCTCATTCTGACCTACTTTTTGTTCCTATAGTCGACACTAACATTGGAACTAGGACTTTTTCTGTTGCTGCACCAACTCTTTGGAATATGCACCCTCTTAGTGATAGACTTGTTGAAAATGTTCACAATTCTGCCGTCATTTAAAAACTGACCTTTACAACAGTGTGTATTCAACATAGCTCCCTGGTGTATCCATCCATCTGTTGACAACTGGATACTGCTACTGATTTAGAGATTGACCAACCATTTTGTCTTGGTTTCCAAGGATTTAGGTGCAATAGAAGTTACCTTATTATTATATCATGCCATGCCTGATTCTTATTGGTAACCGGGTAACATGATATTAGTGTCATCTGAGTAAGTTGACTTCTTACAAAATTATTATATATGGTTGAACTGACCCACCTGAAAGATTCAAGATTTAATTTTACCTGTCAAATAATAAATTATACCATTCAATCCCAAACATGCAGCAAAGCATTTTTAGAAGATAGTAACTCCAAAGTGCATTAATAAAACTTGCAGTAAATTGTACATTGTTTATTTATATTTTCACTCCATTTTGCAAATGTTTTTTGGCTTTTCATCAGCTTTGTGAAATGGTCCAAACCATTGCGGCCTGTCACATTTGTGTGTATACATGTGTGTGTGTGTGTGCGTGCGTGCGTGCGTGCATTCGTGCATGCATACATGTTCGCGTGCATACATGTGTATACATTTAAAAAATAATTATATTGTTTCTATATGTACACATAATGTTAGGGTCTTAACAAATCATAAGTTGGTGAATGTAGGGTATAAGCACCTAAAAAATAACACTTAGCTAAATGTTACATCCGATGAAATGTCAGCTAATTGAGATGTGATTCAGGGATTTCCTATGACTTCTGTAAAAATACCCTGTAGTGTTTTCACCAATCAGAATTCATTGACATCTTGAGCATTATATATTTGCTGTCATCAGGAAGATGACTGCCTGTAGATTTGAGCAGTTGTTTGTGTGTGTGCAAGCTTGTTTATAGAGATATAGTTTGCACTCGTACTAATGGTAGATGTAACTAGAACATCAAGTCAAAGTCATCTCTCCTTCTTATCTGTGTTTTAGTGAGAAGCGACGGCTTCGCCGTGCAAGTCAACTAGTTGAAGGTGAGACCATGTTCTCGCTTCTGTAGTGGCTTCTGCAGCTTCATATTTGGTTGCACCCAGTCATCTACTGCTCATTTATTCTTGTTGGGTTACACAATTTTACTGAACTGTAACAGTGTGGTGGCCAGTATATATATATATATATATAGGAGTATCAAGTTTTCTGAATAATGAAGGCATGTTAGCACTTGGAAATTCCATTCCCTGAAATGATGTCCGATGTTTCTGTGTTATTGGGATCTGGATTAATGAGGTTTGATCATCCTAGCAAGCTAGGGCTGGCAGTTGACTACACTTCCCATGACAGATATCCTACGCAATGTTCACTGAATTTGTTGTGCAGCTGTACTTTGTCCAAGAACTGTCTTCACACGTTGTGCTGTGAGAATCGTGATGCACAAACGTATGTTCCCCACATCGAAGAGCATTTACATGAAGTCTATAAGTATCAGTCAAACCATTCTCATGAGTGATTGAGCAGTATTGCGCATTCAAACAATGGCTTCTACTTCCAAAACATTACCATGTAACATGAATCATGATTGGCCCAAACCTAAACAGCCGAATCTTGAATGACAACGAGATGATTGATTCCGCTTAACTTCGGCATTTTGGCAAGGTGACATGCCAAGGCGTATAGAGACTGACATTGCCCCCTTGGATTGGTTCGGTTGTATTTGAAGGCTAGCATAAGTCATGTGTCACTGTATGAAGGATGAGTTCGTGTCTTTTCAGAACATTCTTGTTGTTTCTTGCAGAAGAGTCGCCCCATACCAACAGTGGCATTGATGCAAACAACGGAGGCATATCAGGTCAGATGATATCAGGTCAGGCATTACAGTTTACATTACAAGCTTATCAATGAAAATGTATTCAATGACAACAACATAATACAATTGTAGAGTATAGTGTGTTGCTGATGCTGCTGAAGGGACATAGCTGAAGTCAGACTTATGAGGTGCTATGTCCTTCTCGAACTTAAACGCATAATAAATACAATACAAATTATAAGTTAAAGTAGAGCTTTTTCCCACCCATGAAGTGATACAAAGGGCAACTGTTATCACCATTACAATTTATTTATCTTACATTTATTCTCACTGATCATTTCATATTTGCTGTCTCCGATGATCATTTCTTGGTAAATCAAACAAAACACCATGGTCTCACCATTTAATTCATCCACTGAAAAATGTAAACAAATTTAAGACAACAACCTCTGTTTTCTGAAATGCATCGCCTTTGGTAGATTATAAGAAGTCCAAAGAACAGAATTAACATGGAGAGGATGTCACACTACACAATGTTGGCATATTAATATACAGATTATAAGGAATGTTTTCAGCATTTTGCCATGTACAGATTGTTAATTCATATTATGTAGAATGTGTTTCAAGGTGGAGTTTCAACATTTGTTTACCATTGTTGGACAGTTTTAGGCAGTTAAAACATGGAAATACCATAAAACATTTGTGTGCGCACTAGCACGCTTGTGTGCATGCATGTGAGTGTAGATGTCATTCCTCCAGACATTCATTTGCAAACATAGATTACAAAAGTTAGCAAGATTGCCACCCAAGGATAAACGTCACATGGCAAGTGGATTTGGACACTTGGTTCATTGAGAGTCAAACTTTTGTGTATCTTTTGAGATATTTGCCTTTTTTTTTAATCTGACAAGTGCAGCTATTGTAGCTTTATTTTCAGTAGTAAGTCTGAAATAAATGTAAACCTGGTTAGCTGGAACTGCTGTGTGGTGGGCTGGAATACAGCCGTACCTCAGAGGAATACACACAGTATGCAACATAGGTTTGTGAAGTTAACGTCATTGAAATATTAAATGAAAATGTATAAAAGAAAAGAAAATGGACAGGGATTGGTCATTTACTAAAAAAAAAATGAAGACAGCCACTGCATTGCACCTCTAAGGTGGATACCAGAAGGGAAGTAGAAAGTAGGTCACCCTAAGACAAGCTGGCGAACAACCATTGAGAAAGAGAGACAACAATTGGGGTGGAAAACAAGGAAAGAAGTCAAACATGTGGCCAGAAACAAGACAAGCTGGAGAAGATATACTGAAGCCTTATGGTTCATGAGGCCTGATGATAAGTAAATGTGACGCGTCGGAGCAAAGTGGATATTAACTTGCAAAATTGTGAAATCAAGCTTTGTACCTTTTTGGATTCCACAGACGGTGAGCATTAAAACGATACCTCATTTGTTGAAATATTTTCAGTAGTTTTGGATTTATTGCTAAAATTGAAGTAAACTTTAAAAAACAATACACTGTATTTTGAGAAACAAAGGTATTTTTAAGTGATACTGTCTATTGTATTTGGATATTTTTTGTAAATGCCTGTGTTTTATTAGATTTGGATTGTTTGTTGAGGAAAATAAACTACACATTGAAATATGAAATTGTATGGTTTATATGGTTTTCTGTCAAGATCGCAATTATGGGACATGACCTGGTCAGCTATTTTTTGCTCGTGTGCAGAATAGGCCTGTTTGACTTAATACCTGGTTCGCTGTGGCGGATCACAATTGTAAGTTAAGAATCTACCCGTAGACGAGTGAGCAACCTTACAGACAGCGAAATCCCACAAGTATGTGTATTGTGTCAACTGTCCGTGGCTGTTGTATCTGGACAGTGACTGTTGAGACTTGACACTTCCTTGTGTTGTCAGTGGTGGAGCCACAAGTGGGGGACAGTGTCCACGTGCCATCCTCTCCACCTGACTCCGTAGTTGACAGTGACACGTCCATGTTGAGTGACATTGAGGAGGACAAGGACGTCTTCAGGACAAAGGTGGGTGTCACCATCATCTTGTGTACCTACTATTGTGTATCTCTCTGTACCTACTATTGTGTATCTCTCTGTACCTACTATTGTGCAGCTCTCTGTACCTACTATTGTGCATCTCTCTGTACCTACTATTGTGCATCTCTCTGTACCTACTATTGTGCATCTCTCTGTACCTCCTATTGTGTATCTCTCTGTACCTACTATTGTGCATCTCTCTGTGCCTACTATTGTGCATCTCTCTGTGCCTACTATTGTGCATCTCTCTGTGCCTACTATTGTGCATCTCTCTGTGCCTACTATTGTGCATCTCTCAGTACCTACTACTGTGCATCTCTCTGTACCTACTACTGTGTATCTCTCTGTACCTACTATTGTGTATCTCTCCTTACCTACTATTGTGTATCTATCTGTACCTACTATTGTGCATCTCTCTGTACCTACTATTGTGCATCTCTCTGTACCTACTATTGTGCATCTCTCTGTTCCTACTATTGTGCATCTCTCTGTACCTACTATTGTGCATCTCTCTGTACCTACTATTGTGCATCTCTCTGTACCTACTATTGTGCATCTCTCTGTACCTACTATTGTGCATCTCTCTGTACCTACTATTGTGCATCTCTCTGTACCTACTATTGTGCATCTCTCAGTACCTACTATTGTGCATCTCTCTGTACCTACTATTGTGCATCTCTCAGTACCTACTATTGTGCATCTCTCTGTACCTACTATTGTGCATCTCTCAGTACCTACTATTGTGCATCTCTCTGTACCTACTATTGTGCATCTCTCTGTACCTACTATTGTGCATCTCTCTGTACCTACTATTGTGCATCTCTCTGTACCTACTATTGTGCATCTCTCAGTACCTACTATTGTGCATCTCTCTGTACCTACTATTGTGCATCTCTCTGTACCTACTATTGTGCATCTCTCTGTACCTACTATTGTGCATCTCTCTGTACCTACTATTGTGCATCTCTCAGTACCTACTATTGTGTATCTCTCTGTACCTACTATTGTGTATCTCTCTGTACCTACTATTGTGTATTTCTCTGTACCTACTATTGTGCATCTCTCTGTACCTACTATTGTGTATCTCTCTGTACCTACTATTGTGCATCTCTCAGTACCTACTATTGTGCATCTCTCTGTACCTACTATTGTGTATCTCTCTGTACCTACTATTGTGCATCTCTCTGTACCTACTATTGTGCATCTCTCTGTACCTACTATTGTGCATCTCTCTGTACCTACTATTGTGCATCTCTCAGTACCTACTATTGTGTATCTCTCTGTACCTACTATTGTGTATCTCTCTGTACCTACTATTGTGCATCTCTCAGTACCTACTATTGTGCATCTCTCTGTACCTACTATTGTGCATCTCTCTGTACCTACTATTGTGCATCTCTCTGTACCTACTATTGTGCATCTCTCAGTACCTACTATTGTGTATCTCTCTGTACCTACTATTGTGTATCTCTCTGTACCTACTATTGTGCATCTCTCTGTACCTACTATTGTGTATCTCTCTGTACCTACTATTGTGCATCTCTCTGTACCTACTATTGTGCATCTCTCTGTACCTACTATTGTGCATCTCTCAGTACCTACTATTGTGTATCTCTCTGTACCTACTATTGTGTATCTCTCTGTACCTACTATTGTGTATCTCTCTGTACCTACTATTGTGCATCTCTCTGTACCTACTATTGTGTCTCTCTTAATGTGTACCAGTATATGTAGGCTGCGGGTCGTAAGCCTAAATAACGGGTAGACCACTGTAAGACAAGTTTAACAAATAAAATTGCTTTTATTACCATTTAAAGGCCATATCCTGGGGGGAAAAAATTGCTACTAAATATAAAAATATGCATGTACATATGTGTTCTGCAATATAATGACAACCCAGAAACCACACGTTTGCTGAAACATTTCTTAAATTGACATTAAATGGGACCTGTCCTGGCGCAGGCTTCGAAAAGTCTGTTTTCCGAAAATGCTGCGAGAGGCAGAATCGTGACGTCAGTTGTGGAAAACATTCCCGGGATCGCAAGCGTTCTCGGCGGCTGGATTTCTTTGGTGGATATTTGAACTGATATACATTCATTCACATATAGAAATGGTGAACAAATGTGTTGTTGGAAACTGCAACAATTCGAATCTGACTGGCCATTCTGTGCACGAATTTCCCAAAGAGCCAGTTACTCGGCAGAAATGGAAACGTTTTGTTCGAAACAACAGGGCCGACTGGACCCATGCTACGGCAACTAGCATTATTTGCGGTTCGCATTACGTTGCGCCTGGCGACTTCGAAGGCTTCGTACAATGGAAGTTGGGTTTCAGGCATAAGTTATATTTAAAGAAATCTGCCGTTCCTTCGACGAACACAACAGAGGCGAAGACGATTCGGTTACCGGCGAATCTGCTCAAGTGGGCCCGGTCAGTTGTCGGAGCTTCTTCACTGGTTTGTGTCTATACGGTACCACACTAACTGGCTAACATCAACATTGTCGATCTCGGCAATGTCATCCTCACTGTCACCGAAATATATATGATCAAACGTTTCGTGATCCGCATCAAAATTGATATCGCTCTCTTGTATTTGTATCGAGTTGTTTACATGACACCGCGCGACTGTGCAGGGCCGCAGGCGTGAAGCCGCTGCACTAACTGACGGCGGAACCATGACTGACGTCACATTTCAGCAACAAATGCAAACCCGGCATCGCTCGGGAGTTTCCGTAAAATGGCAAATTTAAAGGCTCTTTTTATGTCGTATGCTCATATACCATATTTAAACGTTTTGGCAATATCATCATTTGAAAGGGCATAAACCATTTGTTATTAAGGAAAAGAGCACATTTTATTCCAGGATATGGCCTTTAACTACTAAAATGATACAAAATGTTCCTCATTCTAACTGATCATTAATAACACTAACTGATCTTTTAGCCAAAATAAATTGCAAATTCAAGTTAACCTTATATGACCAAAAGAGTACATAAAGGGAATACTAAAACCAAAGGAAAGACAATTAAAGAAAAGACTAAGAAAGTCAATATGAAAGTCAATCCGAAAGAAAGTTGAAAAGACATAAGACTAAAAGAAAGACAACTGGCCACAATCTTGCAGCAACCTGTACAAAATGCAACCATACAGGTATTACTTGGTGTGCACTCAGCAATACCATGGGCTGGACTGTGAGACTGGATCTAGCATTCCAGCTTTGTTGACAAGTCTGGGACACTATCTAGCCCATTACACAAGTTCTCTAGGGAATACTCTGGCCACCCTTTCACAGCTGGGTTCCATGGTGATTAATCAAAAGAGGGAGAGTGGGCCTTCTAGTGCTGGCTTAACCATTCATGTTGTAAACTGACCTCACAACAGGCACAATGCCCATATACTACCTGTGTATTCAGTGTCATAATACCATTACTAATACAAACTAGTGTAGTAAGACTAACCATGACTAAAACAGACTTTCTATCCCACAAAACTACCTACTAATTGTCTGCTTCTCCAAAGCTCATTAAGACACTCCTCCCCCAGGTCCACAGGTCCAGTCTCCATCTTTCTATCTTCCTGATAATCAATATTCAAAAATAACTAATATGTCATTATAGCTAAACATGTAAATCTGTTTACAACGAAAGATGCACAATTCTCTATCCCACATCTTGATATAATTATAAACTGGAAGTATTGCTTTATAAGGTATAAAACATAGTTTGAAACTTACCAAAACCACAGGTGGGGTTAACTGTAAAAAGTTGCCTGGCCCGCTGACAAACAGTTAGGCCCTCCCACTGACCACCGACTCTGAGATAACATTTACTTTTAAGTAACTCAATTATCAATAATTTGACCAGTAACCTGTAAAACAAGTATAATTAGCCACGAGAAATATGTAGAAGAAGAAGAATTAATCAACTATGTTCCTAAATTATCCTGGAGGTGGTCATCTGAACTAAACACCAATCTAGTGATCATGTCACACATATATGAATCCCTTATTAAATTTAAGGAGGTTTTTTCAAAATGCAAAAAGCCACCACTGTATCACAAAGGACACTATTTCTGTGACACACCAGGAAGTGTGTCCTGGAGGCGCACCCTGGTGTTGACTGTATTCAGTATAAAAGATCTCTGTTAAGGAGATAAATAATTTTAAAAAGCAAAATTTTTTACCACATTTCTTTCCAGAGATCCCTGTTTGTTTGTGATTTGGCGAGGAAGTCACAGAAAGCCCTCATGAAGAAATACAAACTGTATTATTGGTGAGTAATGCATAAGTTAATGTGGACTAATTATTCAAGGCAAGTGCCATATTGTCATACAACATTACCAGTCAGTACAGATATATAATTTTACCTGTATATTTCTGTTTTAAACTCACGGCCATTAGGAAGATGAAATATATAAGTTATCAGGTTTAACATGGATAGAGAATGATTTATTATTATTACCATGGGCTCATCTATATATATATATATATATATATATATTGTATGTTGAACAATAAGATAATGTTCCAATTCTATTAAAACTAGATCATTGAATCACATTGGGACAGTAAAGATTTTAAAATAGGATATGTTATATGGAATGATTTTGCAAAGATAAAAACTAACCAGACGTCATCCCTCTTTGTTCATGATGTTTTATTGCATCTTGCAGGAATCTCATCCCAATATCAATATTCTACATACTGCCTGTTGTGCAACTGATGTTCAATTACACAGAGGTAGGTTTCTATCTATGACGTACAAATGGTAATTACACATAGGTAGGTTTCTATCTATGACGTACAAATGGTAATTACACAGAGGTAGGTTTCTATCTATGATGTACAAATGGTAATTCAAACTGAGGTTCTAATCCAACTTAATTACTATCTTGTAGATCAGTTTTAAATTGTCATTACCATAGATCTGTGATAGGTTACATTTATTTCTTCTTTGGGTTTATTTTATTTGCTTAATTTGTTTATTACAATTACTGTGTATTTTATTTGATTAATGTTGTAATTACGATTTTGCTTACAAAATATAGTTATATCTTAACCGAAACCTGGTATCAAGAATGCATGATTTCACCAAGAACACTGTTAAGAAAAAAACAGTAATGTAATATTCCCATAAAACAACGATGTTATTGTTCTCCAACGGCCCTTCGAAGAACTGTAATGGGGTGAATCGGATTTAGTGTTGTCTAATCCGTGCGGTGGCGCCTCGGTATGAGTCGGAGTAGGACTCAATGCCAGAATATTACATTATCTTCAGACACTTTCTATTTGGTTAATATAATTCGTAACTCATCATGACAAATATTTGGAAATTTATTGTCAATTAAGAAAACAAGTTAAAACAGGACGGAGCGAGCAGCCTGACTAAACCTGCCCAGTTTTAGTTTTACCGGTAGTTTACCAAACAAAGCCAAAGTAGGCCTATCTCAATCTGTATTGCTGTATTTTTCATAATATTGATTTAGATGCTGGGAAGTGCTTAAATAAACTGATGTTCACAATAATGTAGAAACTAGGTCCGGGTGCCTGTGGCGACTACAGTAATCATGAGGATAGCTAAGTTCAAGATTGCCGGCTTATGTATGGGAGCTGGTCGATAATACAATTTTGGCAAAAACATTTTAATCTGAAGGTCCCATTGTGGATGTTTTATCTGGTGCATCATACAAGCCAATCGCGACTATTAATGTGACGTTTACGGTGTGCACAGCGCAAATGTTTAAAAAATAAGCCGTTGAGTGAAACCCTCTGCCTCCCAAAGGCAGACGAAAATTCTTTGGGTGTGGGCAGGTTGAAAATGTCGTCTATGAGAGCGTTCCATTTGATGGCGTTCTTTACAAAGATTGGGCATTTATATTGGTCAGCCTTGGAAGAAAGGAACACTTTGAAGCAGCGGCTGTTGTTATTGGTTTGTATAATGTTGTTAGTTACGTATCCCTCGTAGGTGACTGGTCTGATCCTATGCTTGTCTGTGTTGGCTGGTGTGAGGAAGGCGTCTGCCTGTAGTGGTGGGACCAGGCCTTGTGCTATTTTATAAAACATTGTCAGCCTGAGTTGCCGGCGTCATTCTTCCAAAGGGTGGGAGATTGAGAATGTAATTCAGAATCATTGTAATAACATAATATTAATATGACATCAATTTCATTGCAATCCCCAAGTTACTATTAAGTATTGGTAATATAATTACCCAAGCAATATCTACTTATCACATATCTTTTGGACAAACAAGACATTTTAGGCACTTATCGCTATTGATGCCCATTATAGGGACTCCAATTTCATCAGTTGCGCCACCTGCCGCACTTGTAAAACACTAAAAGGGGCCATTGTAATTCATTTTTTGAAGCACTGTGACTTATTTTTGATCTTAATTGTTGTTATTGAGATTTAGGGTGCTTTGTAGTGGACCTGGGAGGATCTCACTTTTAGAAACTGTGTCAAGGTAGCTGCCCTGAGTTTTCAAGGGGAGGGGAGGGTTGGACGAATCTGGGGAGAGTTAATTTTTTGGGAGGCGGTTGGGCTGGACTTAAATGTTGAATATGGTTAAATTTTCAGTGTTCAGAATTATGCCGGCAATAATTTTTTGGATGCAAAATGTGGGCCAGATTTCAGTGCATTTGATTGGAGGGTTCATTGTTATGTTTCAGCTTCTGAAAGTGACGGGTGACCAGGACCTGTGCTACTTCAACTTTAAATGTGTCAACCCGGTCGGCCTTCTCTACTCATTCAACAATGTCTTCAGCAACATTGGCTACGTCATGCTTGGTCTTCTCTTCCTCATCATTGTCCACCAGCGGTCAGTAGTCTTGTCTTGTCACTGTCCACCAGTGGTCACTGGTCACTTGACCGTTAGATTATATACCTTCACAGTATACGCAGTGGCTAGAGCATCGGACTCTCAATCGAGAGAACCGGGGTTCGTACCCTGTGCTGCCGTGACGAACCTTAGACAAGTTCGTTCACTCTACGTTGCTCCAGTTCACTCAGTTGTATGAATGTGTACCTGGCTATAGACAGTGGTGGATATTTGTGTACGAATATTCTTTGTGCAATAATCCCAGAAGAGTTGAGGTGGTGTTTGATTGAATATGTCTGCCAGGGAGTAAATTGTAAAGCGCTTTAAGCAGTCCTAATGACTGGATACTGCGCCGTATAAGAACTTACTGTTACCTTTACGCAGCAGAGTGAACAGACAGACCCAGAGTCTTCAATCTCTGCTTGGTGTAGCAAACACATTCAGTCAGTATAGAGACAGTGCCAACACATTTTAATAGCAAGAATTAACAAGATTTAACAAGATTGCCACCCAGAGAATTAACTCTAGGTGGCAGGTGGACAAGGAAGCCCTTTGGCTTATCGAGAGTCCGACCCTTTTATCTATGTGTATCCCGCCCGTCTGAGGTATGTGTCGATTTTATTTTTAAACATATTCACGCTACTAGCACCCATACAGTCAGCAGGTAATCTGTTCCATTCATTTACAGTCCTTTGTGAAAATGAAAATTTTCTTATATCCAATCTACTCTGCTCCTTTGCTAATGCAAGTTCATGTCCTCTAGTCCTTTTATCTTTCTTAACTGAGAAAAACATATTTCTATCAATATTTTCATAATCCTTCAATATTTTAAACACTTCTATCTGATCTCCTCTCAATCTCCTGGTCTCTAGTGTTGTTAAACCGCATTTTTTAGGCGTATTTCGTAACTAAGTTCCCTCAGATTTGGTATCATTGTAGTTGCTCTCCTCTGCACTCTTTCTAGCATATCTATGTCCTTCCTGCGATATGGCCTCCACGCTTAAATACAATATTCTAAATGAGGCCTAACTATTGTTTTGTACAGCGGTATTATTAGCTCTTTTTCCTTATACGTTATGTTTCGCCTAATTAATCCAAGAATTAGATTTCCCTTTGAAGCTGCAATTCCGCACTGCTCTGAAACCTTCATATCAGCACTAATGGTTAACCCTAAGTCCCTTTCTTTTACAGTAGTACTTAGTACAGTACCCCCGATTGTATATTCTACTTCTTCGTTCCCATGTCCTGTGTGGACTCATTTACATTTCCCAAAATTGAACAGCATTTGCCACTTTTCAGACCATTTGATCAACCTGTCAAGATCATCTTGTAAATGCTGTCTATCTCCATCACTTTTAATCCTTCTAAACACTTTTGTATCATCTGCAAATTTCAACACCTTGCTTGTTATTTCATCATCCAAATCGTTGATATATATTAAGAATAATATAGGACCTAATACTGATCCCTGTGGTATCCCACTCAATACCGATTTCCAGTTTTAAGCCTCCCCATCAACTACTACACGTTGTCTTCTGTCAATCAGCCATTGTTCTATCCAGTTTATTATACCATTTCCTATGCCATGGGCCTTTAGTTTAAGCAGTAATCTTTGATGTGGTACTTTGTCGAAAGCTTTTTGAAAATCTAAGTAGACGATATCTACTGGTGATCCATCATCTACCCACTTAGTGATGTCTTCCAAAAAACATAACATATTTGTTAAGCATGACCTCGCTTTAAAAAAACCATGTTGAGATGGGTTTATCAAGTTTTGTTTAACAAGAAAATCCACCATGTGATCTTTAATTAGTCTTTCTAATAATTTACAAATCACTGATGTTAAACTCACTGGTCTATAGTTCTCTGACTTGTTTCTAAAACCTTTTTTGAATAACGGTATAATGTTTGCTTCTTTCCATTCTAAAGGAACCACTCCCTCTTCTAATGACAAGTTGAAAACTTGCAAGCGGTATGCTAATTTGTTCTACAATTTCCAATAGTAGTTTGGGTGGAATACCATCCACTCCAGGTGATTTATTATCCTTCATAGCCCTTATTTTCTCAGCTACCATTTCCGGGGTTACAATTAATTGTCCTAAATAGTCTGAATCTGACCCCTTGAACTTAGCCTCTGGTACTAGCTAATTGTTGTTCGTAGCTTCTCTTTGAATTGATAATTTCAGCTGTAGCTTGGTTAAGTGCTTCTTTATAACTGTTGTAGTCTTCATCATTTCCAGTACATCTATATGACTTCCACATCATTTGTTTATACTTAATTTTTTTAATGGCTTCTTTCGATAAGTGTTTCTTTTTGGACCGTTTTCCTTGTTTTTTGAAGGGTACAAATTGATCGACTATGCACTTAATTTCACTCTTTAATATATTCCAGCATTCTGTTGCCGTCTTATTTTTCAGTGTCTTATTCCAGTCTATCTTTGCTAAATATTTCCTCATGTCCTTATACCTTCCTTTGTGGAAATTTCTCCTATACTGCTTTTTACTATTCCTTTCTGATTTTACTTTGATGGTAAAATGTATCTGGTTGTGATCACTACTCCCCAGTGGCTCACATATCACTTACACTGGAGCTGCATTTGAAACTTGCAATGTTTCGATCCGTCTACAGCGGATCTTGACCACGTTGCAAGTTTCAAATACAGCTCCAATGTAAGTTTAGTTCTTGCTATTAACATTTAATCTTGGAGCCAAGAACAATATCTTCCATAACATCCAACACAGTTAGTGTACAGCCAACTCAATGAAAACATCTACTTATACATAATGTTAATTTTATCACCTTTGGTTACCTACAGTCTTGACTTCCATCGCTGTTTGTATGGGATGTGATGTTTGACGGTGTGTGATGCCTGATTGAGTGTGATGTAACATCTTATGGAGTGTGATATCTGATGATGTATGATGGTGTCTGAAGAGACGTCTGATGGTGTGATGTCTGATGTGATGTGGTCTGTCCTATAGTGATGTCAGGTGGCGGAGGTTGATGTGATGTTGTCTGTCCTATAGTGATGTCAGGTGGCGGAGGTTGATGTGATGTTGTCTGTCCTATAGTGATGTCAGGTGGCGGAGGTTGATGTGATGTTGTCTGTCCTATAGTGATGTCAGGTGGCGGAGGTTGATGTGATGTTGTCTGTCCTATAGTGATGTCAGGTGGCGGAGGTTGATGTGATGTTGTCTGTCCTATAGTGATGTCAGGTGGCGGAAGTTGATGCAGGAGAACACTCAGCTCAACCGAGTAAGTCACTAACATTTCTCATAATCAAACTCTATTCACCCTATTGTGATATGTCAGGACAGTTCAGACCTTAATGTAAATGTTGGTGGTATGGAGTTAATATGAGAATGTAAAAGGCAATATCTTGGTTTTACAATGTTATCAGAATCATCCATGTTGATAACAATGTTAGCCATGTTGATATCAGAGCCATCCGTATTCATATCAGTGCCATATGGGTTCATATCAGTGCCATATGGGTTCATATCAGTGCCATATGTGTTCATATCAGTGTAAATTTGTTGTGAAGTTATCAAAAGCACTTTTTCAATAATTTCATAATATTTCCAAATTGTGCTATTAAAACTTGTAGTAAATTGGCACTAAATAAAAAAAATGATATTTTCACCCTGCAGAGATATTTTGGCTTTCCCTCAGTTTTATGAAATGTAGCTGGCCAGTCAGAAATGCTTTTAGTTTAAATCCATATTTTGACTTGACATTCTGTGTAAAGTCGTATAAATCTGCAGGCATTTAAAAAAATATATTAACCGGCATACTCTTCTATTAAGGCATACATTGTTCACAGTTGAATTGTAGCAAAGCATCCCCAATAATGTCATGAGGGAATTGTTATGTATAGACTTGTATTACTGGTGGACATGAATACTTTGTATTGTTCCCGCAGTACTGTGGCATTCCCCAGCAGTTTGGCCTGTTCTATGCCATGGGCATCGCGCTTGTCATGGAAGGCATCCTCAGTAGCTGCTACCACGTCTGTCCAAACCACTCCAACTTCCAGTTTGGTAAGTTTAGCAAAGTTGTGGTCTGTCTCTTGACATCTTGTAATAACCATGAGATGTCGTGATGACGTGAATAAGTCAGCCAGGAGGTGAAATGTGGACGACTCGATACAGCGTTATGTAAGAACTTACCTTTACTTTCACATTGCTTTCAAGTTCATTGTGGCCTAATAATGTCTAGTTGTGGGCATGGCCTTCATGTACATCATTGCCTCTCTGTTGATGTCTTGTTGTAGACTCAACCTTCATGTACGTCATGGCCTCTCTGTTGATGTCTTGGCATAAACATGGCCTTTATGTACATCATGGTCTATCTGTTGATGTCTTGTTGTAGACTCGACCTTCATGTACGTCATGGCCTCTCTATTGATGTCTTGTTGTAGACGTGGCCTTCATGTACGTCATGACCTGTCTGTTGATGTCTTGTTGTAGACACGGCCTTCATGTTCATCATGGCCTGTCTGTTGATGTCTTGTTGTAGACACGGCCTTCATGTTCATCATGGCCTGTCTGTTGATGTCTTGTTGTAGACACGGCCTTCATGTTCATCATGGCCTGTCTGTTGATGTCTTGTTGTAGACACGGCCTTCATGTTCATCATGGCCTGTCTGTTGATGTCTTGTTGTAGACACGGCCTTCATGTTCATCATGGCCTGTCTGTTGATGTCTTGTTGTAGACACAGCCTTCATGTTCATCATGGCCTGTCTGTTGATGTCTTGTTGTAGACACGGCCTTCATGTTCATCATGGCCTGTCTGTTGATGTCTTGTTGTAGACACAGCCTTCATGTTCATCATGGTCTGTCTGTTGATGTCTTGTTGTAGACACGGCCTTCATGTTCATCATGGCCTGTCTGTTGATGTCTTGTTGTAGACACAGCCTTCAAGTTCATCATGGCCTGTCTGTTGATGTCTTGTTGTAGACACGGCCTTCATGTTCATCATGGCCTGTCTGTTGATGTCTTGTTGTAGACACGGCCTTCATGTTCATCATGGCCTGTCTGTTGATGTCTTGTTGTAGACACAGCCTTCATGTTCATCATGGCCTGTCTGTTGATGTCTTGTTGTAGACACGGCCTTCATGTTCATCATGGTCTGTCTGTTGATGTCTTGTTGTAGACACGGCCTTCATGTTCATCATGGCCTGTCTGTTGATGTCTTGTTGTAGACACGGCCTTCATGTTCATCATGGCCTGTCTGTTGATGTCTTGTTGTAGACACGGCCTTCATGTTCATCATGGCCTGTCTGTTGATGTCTTGTTGTAGACACAGCCTTCATGTTCATCATGGCCTGTCTGTTGATGTCTTGTTGTAGACACGGCCTTCATGTTCATCATGGCCTGTCTGTTGATGTCTTGTTGTAGACACAGCCTTCATGTTCATCATGGTCTGTCTGTTGATGTCTTGTTGTAGACACGGCCTTCATGTTCATCATGGCCTGTCTGTTGATGTCTTGTTGTAGACACGGCCTTCATGTTCATCATGGCCTGTCTGTTGATGTCTTGTTGTAGACACGGCCTTCATGTTCATCATGGTCTGTCTGTTGATGTCTTGTTGTAGACACGGCCTTCATGTTCATCATGGTCTGTCTGTTGATGTCTTGTTGTAGACACAGCCTTCATGTATGTCATGGCCTGCCTGTTTATATCTTGTTGTAGACCTGGCCTTTATGTACATCATGGTCTGTCTGTTGATGTCTTGTTGTAGACATGGCCTTTATGTACATCATGGTCTGTCTGTTGATGTCGTGTTGTAGACACAGCCTTCATGTACAGTATGTCATGGCCTATCTGTTGATGTCTTGTTGTAGACATGACCTTTATGTACATCATGACCTGTCTGTTGATGTCGTGTTGTAGACACAGCCTTCATGTATGTCATGGCCTATCTGTTGATGTCTTGTTGTAGACATGACCTTTATGTACATCATGACCTGTCTGTTGATGTCGTGTTGTAGACACAGCCTTCATGTATGTCATGGCCTGTCTGTTGATGTCTTGTTGTAGACATGGCCTTTATGTACATCATAGTCTGTCTGTTGATGTCGTGTTGTAGACACTGCCTTCATGTACGTCATGACCTGTCTGTTGATGTCTTGTTGTAGACACAGCCTTCATGTATGTCATGGTCTATCTGTTGAAGTCTTGTTGTAGACATGGCCTTTATGTTCATCATGGCCTGTCTGTTGATGTCGTGTTGTAGACACAGCCTTCATGTATGTCATGGTCTATCTGTTGATGTCTTGTTGTAGACTCGACCTTCATGTACGTCATGGCCTCTCTATTGATGTCTTGTTGTAGACGTGGCCTTCATGTACGTCATGACCTGTCTGTTGATGTCTTGTTGTAGACACGGCCTTCATGTTCATCATGGCCTGTCTGTTGATGTCGTGTTGTAGACACGGCCTTCATGTATGTCATGGCCTGTCTGTTGATGTCGTGTTGTAGACACAGCCTTCATGTATGTCATGGCCTATCTGTTGAAGTCTTGTTGTAGACATGGCCTTTATGTTCATCATGGCCTGTCTGTTGATGTCGTGTTGTAGACACAGCCTTCATGTATGTCATGGTCTATCTGTTGATGTCTTGTTGTAGACTCGACCTTCATGTACGTCATGGCCTCTCTATTGATGTCTTGTTGTAGACGTGGCCTTCATGTACGTCATGACCTGTCTGTTGATGTCTTGTTGTAGACACGGCCTTCATGTTCATCATGGCCTGTCTGTTGATGTCGTGTTGTAGACACGGCCTTCATGTATGTCATGGCCTGTCTGTTGATGTCGTGTTGTAGACACAGCCTTCATGTATGTCATGGCCAATCTGTTGATGTCGTGTTGTAGACACAGCCTTCATGTATGTCATGGCCTGTCTGTTGATGTCGTGTTGTAGACACGGCCTTCATGTATGTCATGGCCTGCCTGTTGATGCTGTGTCTCTACCAGAAGCGTCACCCTGACATCAACCCCAATGCCCACACGGCCTACACAGCTATGTCACTTGTCATCTTCATCCAAGTCATCGGAGTGGTCAGTATTTGCATTGTGAATGTGGTGAATATTAGCATATTGTGTCTAGTTCATGAACAAGTTCATAGTTATTGTCTTTTCATTCTTACTTTCCCCCATCGGGATGGAAGTTACATCAATATTTCTCTCCCGCTCTTGACTTTTCATTTATGAACATTTGAAATATCTCTCAACACTATGTCTCCATCTTAATTTTGGTTTCCCTCCACTTCTGCCATTAACATTTAATGATTTCCACGTTCTCACTTTATTAATCTCTCCTCACTCATTTTCTCTTATTGTCAAAAATATGTGTAGTTGTTAATTAAATTGTGGGTATAACATGTTGATGCCTTAGGAATACAACATGCAGTAATTACATTAATGTACACTTAAAATAATTTCTGAATATATATGGCATTGAGGACAGGCAGGTGAAGTTAACAGTTAATACTTGAGAATATCACTGTGCATCAGATAACAGAAAAGGGACAATGGACACATCACATTAACTTTTTAAAATAATCACACAAAACTTGCACACATGCAAGAAACATGTAGGCACACATGTGCGTAGGCACACGCATACACAGGCACACAAACACACCACCACCACCACCACCACCACCTGACACAGTGCCGGCTCTGATGTTGTTGCAGGTGTACATGCCTATGAGTCTGTTGATTGTGTTCACCGTGGTACACTTGGTGTGCACCCTTCTACTCAGCACTCAGATCTACTACATGGGCCGCTGGAAACTTGGTCAGTTCTTTTTGTATGTATATAGATATATGTAATTGTGACCTGCCACAGTGAAGTGGTTCTTAAGTTGCAAAATTTTGAAATGGAGTTGTTAATTTTTAGATTCCACAGATGATGAGCGTTAAAATGATACCTCATTTGTTGAAATATCTTCAGTAGTTTTTAATTTGTTGCTAAAAATTGAAGCAAACTTTTTAAAAGGAGAAATGTTGTCATTGTATGTTAATACGTGGGTTCGTAAATGCATGAATTTGATTAGATTTTGATTATTTTTATAGAAAAATAAAGTAGACGTTGAAAGATGAGAACATAATGTATGCATTTCTGCCAGAATCACAAAATCGGTGGCACCTGACCTAGATAGCTATTTTTAGCTCGTTTGCAAAATAGGCCTGTGTCACTTAATACCCGGCTTGCTGCAGCAAATCACATGTGTTATTGCTGTCATTGATTTTGTTCACAACATCCCCCTTTTTCGTTCTTCTCACACCTTCACATCCTGTCTAACCTTCTAGTCCTCCCGTCTCCTACCCTCCGCTCTGACGACATCAACACTTTAACCAATCACCTTATGTTTATGTCTGATAGCATTCAAATATGTAGCTTCGGAAATGCTAATATTTTATGTAGTGAGATGACAAACGCAGGTGAACATTTGGGTGTATTTGTTTGCTTTGTCTGTAAGTAGTATGGATATTTTGTTGTCTTTCAGATCTTGGTATGTTTGTGCGAGTCTACCAGCTACTGAAGGTAGACAGACACCGCTGTGCCGTCCCCATGTATTTGGTGAGTATCTAAAACAGGCTTCTTAGATACATCACTCCAGGTCCTGGTCTTCACATAGCTCGGCACACATCTACCAATACATCACTCCAGGTCCTGGTCTTCACATAGCTCGGCACACATCTACCAATACATCACTCCAGGTCCTGGTCTTCACGTAGCTCGGCACACATCTACCAATACATCACTCCAGGTCCTGGTCTTCACGTAGCTCGGCACACATCTACCAATACATCACTCCAGGTCCTGGTCTTCACGTAGTTCGGCACACATCTACCAATACATCACTCCAGGTCCTGGTCTTCACATAGCTCGGCACACATCTACCAATACATCACTCCAGGTCCTGGTCTTCACATAGCTCGGCACACATCTACCAATACATCACTCCAGGTCCTGGTCTTCACATAGCTCGGCACACATCTACCAATACATCACTCCAGGTCCTGGTCTTCACATAGCTCGGCACACATCTACCAATACATCACTCCAGGTCCTGGTCTTCACATAGCTCGGCACACATCTACCAATACATCACTCCAGGTCCTGGTCTTCACATAGCTCGGCACACATCTACCAATACATCACTCCAGGTCCTGGTCTTCACATAGCTCGGCACACATCTACCAAGTAATAGTGATAAGTCACAGTTTCCTCGTATTGCAGATTTATAAGGATTATGATAATGCTATGCACATAATAAAATTCAGTTTTTCTAGATTTCAACATAGTCTGAAGGTAGGATTGCCCATCAAGACATCATCTGGTTTCTTTAGTAGACACTGAATCTCCCACTTAGATTTTCCCAACAAAATTTTCCCCATGGCTGTGAATTTCATATTTGCATGATGTGCCTTGATGATATTTATTAAGAGATGGCATAATCTCAGATATATCAGTTGGAATGTGGTGTTCATTGCTGCCAAATTCATAACCATATCGAGGTTGCCTGAAAGGTGCCAAGACTAGTCAGTAAGAGACATGCAAATATTTACTTTAAACTTTGATCTCCAAATGAAATGCAGATGTGCAATGTCTTTTTTTGTGATTTTCTGTGTGTGATTGTTACCTCAGATAGTATCACACTTAGGATGCGAGTCAACAAGAGACAGGGGCGTGTCGACAGAGGGTAGTCTGGGGGGGCACAAAAACCTCCACTAATGGCCGAGGCAAATTGGTGTAAAAAAAGTTTGCTGCCGCGAGCTTCTCATCGCTGCTGTCTCGGCTTGACTGGTGACATTGGAATATAGGGGGGGGGGGGGGGGGGTGCTGTTGAAAATTGTTCGTTGCTGTGCTGCTGGTCTTTCAGTCACAGGGGAACATCAAAAATGGTCTGGGAGCCCATACAAAAAAGCTGCGAGCACACCAAATTCCAAAGGTCTGAAGGGCATGTGCCCCTCCAGGCTCCCCTCTAAACACGCCTATGAGAGAAACTATTAATGATTGTGTTATTTACATTGAAGCTACAATTCATGTCACTTTGTAAGATGAAGATATGTGTTTCAGGACCGTATTTGTTTGCTGCTGATTGGAATCACAGTCAACGTGGGTGTGTAAGTAGAACTTAGTAGTGTGCTCAGGAAACAACGCTCATATCTCCCTCTGTTTCTGGGTCATCTTTTGTTTCTGGTTTTATATGTATTACTAAAATGTGTGTGAAACGTGTTTTGTCTTTGCTATGTTGTACCTGTTTCTCAGATGTAGTTTGTCCCTGGTAATGTATAGGTGGTTCTTATAACATGTACCCCCAGGGTACTTCTAAAGGTAAAAGTAAGTAAAAGGTATCTTTACTTCTCCTTCTAATGTGTGTCATCTATCCCATCAACGACCCTGCTTTGAGTGTGATTTATTTAAGCTGCCTGCTTACTTCAACTTTTCGCTCATCTTATTTAAGAGTTTTCTGCTCAAATTGAACCTATCAGTTATGCCATGCTGGCTCATTGGTACGTTAGTTTTGATGAACTCGCCAAAGAAATTTGAAATTTTACTCACATTTTGATCAGAAAAATGTCAACTAAAGTGTGTACTCTCATTAAATCAACTGTGCATATTAAAAAACAATTCACCTACTGCATGCAAGAATGTCAATATACCTTACCTGTGATGGACTTATTGAAAGGTAGAGGCCATTTTAACACTTTTATATTATATAATCTAAACTATTTAAAGCATATGGAACTGAAAAAACCAGAAACTTGTTTCAAGAGTTTTCTTAATCCACTACCCGATACTCTGATCTTCCTTGCCATAGTATTGTCTTCATGTTCAATGTCGTCTGATTGTGGAACTCGTTGGAACAATTCTTTTTGATTTTCAGAGATGCCTATAGCCTTTGGAAACATCCGCCATTTGCCAACTACCTCCTGTTAATATTCATGGTGAACTTGACACTCTACTTTGCCTTCTACATCATAATGAAGGTATCTGGAGCAGTTCTTCATTGTTTCTTAGTAATGCCTACCAGAATAATGACTTGTGTTTCCTCTTATGTCATCTAAAATATTATGGTTGGTAGGATAGACAAGTCTTTTGTTTATTAGTTTCATGCATGGGGAAAATAGTTTAGGCTAGGTAGGAATTTGAGTATTTTTTTAGTAATTTTTTTTTTTTTTAAACAATGTCGCCCATAATTTGTTCAAAACAAATTTGAGAAAAAACATTTATTTCCAATGTTTTGTTTTACACTGTGCTTGGATTTTATGAACACAGATGTATGATGCACTTTCCTTATCATGTTCTATGAACTTCCATGGTCAGCTACATATTTAATAGGATTGGTTAGGTAACAGAAACACAAACATTATTCCGATTTTCTTAGGCATACAGCATAGTTTCTTAAGTAAAATACATTTCATTTCTGCAATATGTCCCCGCAGAATGCTTGATTGGTAATCACCTAGTTAGGATTGTTGCATGAACCAGTTTTATGGTAATAGATTGTAGCTTTGACTTTTGAAGAAGCCTTTGTAATGTCATTGTATTTGATGTTTTTATTTGGTCAGATTCATGCCAAAATAGCAACTTGTATTTGGTGTATTTGACATGCACCAAATATTTGAACATTTTATAATCTACCCCGCATCTTCATCATTTAATGCAATGATGAATGTGCATTCGCAAACTGTTGTACACAACTCTTCTAACATAAACACAAACAATATTTTAGTAAACATAAACTACAACAATAAAATATTCGTAATTGACTGGCAGTTTTGCAATTTTTACATTATCATGTAGTGAATTTGAAAATGTTTTAAGAATATTAGTATTTGCACTTGATCAGATGTAGGCTATTTTAAAATTTTGGGCAAAGCATAATCATAAGATAAATGAAAATAGATCAGGGAAAGCATATTTGATGCCAACTCTGGTTGTAGCATGTTTGTGTTGACATATTGACAGTTGCGATCACACGAGAAGATCCGTTGGGTGCCAGCCTGCTACATCATTCTGGGCACCATACTCTGGGGTTTGGCCTTCTTCTTCTACCTACAACATGCAACATCCTGGCATGTACGTATCTTGGTTGTCAGATCGATATACAAAAGTTTATAATTCAAAGTTTATATATTCAAACAAAACATCTTAATATGTTGATATTCCTCTTAATATAAAAAAACTGTTTTGCATTGTTTTGTATATATTTGAATGATTTATAGAAGACACCATTCTGTAGCTTAGGTTTGTATTATTCATTTGACTGGTTATTAATATAGTTTGTTCTCTGCTCGCCTGAAGGAAGGTAAGGCATTTTATGATCGCGTTGATGATCCTCCATTCGCCACACCTTGACGGTTGCTTTCAGGAAACACCAGCGAGGTCACGAGAGTTCAACAGCCGATGCATTCTCTTCAAGTTCTACGATTCTCATGACATCTGGCACTTCCTGTCTTCAATGAGTCTCTTCTTCTCACTCATGGTAGGCACTACAGCAATACTTCTCACTCGTGGTAGGCAGTACAGCAATACTTCTCACTCGTGGTAGGCAGTACAGCAATACTTCTCACTCGTGGTAGGCAGTACAACAATACTTCTCACACGTGGTAGGCAGTACTGCAATACTTCTCACTCGTGGTAGGCAGTACAGCAATACTTCTCACTTGTGGTAGGCAGTACAGCAATACTTCTCACTCGTGGTAGGCAGTACAGCAATACTTCTCACTCGTGGTAGGCAGTACAACAATACTTCTCACACGTGGTAGGCAGTACTGCAATACTTCTCACTCGTGGTAGGCAGTACAGCAATACTTCTCACTCATGGTAGGCACTACAGCAATACTTCTCACTCATGGTAGGCAGTACAGCAATACTTCTCACTCATGGTAGGCACTACAGCAATACTTCTCACTCATGGTAGGCAGTACAGCAATACTTCTCACTCATTGTAGGCAGTACAGCAATACTTCTCACTCGTGGTAGGCAGTACAACAATACTTCTCACTTGTGGTAGGCTGTACAGCAACACTTCTCACTCGTGGTAGGCAGTACAGCAATACTTCTCACTCGTGATAGGCACTACAGCAATACTTCTCACTTATGGTAGGCAGTACAGCAATACTTCTCACTCGTGGTAGGCACTACGGCAATACTTCTCACTCGTGGTAGGCACTACAGCAATACTTCTCACTCGTGGTAGGCACTACAGCAATACTTCTCACTCATGGTAGGCAGTACAGCAATACTTCTCACTCATGGTAGGCAGTACAGCAATACTTCTCACTCATGGTAGGCACTACAGCAATACTTCTCACTCATGGTAGGCACTACAGCAATACTTCTCACTCATGGTAAGCACTACAGCAATACTTCTCACTCATGGTAGGCACTACAGCAATACTTCTCACTCATGGTAGGCACTACAGCAATAATTCTCATTCGTGGTAAGCAGTACAGCAATACTTCTCACTCAAGGTAGGCACTACAGCAATACTTCTCATTCGTGGTAGGCAGTACAGCAATACTTCTCACTCATGGTAGGCAGTACAGCAATACTTCTCACTCGTGATAGGCAACACAGCAATACTTCTCACTCGTGGTAGGAAGTACAGCAATACTTCTCACCTTCTCACTCATGGTAGGCAGTACAGCAATACTTCTCACCTTCTCACTCATGGTAGGCAGTACAGCAATACTTCTCACTCATGGTAGGCAGTACAGCAATACTTCTCACTCGTGATAGGCAACACAGCAATACTTCTCACTTGTGGTAGGAAGTACAGCAATACTTCTCACCTTCTCACTCATGGTAGGCAGAACAGCTATATTTCTTATTCGTGTTAGACAACACAGCAATACTTCTCACTCGTGGTAAACAATACAGGAATACCTCTCGCTTGTTGTAGGCTATTACAGCGATACCAACAACTTGCCAGTCATGTTCTTTTGTGACCATTTTAAATGTGCTAAGATGTTAATAATAGCAACATTTTTCATAAGCTCCACACGGTCTTCATAATAAACATTGTTTTGGATGATTGTTTTACCAAAGACATCAATATCATTTCACCATCTATGAACAAAATAACAATTCTACCACATTATCCAGAAGAAGAAATAGGTTAAAACCAAAAACTTGAAACGTACAATTTTTAGTACTGCTAAAAATTGAATTCTCTATTTCTTGCTTCATTCCAGACATTGCTCACTCTGGATGATGATTTGCTGGAGGTACCAAGAGGCACAATATATGTCTTCTAAGGCATCTGACCAACGAACAACAAATGTAGTGGATTTCTACAAAAAGCGGCAATGCCTGTGGTGACGTCGCCAACATCTGATGGGCTGGTTGCTTTGTGACACGCAAATGGCCACATTCGATTGGGCTCGGTGACATGAGTTCGCAATGAACAGGCTTCATATTTGACACATTACTTGACAAGAGTATTAAGTTTGCATATACAAAGGGGGTTCATCTGTAACCCCGACAAGGATCTGTAATGCTTTTACTATTTACTTCTCTACAAAGGTTGTCTATTTTGCTCATAGATGATGCAGTGGCTGTTTGTATTAAATGTATTAGTATATTTATATATTAGTGTTACCATACAAACTTTACATTCCTAGTAAAAAATTTAAACTGTATATTATATATATTATACCCAAAAAATTTACAGTTAGCAAATTTGTTATTACCTTTGTTCAAACAACATGAATTAAAACAACACGAAGGGAGTATTAATCTTTTAATTTGTAAAACGGTAACATGTCGGTCGACTATATTTACCCTAAAAAGGTAATACAATTTTTTTATTACTACGCCTTTCTCTAATGAAAAATGTGTGCATCACACATATATACATTGATACAATGATATGTACATATATTATTAAATTTATTGTTTTATAATGCCTTCAATCATCCGACTTTTCCTCAAGTGCCTGTCCAATTATGCTTGACAAATTGTCCTCTGAAACAGAACAATTAATTGAAATTTAGAATGTTGGTGATGCATGTTGTCCAGTCATGTCGAAGTGCAGGTAACTGCACAAGTCGTGACGATGGAAGTAGCTGCCAAGTATAATCATGTCAGTGCATGTACTTGGCTGGCTATCTTACCTGTCATGTCTCATAAAATATTCAAAACTATGTCTACAAGAACATTTTCTTTACAACTTCCACAGTAGTTTTAGTCAAGTTTAAGTGAACTCATTTTAAAATACGCCTGTTTATTTAATGTTTATTGAATATTCTTTTTATAGTTCATATAAGTTTTTGTTAACATATTCAACAGTTTAAATACATATAACGAGATATAGAAAACAGACTCGGTGATCAACTGTGATGAGGACTATGAACTATCACATGTCTATGGTGTTGTCATCATACCAGGACATCACATATTGACCAACTGAGATGAGGGACAGTACAAACTTTCACAGTCTATAATGACAGGAAGCACAAAGTTTCACATGTTTATAATGATGACATCATACCGAAACATCCACTGTACCACATCTTGTAGAGACGGTGAACATCTCTAGTGTTGGATATATGTTAATAAGAATTGTGTTATTATACATTTGCTACACTGTTTAATGTGTCTGAAATTCTGAATGGACTCTGTATGTAACATACCTGTATGATCCTCGTGAGTTTCGCTTCTTGCTCCACACACGACCAAAACTTGGCAGCCAGGCGCTGCTTTGTTCCTCGTGTTTGAAGTTGGCTCCAACACGTTCCGCTGGTAACTTACGCTTCCTGGTGTTCTCGACTATGACAGGTGGAACAAATGGTTGTATAATTATTATACAGTCAAGACCTCGCATGAAGATACACAATGATGCTGATAGCAAATGGTGCAACAGTATCTGGTCCTGGGTACTTAACATCATAGTGCTGGTGTCTGCCCTGACAAGGTGCTCATGGTGTCTACTCCATCATCAGAGCAAATGTTTTGGCAAGAACACAGGGTTAGGGGTTTTGTAGATCAATAGTGCTTTAAGATGTTAATCGATTGTTTGCAACGTGACATGTTTTCTGTGATAGTTCCAAATTACATAAACCAGCCACTGATCAGTGGGACACAATTTACATCATTGTAGAAAACATGCCCAGCACTGCAAACAATGCTCAAATCTATGTCACGTTTGTTAAATATCGGGTACAAATACTTTTGGAAACCATCATCTATGTATGTAGCGCCATCTGGAGGATGGACAGTTTTGCTTAGTGCACAGTACTGAGGCAGTTATTAAGAATTGTGTGATGTGAACAGACCTGGGGCCAGTTTCATGAAGCACCTAAGAATGTTCTTAACGCTAAGATGATGATTGTCTTAGTAAATGACGCGATATTTTAAATATAAACGAAAGTACGAGTTTATGCAAACATGTAACGCTAAGTAATTCATGAAACCGGCCCCAAAACTGTTGGCACACGTACTGCTGTAGTGCCAGCCAATTGTTCACACTTGCAGGACAGGGAGGCTACAAGGATCCCTGAATACTCAATGCGAACAGGCAATTTGGCTGTATTAATGAGCTCCAATTTGGCTGTATTAATGAGCTAGCTACAGACAGTGATGTGATTCCAGTGATGGCTAGATACTTTCATGACAAGTTATAATGGCGTTTGCGTAAACAAGAGGCAATGATTGTTGGAGGGGTGGGGGCCATGGGCGGCGGACATCCTATAAATTGAATGCTATATGAATTTATATTTTCTTGAATTAGTGGTAACGCTCATGTTTTTAAAGTGTATTTTTTATGTGAATGTACTGATTATTAATGACTGATCATGTTTTGTACTTGTGTTTTTTCTGGATAAATTAGTTTGAGTAGTAATTGAGCAACAGATGTTGGAGTTGATAAAAGTACTTCAATATATTTTATTGAATTCATAGCAGTGTTTGTGTTGTTGGATGTTCTGAAATATGTTGTTTCTCTAATGCTGTGTTAGCTAATTATGAATGGATTTGTTATGTTTTGTACATGCTTTTTCTGAATAAATTACATTTAATTACCATAATTAGTTTGAATGATACAGATCTGGATGTCCAAGGAGAAGGCTATTATTAATAAAACGGGTCATCCACAGTTAACACTCAACAGATGTCGCTAGTAGAATAACTATATGTTGGCCAATCTGATGTGCTCTTTCTCAGTCTGACCAGCGAAGTGACCATAATAAAGGGGTCACTAGACCCTCAGTCATTTAACATTAACCATATGAACAAATCTTATACAATAGTGCTAAAAAAATACACATCACACCCAATCTTCATTTTCCTAGGGACTGGGTAATGGCAGCTGGATACTAGTTGTCGTTTATAGTGTGGAATCAGCCGTGTTAAATTTCATTTCAAGTTGTAAAAAAGTTTACTTTTCAATACCGCCTGATAAGTTGGAGCATACTTAACATTTTTGGTCCGAGTGGGCAATGATCGTTCCCCTGAGGGGCTATGGGGGGCACCTTTAAACAACAATCTTGAAACAGCCATAACTTATGAACCGTTCATCCTACATCAAAGTATTATGACTGGTTGCAAAATGATTATTTCTACCTTTAGCCAATAAATTTAACACTAAACCGCCTAATATTGAGTAAATAACAAAAGAAACCCCAAACGCCTGCCAAGCAAAAATTAGTTGATATTATACAGGGGGAAAGAAAGTAATTTTGCATGTTGATTGCTATCACGTCAGAGCAATATTAACATTACACCACCTGACGGAATATTCGTAAAAAAGCCTTAATTTATGAACCAATAATTCTACATCAAGGCATGACGTATCTAGAGATTCTAAATGTGGAGTAGCAGCTATTAGATTAAGTATTTTGTGTATAATAACAACCATATTGATGTTATTTGCGAAAAACCATAAAATCTTGTTATGCTAAGGTTAATTTCTCTCACTATTTCCACTCATAGCCGATCAATTTAGGACTAAACACCGCGTAACCTAGATTAAATTACAGAAAAAACACCATGCTCCTTCAAAACAAAATAGAAATAATATAACTGATAGTATATGGGAGAAAGTGACTTATTTTCCATATCAATGTGTATCACAGGGTACTTTTAAGGATGTGAACCAGACCTAATTTCTTACTGTTCATTATACATCAAAGTGTAATGCCTCTGTGGATTCAAAATAAGGAGTAGCAACTTGATGTACATTTTGTATTGCTCAGATGTGGTAGCAATCAACATGCAAAATTAGTTACTTTCTCCCATATAGGATCAATTGTTTTTTGCTTGGCAGGTGTTTGGGGTTTCTTTTGCAATTTAGTCTAGTTTAGGTGATGTTTAGAATTACATTGATTGGCTAAGGGTGGAAATAATTAGGAAACTTGTGAAAATTACATGATTTTACAGTTTTTCGCAAATAACGTCAATATGGCTGCCTCCACACAAAAATTGCATTTGACGTAAAAGTTGCTTCTCCAAATTTAAAATCCATAGTGACATAATACGTGGATGTAGGTTGAGCAGTTCAGAAGTTTCAAGATTGTTGGTTAAAGGTGTCCCCCCACGCCCCCCAGGGGGTTTATTATTGAACACTCGGACCAAAGATTTTAATTATGCTATCAGGCGGTATCGAAAAGTAAACTTTTACAATAACTTGAAATGAAATTTAACACAGGGCCGATTCCCCACTATAAACGACAACTAGTATCCAACCGCCATTACCTGGAGTCCCTAGGAAAATGAAGATTGGGTGTGATATGTGAATTTTGTTAGCACTATTGTACGAGATTTCTTCATATGTTAAATGTCCTACTATCTTTCATTCAGTGGCAACAAATAAATGCCTGTCATTCACGTATAAACATGGTGTCCTTTTGAAGAACACACCAACATTTCAAAATGAGTCGCAAGGCTGGGTTGAAACCAGGCGAGGCTGGATTTTTAAAACAAGGTATGGTGTTTTCATAACTATACCTCATGAGGTATATTAATATGTTTAATAACCTGTTAAAGTTTACCATTGCAAACAGCGGAAAGAATTCCATGTGAAAGCACACAATACAGTCGATTCCACTTAATTGCATACCGCGTAACTGCATATATCGGTTATACGCATAACATTTCCAAAACCAAACCCCGTTTGCATAAAAGCCATGTTAAAATGACCACTTATTGCACATACAATCGTCATCAAATCCCGCATATTTGCATAAACTAGCTCTCATAATCTGACAAGTTTTATGCAAAAATGTCTTGCAATCATCATCAGTGCAGTAACATCTCATCTGGTGCTTTGTTCGGCGCAGTGCATCGGGTCTACATGTGCAGTCTCGACTTATTGCATGCGCAGTGATGCGCCAACTCTTTGTGCAATGCGGCATCACTGAATGGGCACCATTCTATGCAATGTTAAGAATTAAAAGTGTCTTGCAACGTATTGTATGCACGCCCTGTATTATAATGCAACATGTATTTTTGTGTTTTAATATATAAACAAAACCGATCTCTTAATTCGTATGCAAGTCAAGTGTTGTTATTTTGTGAAAATACTGTGTTATCGCTCTCTAGCCACCCATATCTTGGAGTTAAATTAGATTCTAAACTAACCTGGGCAAACCATATCACTGACATAGCTTCCAAATCTTCAAAAGACCTACCCGGTAGGCATGATCAAACGAATCATCGGACCATGCAAACCCGAGGTAAAAGAAACATGCTAATCCGACCAACACTCGAGTATGCCTCTCCAATCTGGAATCCACAGACAGCCACCCAAATTAAACACCTTGAAAGAGTACAACACTGTGCTGCCAGATTTGTAAAAAATTATTACAGATGCCAAACAAACTCAGCAGACCTAATAGCCACCCTTGGATGGTCAACTCTTGAACGACGACACATTATCAAACAAGCCATGACATTTTACAAAATATTAAATAACAATCAACATCACACCCCCACCAGGTCTACTAACACAGTCAAAAAAACAGTGGTCACTATGTAGCCCCTAGGTGCTGCATCAATGCAGCAATGTTCTCTTTCTACCCCGAGCAGTTTGAATCTGGAATATGATCCCACCACAAATTACTGAACTAGAAAACCCCATAGCATTTCAAACAGGAATCATGAACCGCCCTTTCACTACACACAATCACCTAAAGTGCCTATAAAATAAACAAACAAACTACCCACAACGCATGTGCACAAACAAGCACCATAAAACTCCTGCGTTAGCTCAAGTTTGGGCTGTTTGGAGTAAATCACCTAAGACTACATACCATTGCCAAGTAGTTTTTTTTAGACGATTTCTTTTTTGCATAACCTGTTTAACTACATAAATGAACTGATCAAATGGTGTATGCGTATAAGCGGGATCGACTGTACCACCACACTGTAGATCTCAAAAAATTTACCCTTTCTTGAGCAGTTCACCTGAAAATGTTAACAAAAAAAGTTTTTGGTTCAATGGTGCTGGATTGTTGTTGAAAGTGTGGTTTCCTCCCAAATGTTGTCGAGTTTTATTTCACACTTAGTGTGTGAACCTTGCAGACAGTTGGTCTCCAGTACTCATCAATTAACAACTAAGGGACGTAAGTGGACATGTGACAGCCTAAGTATTTATATTGTGTCATGTGACATGTGCGTTAGTCAACATACCGTGTTTGTGAAGGTCCTCCATCGTTGGTCCAATGACTCCAGAAGTTGTATTTGTAGAGTCCTGCTGAGCCCAGGGAGGCAGAGCATCACTGAATACGTTCCCAGTAGAGCTGTTGGCATTCTACAA
This sequence comes from Escarpia spicata, assembly GCA_963995525.1. NCBI lineage: Eukaryota > Metazoa > Annelida > Polychaeta > Sabellida > Siboglinidae > Escarpia > Escarpia spicata. Next base: position 44,027,020 of record OZ023217.1, read on the forward strand.
ATACAAATGTTTTTAACATCAGTGTGCCTCAAGTTGAATCACTGGATAATCAAATCAAGTTCATAAATCTATGATAGAGTTAGAAATAGCATTATACTAGAACTGAACTGACATATCTTTTGAGTCCTGTCACCACTACATAATCATACATGCATGCGATGATGGGAGTATTGTTTACATCCTGATGCAGTTATCTTGTACACAATGGAGACACCAATATTTAATCGTTAAACATGACTCCTCATTTGTAACTGCTATCATTTTGCTCGAATCAATTAGGCATGACAGTATACAAAATGGAACATTCGTGATCTGGTGGAGTAGGGCAAATGATTGGAAGCAACCTAGTGTGACATTTGTGCTGTCTTTGTCAATTAGGGAGTGCAACATTCCATGTTACTGGTACATTTGTTTCACGGGATAGGAACATTCAACCATTCAGAAATTAGTTAGCAGGATAATAGTCAAAGTAATTGTAATGAAGTTAGAAAGCCCTTTTAATACCTGGGCAATAAAATTAATTTGCGTACGGAATCATTCGGACAGTGTATCCAACAATTATTTTCGTGGATTGTATGTTTTTGGACAGCAGAAAAAATATATATTTAAGCGTCCGAATATATAGTCATTATGGTATATGATTTTGCTTGTCTACATTGAAACTTATAATTTACACCGATACTACTTGCCATTTACTTGACTACCACTTTCCTACCTGTATTCGGACGCAGGTAAGTCCCTCTCCGTGTGCATCAACTGTGCACACGCCTTTCATCCGACTGCTCTCGCTCGTGTTGCACCCCCTTCCCACCAGGGGGCGTTGACAACTGCTCGTCTGACTACACTGTAACACGGCACTGGCACAATTCAGGAAAATCTACTTCGTGCAAACGTTGACATGCAACGCAATGAACAAAACAGGATTAATTGTAAATCGGGAAAGAAGATGAACAATTTAACCACACTATGTATTGTATTTTGTCATAAAATCATATTATACTAGCTTACACCGACCAATGATGTAACAAACCAAGGACACCAGCTATCACCATTAGATTACTCCAACCAAGGAGCAACAAATGAAGGGCATTTATCACCATAAGTCAGTACAGTATTCGAATATAAACTCATTCCCGCTGACCACTTCATTTCTGCTATCACCAATTATGGCACTGAATGACACCGGCAACAATAAAGCTGTAAATAATTGCAGTAACATTTGTGTCATAACTTCTATACAAATCACGAGCAGGATATACGCATTTTTCCCTAAAGTTACAATATCTGTGAGCCCAATATATTCATAAGTCATCCATATCTAACTATAATTAAAGTAGCACATATTTATATATGTATGTATATCTTATCTTATGTATATTTATACTACTCCTAGAAACCTAAACACTTTTTGCATCTAGGATACTAAACTTTCAGGGATTCATTCATGAAAGGATCTGTAATGCTTTCATTTTTTGAAAATTTCCTGGTGGTTAGGTGTTCGTACCAATCAGACATCTAACGATTGTTTGCGATGTTATGTGTGTTTTCTATGATTCTTCAAAGTTACATCAAGTGTCCAGTAATCAGTTGGAGACGACTTACATAACTTTGGACCATCATAAAAAACATGCATAGTGTTGCAAACAACTGTTCAAAGTTATTGAACAAACAACAGTTATGCATACTTTGTGAAACCGTTCCCTGCATCTGTGTGTATCAAATTAAGGACTTGGTTGCTTGGTTTCTAACCTAAGACAATCATGTTGAGCCTCTTACAAACTTCTAAATTATTCCTTTGAGGGGATGTTTTATGCTGATATCTGTAATGGAAAAATGTGATAGACTCTGCATGGATGTCACAAAATAGAACACATCTAAGCAATGCCAGTGAACGTGCCAATGTTAGGATACAGCCTGTTGCAGTTTCACCTGCTGTGACGTGGCAGAACCAACCATTTCTCTGTGATAATGCACCATCCGGGCAGAAATAAAAGACTCCTTTCGAATCTGGTCAGCTACCTGCAACAGAGTCAAACATCAAGGCTTACTACACTTCTACCCCGGGTACCTTAAATTGGTAACAATCTTTATATTGCTGAAAGCATAAGAGAAGCCTGAAGTGGGCTTTTATTAATTAAGCTGAGTTGCTCAGGATTATTTCAGCTCATTAACTAACAATTTCTTATTAACTAGTGAGCACTGCACCTATTTGGGTGTCACAAACAAATTGTAAAAAATATTATTTATTAACAAATGGTCTACAGTTTTATATTTTAATATCTAGTAATTTCGATGCCATCTACCGTTCTACACCCAGGTATCTTCCTCATAATCTCTTGCCTCGATTATCTAGGCTCCATACTGTGGCGCCACTGTCTGTCGCAACCAAGAAAGTCGGATTCCAAATGTCTGCGTTGTGACGAAAATGACTGGTTACTAAATGGAGACAAACTATCAATACAGTCGAATCTTCATGATCAGCAAAGAAAAGTTTGATATCATTTGGCGTTCTATCTTTCACATTTTGCCCTTTCTGGCAGTCAGACTGTGTCTCAGTTGAGACTATACTGTGTCTTTACGTATACGTCTACACAGTTTAGGCACACCATGGTGGTTTTGTAGAGAGTAGTGGTGAAGTCCCCAGAGCTTCGGACTCTCGACCGAGAGAACCGTATCCTGTTCTATGGGCAAGTTCATTCACTCTACGTTGCTCCATTTCACTCAGCTGTATGAATGAGTACCTGGCTACAAACAGTGGTGGATATTTGTGTATTAATTGCAATGTGGCTGGATGCTTCCCAGAGAAGTCAAGATGGTGTTTGATTCAACAGGTCTGCCAGATAGTAACGTCTAAAGCGCTTTGAGCAGTCCTGAGGACTAGATACTGCACTAGAACTTGAGTCCTGAGGACTGGATACTGCGCCATGCATTTTGCAGCCAAACTCACTTGATCCTTGCCATTTTGTGTACTGCATTTACACGTCTTATTAATTACATCACTGACAGATTGATTACTAATAACGAATGGTTAAATGGACACTGCATAGATTGCACTATTCCACGGCAGAAGTATTTTGTCAGCCGACACTTGGCGCCTGCGACTATTTATAGAACAGTCTGGTGCAGGCAATATGTTTGCCATTGTTAGTTCACGGGAACACAAATCAAAATTGCACTGCATCTAGTGATTGTGATGTTGATAAGGATTTATTTATTTAGTGTTGTTAGTTTGCTACAGTATATGTAATAAATAAATCCTCATCAACAACACAATCACTAGATTCAGTGCATGCTTGTCTTGTGTTCCCGAGAACTAATGACGGCAGACATATTGCCTGCACGAGACTGTTCTATAATTAGCCGCAGATGCCAAGCATCGGCCAACAAAATACTTCTGCCCTGGAATAGCGCAGTCTATACAGGACCCCTTTAATTATTACAAAATTCTAGTGAAACAACCCCCCAATGCCAGCATGCGTATTTCATTCACACTGTCTGTCCGTGTAAAGAAATCTATGCATTTATTCTTGACAATGTAGGAAACCGAGCCATCTGTGCGATATAAAAATACTGCCAGCTTGCCTATTTTATTCTCAGATTTCAAGATAAAAACCATAAAGTGTTTGATTGCATATGTATCCATGGTTTATGGAAAAACACCACACACACACACCCACACACACTCCCCAACACACACACACACACTCACCCACACACACACAACCATGCCCACACACACACTTACCACAAGTTGTCTTTTGTGTTTTCTCTCTTCAAAATGTTTCACAGACTTCTGTGTTGCCTCCAAAAACCTAGAGAGCATCGCATTGTAATTAGCTTTCTTTGATGTCAATTCAATGCTACACACCTGTTGCTGTATAATCTACTAAATGATTGTTAGCAATTTAACATAATTATTAATAGCTGAACATTAAAAGGTTTTAGTCCATTCTCAAAAGACAACATTTTTACACCATAATTCTTAAGTACCCATGCATAACTTTGCTCTCATATAATTTTATTATTACTGGCTTTTCAAAAATAATACTTTCCCAACATTTCAATCTCTTTATTAGAATACCAACATTAATTATAAAACATATGTTAGGCAGCATTTGTAAGATGATATAATTGCACTGGTACCTACTTCTTGTATTCATCAGTTTCCACCACAAATTCTTCCTTCTTTGCTTCCACAACTCTGTTCCGTGCAAAGAATGACGTACAATTCTTCAAGTGTTCCAGACTGAAAAATAAGAACTGTTTGGCTATACATAATAACAAACACTTGGATTAATCCTGGGTCCAGAATTAAATATGCTAACGGTATGTATTTTTTAAGAAGCTGGTGAGGAGTCGACGGGGGCTGGAGAAGAAAAATGAGAGAAGAACGGTTAGCAAAGAAAGCATATGCCCGGAGAGTGGAAGGGAAAAAGAGACAAGGAAGACCTAGACTGCATTGGGAGGATTGTATAAAGACAGATTTACGAGGATTGTCAGAGGAGTGGAGAATGAGAGCGAGAGACAGAGAGGAACATTGGCTTAGCCAGAGGCCTGTCTGCCTGTCTTCAAGACTGGCAGATGGCTGGCCAAGACGGGTAATTACTGATAAGACTGGTGGAATTTAGAGAGGGCCAGCTGGCCACTAGATTAACTAATAGTTCCAAGTCTAGGGGCCCACATTAATGTCACTGGCACAACTGGTAGTGAAACAAATCAAATAGATCAGTATTTATTCAATAAATGGCTCGAATGATACTGATTTGTCTTTGAAATATCTAAACTTGCCAATAATGGCCCCATGAAAGCCTGTCGCATGCTAAAAGACACACATTTAATTTAATTCAAAACTGCCAACAAATTATTTCTGGTTAAGGGCCTGGTAGGGAGTGGAGACAGCAAGGCAAGAACAATGAGAGGGGAAGGAAACAGAAACTGAGGACCACTACTGAGACCAGCGTCAACCGGACATTCAGGGAATGAAGGGGAAATCAACAATGTCTTATGATTTACAAAAACTACATGCAATAGGTTGCTCAAGCGTACTAGCATATCATAGTGGCTACCACATAAGTTTGTATTTTCACAAAATTAAACGAGCAAAAAACTGAATAGACGTAGCACCTTTAATTTTCAATTTGGCACGAGTGCTTCACATGACGATAACTAACCTTGAGAGATGCTCTATCATTGCAGCTTCCTTCAGCAGCATGTTCTGCAGTCTCTTGTCCCGCTCACACTCACAATGACAGAAGTAGCACCAGAAGTATCTGACGTCCTGCTTCAGTCCATCCTCCACCACAGCGTCTGCCAACACGCGCCTCGACTCGGCCACCTGAACCAACGTCAACATCACAGTTAATTCTTACTTACTGCCTATTACACCTACTGGTGTCTAGGGCAGCGATCAAGATCCTCCACACCAGTTTGTCTCTTGTCAACCTCTCGAGGCTGCCCCAGCTTTATCCTGCCTCCTTCATCTCTGCTTCTACTGTTCTGTGCTAGGTTGTTTTTGGACGTCCTTTCTTCCTTTTCCCTTCAGGGGTCCACACTGCAGTTCTGGTGATTGTGTCGACTTACTTCTGCACACAAGTCTTCCTGATTGGTCTCTTCAAGCAGCTGTTTTTTGGAAATTCTTGTTCAACAATATTATAAAGAAAATATACCCTGAAGTATGTTCCTTGAACGGACTGATGTTCCGGTTTCTCGGTTATTAACAGCAGGCATAATTAACTCTCCTTTTTACTTTCACCTGTGGACTGTGCCAGTTCTCCTCATGGGGTCACGGTGTAGAATTTTAACACAAATGTTAAAATTCTACATGACGAGGAGAACTGGCATGGAAGAAAGGTAAAGGAGGCATCATTAAACTTGTCGTTTTACATTACAAATTAGCCAACAAGATCAATCATTACAAAAGCGAGGTGTTTGGCTGCTGGTATTGTAACTACGCTTAGATTTGCATGCCTTAGACAACGAAAATTACCTAGGCTTACCTAGATAAAGTTCAACGCCGGTAGCCGCGGATAGCTATTCGCGTTTAACTTCTGTTCCCATTTCGTATGCACAAGTCATATACGGCCGTAGATAGCTATCTGGTCATGTTTAGCCATATAAGGAAGTTTTGGCAATGTCAAGGATGTAAGTAAAACATGCAAACGCCAATATTAAAAAAATTATCATCCTGTAAAGTGTGTTTATCTGCATCTGTTGTAACTGTTCTGAATACTTTTGTATCGTCTGTGAATTTCAGTACTTTGATTGATACACCATCACACAAATCATTTATATATATATATATATATCAAGAATAATATAGGTCTCAACACCGACCCCTGTGCACTCCACTCAAAACTGGTTTCCAGTTTGAAATCTCCCCCTCTACTATTAGGCCTCAGCACACTGTTAGTTTTCCCATTGGCGACCATGTTATCGTTTTGTGTGATTATACCTGACCTACAAAATTTCTTAAATTTCTCACCTGCTGTTATTATCATCTCCTTGACATGCTGGTCGAGTTTAGTCAAAATCTAATATTTCTAGCTCTCATAAAATGCCTCTATGTGTGACAACCGTCAATATTTATGAATGGATGCAGGCAGTAATCCGGCTAAAGGGTCAACTAGCCAAATTGCTGCCAAATACCCTTCCGCTTAGTAAAATCAGCTAAAAATGCACCATTTTACTGTCAACAGCTTCTACAATCACACCGGCAAATTTGACTACTCAAATGCACTTATGACACAGCAAGTGAATTTTGTAAAAAAAATAATTTCTCAAAAATATATTGTACTTTTTATCGTAACGAAGCAGGAAGTCCAACTTTGTCATAACCCCATTACTCTCTGCCTTCTGTCTGTCGACCATGTTTGTACCCAATTGATCATACCATCCCCTATACCATGGGCGTTTAGTTTAAGTAACAATCTTTGATGTGGCAAATGACATGACAAATTTTGACAGGTTGATCAAATGGTCTGAAAAGTGGCAAATGTTGTTCAATTTTGGTAAATGTAAATGCCTTCACACAGGACATGGGAACGAATATGTAGAATATACAATAGGGGGAACTGTACTAAGTACTACTGTAAAAGAAAAATACTTAGGGCTGACAATTAGTGCTGACATGAAGGTTTCAGAGCAGTGTGGAATTGCAGCTTCAAAAGGAAATCAAATCCTTGGATTGATTATGCGAAATATAGCATATAAAGAAAAAGAACTAATAATACCGCTGTACAAAACAATAGTTAGGCCTCATTTAGAATATTGTATACAAGAAGGACATAGATATGCTAGAAAGAGTACAGAGGAGAGCAACTAAAATGATACCAAAACTGAGGGATCTTAGTTATGAAAAACGCCTAAAAGAATGTGGTTTAACAACACTAGAGACCAGGAGATTGAGAGATAGAAGTGTTTAAAATATTGAATAGTTATGAAAATATTAATAGAAATGTTTTTTTCAGTTAAGAAAGATAGAAAGACTAGAGGACACGAAGTTACATTAGTAAAGGAGCAGTGTAGATTAGACGTAAGAAAGTTCTCATTTTCACAAAGGACTGTGAATGAATGGAACAGATTATCTGATGATTGTGTGGGTGCTAGTAGTGTGAAAATGTTTAAAAATAAAATCGACACATACCTCAGAAGGGTTGGATATATGTAGTTAAAAGGGTTGGACTCTCGATAAGCCAAAGCCAAAGGGCTTCCTTGTCCACCTGCCATCTAGAGTTAATTCTCTGCTCTGGATGGCAATCTTGTTAAATGCTTTCTGAAAATTTAAGTAGTAGTAAATATATAGTTTACTTAGTGATGTTCACATACGAAACGTATAAAAATACAAATTTAGAACAACGTGCAAGTCTAAAAAAAATTGCTTGGCACTTCTTGTACGTCCGCGCAATTTTGGCTGGCACTGCAACGGTCAAGACCGCAAACAACATTAATTTTGTTGACGGGAATCTCGGTCGTAACACCCATTTATCGCTCATCCATCCCGTACACAACGATTTGCGTTTCTGTTTGAGGAGTCTGACTCTTACCTTATCTTTAAACTTCGTAATGATTCTTTGCACATTGCTCCTGTGAGATGCTGAATATATGTGTTTATTACCGTTATCATGATTTTTACGACAAATGTCACAACGTTGAAATTGAACAAACGCCATCCCTCGCATTACCCTATTTCCGTCGGGTGGCGCCACTGTTTGTCGCTTTCAGAGTTCGCCCGCGACGTCGCTTTGCGCGCCGCACCAGCGCGTCTAAAAAAATTGACTTCTAGTTGGTTTTGCATTCGATATGTGCAAACGGTGGCAACTGAAGACTCCAGTTAGAAAATGGTGATGCAAGATTCCCAACATTTAAACATACTGATTTATATAATCTTATTAGCTAATTATAGATCATACTTTAACCGATATGAATTTTAAAGCAGTTTTCAGTTTAAAAATAAAACTCAGTTATTTGTGATGTTAGCTATGGCCTATGGCTATGCCTATGGCTATGCTATGAGTAGATGAACATGGACGATGTTGTTGACTTCAGGACTGGGAGGAAAGGAAGTTTTGAGATCGACGGATTCAGCTTTGTAGAGGGAAAATCTGGAGGAGTATTACACACGCTGAACATACGTGGCAACATGTATATTGGTAAGTCTCACAAATATCTTGTACTTACTTAAACATGTAGCATGGAACAATCATAGAAAACATTTTATAAAATGTCTCATATAAATACTTCTTGAAACCATATTTTTCATCTGTGTAGATATAGCGCCATGGTGCACACAAAATACCAAACTAAGCACTTGGTTTCTTACTTAACCGTGGAAATTATCACCATACAAATGACGAAGTTATGCCTTCTGATGGTCCAATATTTGTGTTAGTTTGTATAATAATTCATAGATCCCATCCCCGCAAGCCAGGGCTGTTTGTCATGCAAAACCTGGCTGATCCCCTACGCGAAGTGCTGAGCGGTATTGTGTATTCGAATAATTGCTTCTACTTCCTAAACATTGCATGTAACACGAGCCACGGTTGGTTGAAATTAGTTTTACTATGACCACGTGACCTGCCTACATCTACGGATCCAGTGAGCGATTTTATAGGCCGAGCTTAAATTCAGAGTTTCGCAAAGCGATCAGCCAGGGGATACTGCTGGCTGGCACTGACGTAATCAGCAGCAGCGACCCCTGGCGTCACGGTTTTACTTACATCACAATTGAATTTTGTACGTGACTTCCGTCAAGCTTTGCTTTGCCAACAGTGTTGTTAACCCTTTACAAACCTTGCCTTATGTTTTTGCCATAAAGAAACACTTTTCTGACCAGAATTTCAAAAAAATATTTGACCGAAAGTCCGAACCCACCACATGTTTTCGGATGACTTGACGGAGATTTTGCTGGGCAACAGATCATGTGATAAGTGATTATGACACAGTTACTGCAAGTCCTAATTCTTTTTGGGAAGGCAACTTTTAGCTATATAAAATGCATTCATTTGATTACAATCGAACGCCTCGATTGATAGAGCCGATATATTCGTCAATGAATGTGATAATTCACTGTGAATGAACGTTTATTCAACAACAACAACAACATAATACATGCACAGTATGGTTTGCTGCTGCTGCTGCTGCTGAAAGGACATAGCTGAAGTCATAGACTTATGTGTTGCTATGCAACACATAAGTCTGTGATCTCGCAGTTGGTTCTTATAATCTGTTGACAACTGGAATACTACTTATGGATTTTGAGATTTACCAATCCTTTTGTTTTGACGCGCCTCTGGGCTTGGTTTCCAAGGATTTAGGCGCAATAGAAGTTATATTGTCATTATTATTATAATCCGATCGCGCCATTTTTAGACCTCAGCGGGGGAATGTATCCCAGGAGTTGCTTTCTCGAAATAATCACATTATACAAAACAACTTACGCGGACATTTGACGTACATTACACAACTTGGGACAATCGTAGAAAACTTGTAATAAAATCAACTATATTCGTTGTCATTGCAGTGTTGCAAGCATTGTACATAATATACATACTCTCCCTGCCGACTTAATCTCTGATTTCTCTCTCACACACTCAACAGCAAATTATAATTTCCTGGCGGAAATTGTACTTTTCTAAAAATGCAAATGGTCTTCTTCGATAATATTTTGGCATGCTTTCCTGCGTACCTATGTGACGTCAGGGTTCGAAGCGCTGTACTCGGGTGTACAACATAAATTGTTTACAAGGACATTCATTTGTGTGAAGCAAACAGAATGTATGCATAACTAGCTGTATGCCATGTGTGAATTTAACAAGCACTTCCATCGAACTCGTCATCGTCATTATTGTGCAGCCGTAGTGTCCTGTGGTTGGGCGATAGGTCTCAGCATGTCGTTTCCAAAGCTGCCTTTCCAGTACTCGTCTAGTTCGTCTCTCCAGTCTTCCTCTATAAAACTTCCACCGAAATACCCCTTGCAATATGGTGAATTATTGCTTCAAACTGATAACGAGGGGAAAGTGGGGATTGTACATTTGAACTTTTTTAAGAGTACTTTTACACGAGTAAACTGATGGCAACACGCAGTCGCTGACTGGTGGCTTTGGGGAGCGTTCTGTTCTTGCTGCCAACTCTAACTGAGGGGTGTGGTGCACAGTCAACCTCTCAACACGTTTCAATAGAAGGTTCAAACAGAACCACATACAAACTTCAGTTTCGCAGTACGTTTACATTTCAGAATCAGACGATCAATTTTCCACTTTAATTTCTATGCCAGTACAGAAATGTCAGCTACATTGACAGTATTTACATATACATACAAACATAATAACTATTAATAGTATGGTAGCAGACACTCATAGTTCTATAGGCATAGTTATCACGATGAACATGTGTCATGACGAACATACCAGGTATGTGTAATGACGAACATACCAGGTATGTGCCATGACGAACATACCAGGTATGTGTCATGACGAACATACCAGGTTTGTGTCACGACGGACATACCAGGAATGTGTCATGACGAAAATACCAGGTCTGTGCCATGACGAACATACCAGGTATGTGCCATGACGAACATACCAGGTATGTGCCATGACGAACATACCAGGTATGTGCCATGACGAACATACCAGGTATGTGCCATGACGAACATACCAGGTATGTGTCATGACGAACATACCAGGTCTGTGCCATGACGAACATACCAGGTATGTGTCATGACGAACATACCAGGTATGTGTCATGACGAACATACCAGGTATGTGTCATGACGAACATACCAGGTATGTGTCATGACGAACATACCAGGTCTGTGCCATGACGAACATACCAGGTATGTGCCATGACGAACATACCAGGTATGTGTCATGACGAACATACCAGGTATGTGCCATGATGAACATACACGTGTGTCATACATCATGACAAACATGTATGTATCTTGACAAACATATGCATCATGGCGAACATGTGTTCCCTGACAACAGGCACATATACAAAACATAACTTAAAATCACTTCATTATTCACATCGATGGATTGATGGATATTAGAGAACCAAAGAGAAAATGCTGGATCACCGGAAATTTGGAAAGAACCTGAAAAAGAAAAATGGACACATGTTACAAATCATCTATAAATAACTTAATATAAAATTGTGGAAATACTACCTCTTCATCTCCCCTGTATATGTCGGTTCTGATACCCCTCCGACTGCATATGATATGCAATAACTTAGACTCCTTTCCGCCATGTACCCTTATCACATGCAATCACTGTTACTCCCTTGTAAGTTGTGATTTGTCTTGTTTTGGATTCCACGGATCATGAGCTTTAAACTGATACCTAATTTATTGAAATATCTTCAGTAGTTTTTTTTTTATTACTAAAATTGAAGCAACCTTAAAAAAGCAACATTTTGAGAAACGACGCCGTATGCACGCACAGTATATTTCATAATTCCTTAAGCAAACGTACAATAAAGACAATTTACAGATAGCGTCATAAAAGAATTAATATATACCTCTGCCTTGTACATTTTGATGAGTCCACTGTTGACCTTACTCCACAGCCGCACAGCGCTGATGTTCCACAGCTGGTTTGAATGTTCAGCAAATGGGCCGGTTTTCACCTGAAACATACGACACCAAATCAAGGGTAATACCCTTTAAAACATCTAATAACAATCTTTACTGGGTTGACACCATTGATTTAGCATTGGATTGTGTTCTTGAAAGATAGTAAAATAATATTACACATTGTTTGATTTATTGTTTGGTAATGCCAAAGACGACTGTGAAGCTCGAAGACCATCCAAATATGATGTATCAGTGTTGTGGTTCTTAGGTATATAAGCGTGTGTGCGTGTGTGCATGCATGCGTACATCGGTCAGTCTGTATTCATGCACACTAGCTGAAAATGACTATTACTGTACCTTGTGAATGAAGTTGACAGCATTAAGAAACATGTAGTCTTTGGCAAACGACTGACAGATCTCTGCATTTGGGATGGACTTAGGGGTCAATCTTGGATGATCTGAACACAGAAAAACACATGTACAGTGTACTTAAAGGCACTTGGAAATATGTTATCAATGTGATGTTTATCACAGCTCAACAAGACATCAAGGGTATCAGCAAAACTAGATTTTGTTGTAAATGTTAGACTACCAGGTACATAATTTATGTGTGACAGGTGACAACAATTCAGAACTTGAGGTACATTTTGGCGGTATGATGTTACGGTATCCTGTTAAATGGAAACATTTCTGTTTTACAATGGTACGAGTGTCACCCCTGTAAGTCGATCTGTTTAACTGACCCAAATAAAGAAGTTTTTAGAAAGATGACATCAAAATAAGATGTTTACATGTCAAATCGTATACCATTCAGTCAAACACTTGCACCAAAACACCTTTTTCAAGAAAATATGTCCAACTTCCATTATTATATATTATCATATATTAAAACTCATAGTAAACTGTTTATGGTTTCTAGAAATCGACATTTATACCTCTGTTGATGTATTTTGGCATTTTGGTATCAGTTTTGTGAAATGTACCTTATGGTATCAACCATTTCAACCTGTCAAAAAAAATGTTCCACTGCTAGTGCTGCAGTGAAGATATTATAATATTCCACTGCTAGTGCTGCAGTTAAGATATAATATTCCACTGCTAGTGCTGCAGTGAAGATATAATATTCCACTGCTAGTGCTGCAGTGTAGATATTATAATATTCCACTGCTAGTGCTGCAGTGAAGATATTATAATATTCCACTGCTAGTGCTGCAGTGAAAATATTATAATATTCCAGGCAACACGTCTCTGTTTGCGGTCTCACCTATGAGTTGAGAACTTCCCCAGTAGAACGGGATGAAGCAGTAGTCATCGAGACTCCACACCCCGTGACTGCCGGCGGGCTCCATCCGGTACACCAGTTGCAACTTCCGCATCAACTGCAGATACCTGCAACAGATACGGGTAAACCAGCCGAGTTACCCTGGTGAAGAGACACATAACCACTTTTGCCACACGAGAATCCATCTCCATCATTTATATCACTCCATGGAAGTGATCTTTTAAAATACTTATTTACATATTTATTACATTTTAGTACAATTTCCACATTAATTTTTTTATTTATATATCGATTAATTTTACTTCTAAAAAATAACTGTCAATGTACATTTTGTGGAATGGCACAAGCGAAACAGACATGAATCACATCACGGCTGCCATGCAAAAGTGGACTTTATAACAAAATAAAACCACTTCTAGAGCACTGATTATACACTACGATGTTACTATTATAATGTTATGTCAATGTTATAATGTCAATTCAATTTGTTAATACATACAACTAGCACCTGTCTCCCTTACTTGAATCTATTGACAATTGCTTGTTTGTTTTGACTGTCTCATTAAACAAGTTATTTATGGTATCTCTCAATAAACATGTTCCTATTCCCATAACTTACCTACTAAACAGTTTGAGTACAACTGCTGCCGCATCTTTCTCACTGAAGACACCAATTTTAAACAAACAGCAGAGGAACGCCAAAAAGGACATCTCATGACCTGAAATAAATAAACAATCCATTGTAATACAGCCAGTTTAATATGAAAATGTGTAGTTATTAAAAACATTTATTTTTACTGTCAAATCAGGTAACATTCGAAAGTTCGAATAACTATGCCGTGGTATATAGATCTGGACAACGTTTGTAATTTTGATAAGAAATTTTGACCAGATCTGGTGAAAAATTTATGCAAAATGGAATTGAGGAAAACCTGTTACGAAATATTACAATTGTCTGCAACTCTGCATAGTGTGAACACATTTTAAAAGTAAAAATTAAGAGTTCTTTGGCAAAAGAATATCAATTGTAGTTGAATAGAAGAATAAACCAATAGGGTAATAAATGTAATACAATAAAGTTGTTGCCTGCTACCTGTTCCGTAGTCTATCCGTGTTGCATTCCCTACACTTTCTATCAGGTAGACTGAGATTTCTTTAACTGCCGGATGAAACTTCTCATCAAGTGCTGTTGTCAACAGGTTCTCGCAATTCTGAAAGAGAAAATACCGAATTCACTGCCAATGACACATACACACACGTAAATAATCCAGGAAACCAAAATAAATTATTAACAATTACATTGTTACCTCGCTTAAATTGTCAATTTAAAGGTGACCACTAAAGATTTGTTTAAACATGCTAACATAACAAGTGTAGATGTATTAACAATAGCAAAGAAACTGGAGGAAAGTCTTTAAGGGAATAAAACTTACCTACCAGGTTCAAACTATTCAACTTCATCAAACAACAGTGATAACTGTTGTGATCTTATTAAAAATACTCTTGCGGAAGTCCTTATATTACAGTATATGTAGCGCCAGATCAGGCTCTCTTGGCAATTCTTTCCAAATTTTGTTTGGAATCAGTTAAAAATGATAAAGTACTTTGTTAGGTAATTTCATCAAAACTAAATAACATCTTCACAAACGAGCCAGATATGGTGAAAAGCACAGGTTTGATATTTCACGAAGACAGTAAAAATATAACATGTTAATTGTACATCACATTCACTTGTTATCTGGTGACAACCGAAAATCAAGAAAGGTTTACTTCTTGAAGTTTCTTGAACCAATCTCGAAATGCTTTGTTGCCGAATCGCTGCGGTTGTTCAACCGGCGGCAGATCGTCAATCCAACCATCTATCGTGTCAAGAACACCGACCAACTTCTCTGTTGCCTGAAACAATAACAATGCCTGTACAGGAATGATGAAGGGATACTGATTTTCCGCGATCGCGGAAAACGGACAGAATTCGCAGAATTTGGGTTTTGAAACAAATTGACCTTTTGGAAGGGAACCTCCACGATTGTGGAAAACGGATGGAATTCCACATAATAAACATTTTGAAACAGGATTTTTGTTTCAAATGGAGACTCTGTAAACACTGAAAGAGTAGAATCACTACTTCATTGAAATGATTCATTGATTTTTGTTGCTGAAATTGTGACTTGAAATGGGGTAGCCCATTGTCTTGCACATTCACTAGGAATGCAGTATTCAGTGGTCACAGCTGGTCAAGGCTGTAGTACTGAAATGGTTAATGATGTGGACATGTACATACATGCCTGTGTTCATGTCATGGTATGATGATACAGGTATAATTGATGTATCCATTATGTTGTGATTTGCATACGCCATAATAAAAATGTTGTCAATGCGCGTGACCTCCGTCTTGCTTTGCCTTTGCCACAAATGTTGACAACGGCTATATACATGAATTGCGTTACTATTGATGCAAAACATCTTTGTGGCCAGAATTTCAAAATAATATATGATAGAATGCACGAACGTACCACGTATTTAGCATCCATGTTTGACGTTTTGACAGAGGTTTTACTAGGCAACTGGTCACATGATGGATAGGTAAATTATAACGCAACAGGCTTACACCTGTTCGTGGAGCAAGAAACCAAGAGCTGCATTATATTAAACACTCACACATTTCCACTAACCATGTCTGTCTGTCTATTGTCATTTACGACAACATGCTAAGCTACTATTTCTCTGTAAAGTGAATATATGTAATACCAGTGGTGCCCTCTAGAGAGTGGCCCACGACCCAAATCGTCCACTGTTTCCATCTTACTCCGACAGGTAGAATAGCATATCGTTTGAGCAGTAAGCAAGTGAGAAAATAACTCTTCTGTTTTCAGAAATAGCTACCTTTGTGTTTTTAATACATCACCAACTGGTAGATCAGAGGTTAATGGTTGAAGGACGCAAATGAACATAGAAAGTGTATCTCCTGGGAGAAGATGTTGCCAGACTGCCCCAAAAGTTAGCGTACTATATATATACGCATTTCCCCATGTGATACGCTGCAAGTTGTACTTCGCGTGCAAAATACATTAATTTTTTTACACAACCAACCATATCACAACTACTTTTATAAATAATTATATTTACTTTAAGTAAACATTTTAATTGAATACAGGTATAGCAACAGAGTTGTTTGCATGGTTTATTAATTTATTTATTATTGTTTGGATTTTCTTGTTTAGGACATCACAAACATTGACCCTAAAAAGGGCATTGTTACTTACCTCCGACACAAAATATTCATCAGTCATCTTCTTCTTATGTACACCTTTGTTCATGGCTTCCATGAACCCAATTATATCTTTGTAACCCTAAAATACAATAAATCAGTTTAATTTCTGTAACACAAAAACTGGGTCATTCCATGTGAAACAAACTAAGAAATTAAAAAAAAAAACGTTTTACTGTATTGATTGAAATAGTGATATCGTATATAAAAAAATGGACAAAGAGGCCCTAAGTCCTTTGCACTATATTGTGAGTTTGTAATTATTAATCAATTTTTGTTGGTGAATTATAGTTACAGATCATTAAGGGTTACGATGGAAATAAAATGTTGACATGTTTAGTGGAGACTACATGCATGCCAGTGGAGATACACCTGGAAATAAAATATTTTTCACAAAATGGCGCTTACAGTAGATCCAGGTTGCAAAATACCGTTTTGAGATTGTGCAAGATAAAATAGTTTGTCCAGAAAAACATCAACTGTCACACAAGAAAGAAATAATGCATCATGCACTGTATGATATATCCAATAATCAGCTCATGGAGAATTTGTTAATCTCTATAGAATAGAATGTACAGTATTGTAATGCTATTGTTCTCTGAAACTTACAAATATCACTACGCCGTGCTCACAACTTCACTAGTTCTTCGGTCTGCCACTATCAGCGCTGCATTCATAGTTTGCGCTGGGGACCCATTGTCGCCCACCAGATAACACTTCCCGCATTCACAGGTTGTATTTTCATGAGTTTATTGGTTGAAAATAGGTCAGGATTCTTTTGAGGCATGGAGCACATACAACAATCAACAGTCTTAATTAAACACATTCGCACATTTTTTTAATTTATGAAAAATATATACATGCACATAGATCTATGAACATTATGATACATAACTATCAAGTGGGCACATTATATTATAGCTACTAAATACTCTGTTCAACCAATTAGAGATCTCTTGTGTATAGCGGCACTACCACATGGAAAGTGCAACTTACAAAAAAACTGACTGCAGTTTTTGAGAAAATAGGCAAAAATGTGAAAATATGGCATTTAGGGGGACCCTGGGGAGGCCCTTAGAATGATTGCAGCAAATACAGATTTCTTGTGTATATTGGCAGTACACCGTGGAATGTCAATACCATATTAGAGAAAAAGTTACTGCAGTTTAAAAAAAATAGGCAAAATGTGAACATTTACCAGTTTGGGGGGCCCAGGGGGTTAGAAGCTACCCCCCTCCCGTTTATCATTCTATACTACAGTTGAGTAGGCTAGAGTGTAGGTGGTGTTGATGACAGCGTAACTAATGGTTTTGACTATATTCCTGAAAATCAATGTAAATGGGAAGATGGATTACTGACAGGAAGTTTTTGGGGTAGGCAGGTCTGACAATGGACAATATTGCAGACATAGTGTATACAATGGACTATATTGCAGACATAGAGTGTATAC
The DNA here is from genome assembly GCA_963995525.1 of Escarpia spicata. Lineage (NCBI taxonomy): Eukaryota > Metazoa > Annelida > Polychaeta > Sabellida > Siboglinidae > Escarpia > Escarpia spicata. The sequence goes on from OZ023217.1 coordinate 44,045,096, forward strand.
AATGGACAATATTGCAGACATAGAGTGTATACAATGGACAATATTGCAGACATAGAGTGTATACAATGGACAATATTGCAGACATAGAGTGTATACAATGGACAATATTGCAGACAGAGTGTATACAATGGACAATATTGCAGACATAGAGTGTATACAATGGACAATATTGCAGACAGAGTGTATACAATGGACAATATTGCAGACATAGAGTGTATACAATGGACAATATTGCAGACATAGAGTGTATACAATGGACAATATTGCAGACATAGTGTATACAATGGACAGTATTGCAGACATAGTGTATACAATGGACTATATTGCAGACATAGAATGTATACAATGGACAATATTGCAGACATACAGTGTATACAATGGACAATATTGCAGACATACAGTGTATACAATGGACAATATTGCAGACATAGTGTATACAATGGACACTATTGCAGACATAGAGTGTATACAATGGACAATATTGCAGACATATAGTGTATACAATGGACAATATTGCAGACATAGAGTGTATACAATGGACAATATTGCACAATGACTCACTCAGGGACATCTTCTAATTGCGAAAGGCAGTGTTATATGAAATTATTAATTCTGATTATTTTCAGGTGCCTCCGCTACTGTTGACGCAATTGATCTAGAAAATCACACATTTGTTATTCCTAAAAAGGAAATATTTAATCCTGAAGATATCGAGAAAAAATGGCAAATATCAGAGGTAAGGTTTACATTTAAATATTGTGTCTATAAACAGAACATTTTAGTTTGCTAGAACATTATATTTTTTATTTTGTCAATAACTGTTTGAAAGTACTGAACAGAAAATTCATAGCAATTTTGTTTCAAAAGACTGCATTTTCCGTAGTGATTATACTTAGTACAGGTACTTTTTACAGCTAATCAGAAATTAGGTTTTATTCCTTTGGGCCGAAGGTCCAACAGACTTATGCCATCACTCTGCGTCTGCCATTAGCTGTCATCTCAGAAACCATTCAGCAACTTTTTCTCTAATTTTGCCTAGACATATCTTATGGTACTGCCACTATGCACGATAAATCTGTATTTGATTGAATCATTCTAACCCCCTGGGCCCCCCAAACTGGTAAATGTTCACATTTTGCCTATTTTTTTTAAACTGCAGTAACTTTTTCTCTAATATGGTATTGACATTCCACGGTGTACTGCCAATATACACAAGAAATCTGTATTTGCTGCAATCATTCTAAGGGCCTCCCCAGGGTCCCCCTAAATGCCATATTTTCACATTTTTGCCTATTTTCTCAAAAACTGCAGTCAGTTTTTTTGTAAGTTGCACTTTCCATGTGGTAGTGCCGCTATACACAAGAGATCTCTAATTGGTTGAACAGAGTATTTAGTAGCTATAATATAATGTGCCCACTTGATAGTTATGTATCATAATGTTCATAGATCTATGTGCATGTATATATTTTTCATAAATTAAAAAAATGTGCGAATGTGTTTAATTAAGACTGTTGATTGTTGTATGTGCTCCATGCCTCAAAAGAATCCTGACCTATTTTCAACCAATAAACTCATGAAAATACAACCTGTGAATGCGGGAAGTGTTATCTGGTGGGCGACAATGGGTCCCCAGCGCAAACTATGAATGCAGCGCTGATAGTGGCAGACCGAAGAACTAGTGAAGTTGTGAGCACGGCGTAGTGATATTTGTAAGTTTCAGAGAACAATAGCATTACAATACTGTACATTCTATTCTATAGAGATTAACAAATTCTCCATGAGCTGATTATTGGATATATCATACAGTGCATGATGCATTATTTCTTTCTTGTGTGACAGTTGATGTTTTTCTGGACAAACTATTTTATCTTGCACAATCTCAAAACGGTATTTTGCAACCTGGATCTACTGTAAGCGCCATTTTGTGAAAAATATTTTATTTCCAGGTGTATCTCCACTGGCATGCATGTAGTCTCCACTAAACATGTCAACATTTTATTTCCATCGTAACCCTTAATGATCTGTAACTATAATTCACCAACAAAAATTGATTAATAATTACAAACTCACAATATAGTGCAAAGGACTTAGGGCCTCTTTGTCCATTTTTTTATATACGATATCACTATTTCAATCAATACAGTAAAACGTTTTTTTTTTTAATTTCTTAGTTTGTTTCACATGGAATGACCCAGTTTTTGTGTTACAGAAATTAAACTGATTTATTGTATTTTAGGGTTACAAAGATATAATTGGGTTCATGGAAGCCATGAACAAAGGTGTACATAAGAAGAAGATGACTGATGAATATTTTGTGTCGGAGGTAAGTAACAATGCCCTTTTTAGGGTCAATGTTTGTGATGTCCTAAACAAGAAAATCCAAACAATAATAAATAAATTAATAAACCATGCAAACAACTCTGTTGCTATACCTGTATTCAATTAAAATGTTTACTTAAAGTAAATATAATTATTTATAAAAGTAGTTGTGATATGGTTGGTTGTGTAAAAAAATTAATGTATTTTGCACGCGAAGTACAACTTGCAGCGTATCACATGGGGAAATGCGTATATATATAGTACGCTAACTTTTGGGGCAGTCTGGCAACATCTTCTCCCAGGAGATACACTTTCTATGTTCATTTGCGTCCTTCAACCATTAACCTCTGATCTACCAGTTGGTGATGTATTAAAAACACAAAGGTAGCTATTTCTGAAAACAGAAGAGTTATTTTCTCACTTGCTTACTGCTCAAACGATATGCTATTCTACCTGTCGGAGTAAGATGGAAACAGTGGACGATTTGGGTCGTGGGCCACTCTCTAGAGGGCACCACTGGTATTACATATATTCACTTTACAGAGAAATAGTAGCTTAGCATGTTGTCGTAAATGACAATAGACAGACAGACATGGTTAGTGGAAATGTGTGAGTGTTTAATATAATGCAGCTCTTGGTTTCTTGCTCCACGAACAGGTGTAAGCCTGTTGCGTTATAATTTACCTATCCATCATGTGACCAGTTGCCTAGTAAAACCTCTGTCAAAACGTCAAACATGGATGCTAAATACGTGGTACGTTCGTGCATTCTATCATATATTATTTTGAAATTCTGGCCACAAAGATGTTTTGCATCAATAGTAACGCAATTCATGTATATAGCCGTTGTCAACATTTGTGGCAAAGGCAAAGCAAGACGGAGGTCACGCGCATTGACAACATTTTTATTATGGCGTATGCAAATCACAACATAATGGATACATCAATTATACCTGTATCATCATACCATGACATGAACACAGGCATGTATGTACATGTCCACATCATTAACCATTTCAGTACTACAGCCTTGACCAGCTGTGACCACTGAATACTGCATTCCTAGTGAATGTGCAAGACAATGGGCTACCCCATTTCAAGTCACAATTTCAGCAACAAAAATCAATGAATCATTTCAATGAAGTAGTGATTCTACTCTTTCAGTGTTTACAGAGTCTCCATTTGAAACAAAAATCCTGTTTCAAAATGTTTATTATGTGGAATTCCATCCGTTTTCCACAATCGTGGAGGTTCCCTTCCAAAAGGTCAATTTGTTTCAAAACCCAAATTCTGCGAATTCTGTCCGTTTTCCGCGATCGCGGAAAATCAGTATCCCTTCATCATTCCTGTACAGGCATTGTTATTGTTTCAGGCAACAGAGAAGTTGGTCGGTGTTCTTGACACGATAGATGGTTGGATTGACGATCTGCCGCCGGTTGAACAACCGCAGCGATTCGGCAACAAAGCATTTCGAGATTGGTTCAAGAAACTTCAAGAAGTAAACCTTTCTTGATTTTCGGTTGTCACCAGATAACAAGTGAATGTGATGTACAATTAACATGTTATATTTTTACTGTCTTCGTGAAATATCAAACCTGTGCTTTTCACCATATCTGGCTCGTTTGTGAAGATGTTATTTAGTTTTGATGAAATTACCTAACAAAGTACTTTATCATTTTTAACTGATTCCAAACAAAATTTGGAAAGAATTGCCAAGAGAGCCTGATCTGGCGCTACATATACTGTAATATAAGGACTTCCGCAAGAGTATTTTTAATAAGATCACAACAGTTATCACTGTTGTTTGATGAAGTTGAATAGTTTGAACCTGGTAGGTAAGTTTTATTCCCTTAAAGACTTTCCTCCAGTTTCTTTGCTATTGTTAATACATCTACACTTGTTATGTTAGCATGTTTAAACAAATCTTTAGTGGTCACCTTTAAATTGACAATTTAAGCGAGGTAACAATGTAATTGTTAATAATTTATTTTGGTTTCCTGGATTATTTACGTGTGTGTATGTGTCATTGGCAGTGAATTCGGTATTTTCTCTTTCAGAATTGCGAGAACCTGTTGACAACAGCACTTGATGAGAAGTTTCATCCGGCAGTTAAAGAAATCTCAGTCTACCTGATAGAAAGTGTAGGGAATGCAACACGGATAGACTACGGAACAGGTAGCAGGCAACAACTTTATTGTATTACATTTATTACCCTATTGGTTTATTCTTCTATTCAACTACAATTGATATTCTTTTGCCAAAGAACTCTTAATTTTTACTTTTAAAATGTGTTCACACTATGCAGAGTTGCAGACAATTGTAATATTTCGTAACAGGTTTTCCTCAATTCCATTTTGCATAAATTTTTCACCAGATCTGGTCAAAATTTCTTATCAAAATTACAAACGTTGTCCAGATCTATATACCACGGCATAGTTATTCGAACTTTCGAATGTTACCTGATTTGACAGTAAAAATAAATGTTTTTAATAACTACACATTTTCATATTAAACTGGCTGTATTACAATGGATTGTTTATTTATTTCAGGTCATGAGATGTCCTTTTTGGCGTTCCTCTGCTGTTTGTTTAAAATTGGTGTCTTCAGTGAGAAAGATGCGGCAGCAGTTGTACTCAAACTGTTTAGTAGGTAAGTTATGGGAATAGGAACATGTTTATTGAGAGATACCATAAATAACTTGTTTAATGAGACAGTCAAAACAAACAAGCAATTGTCAATAGATTCAAGTAAGGGAGACAGGTGCTAGTTGTATGTATTAACAAATTGAATTGACATTATAACATTGACATAACATTATAATAGTAACATCGTAGTGTATAATCAGTGCTCTAGAAGTGGTTTTATTTTGTTATAAAGTCCACTTTTGCATGGCAGCCGTGATGTGATTCATGTCTGTTTCGCTTGTGCCATTCCACAAAATGTACATTGACAGTTATTTTTTAGAAGTAAAATTAATCGATATATAAATAAAAAAATTAATGTGGAAATTGTACTAAAATGTAATAAATATGTAAATAAGTATTTTAAAAGATCACTTCCATGGAGTGATATAAATGATGGAGATGGATTCTCGTGTGGCAAAAGTGGTTATGTGTCTCTTCACCAGGGTAACTCGGCTGGTTTACCCGTATCTGTTGCAGGTATCTGCAGTTGATGCGGAAGTTGCAACTGGTGTACCGGATGGAGCCCGCCGGCAGTCACGGGGTGTGGAGTCTCGATGACTACTGCTTCATCCCGTTCTACTGGGGAAGTTCTCAACTCATAGGTGAGACCGCAAACAGAGACGTGTTGCCTGGAATATTATAATATTTTCACTGCAGCACTAGCAGTGGAATATTATAATATCTTCACTGCAGCACTAGCAGTGGAATATTATAATATCTACACTGCAGCACTAGCAGTGGAATATTATATCTTCACTGCAGCACTAGCAGTGGAATTTGATAGTTTTTGACTTATATAAAATGTATATATTACTTATTCATGACTAACAAAGATAATAAAATTTGATACTAGAGATTGTGGTCTACAGGGCCAATTCTACGTACATACAACTGTAGTTTGTCTTCTATTGTGATCGAGTAGTGCCAGCCGATACAGATAGGTTATGTGGCGCTATCCGATGCCATTCGGTATTTAGTCCGACACGGGTCCGACGTCTTCCGATCTACCTTTAAACGGCAAATATTGGAACTAGGGAAATGGATGCTGGTAGCGCTGGGGATGAGTCGGGTGCGTATCTGGAGAGTATTAGGTAGTTAAATAACACAATTCAACCACATGATTGATACGTTACAACCTATAAATATAGCAAATGAAGTAAACTTAAAGAAAAGTGCGTGACTCGTAAACTAAATCGTTCCACAGCCAAACTTCGTGCCTCGCCTAATTCCGTGGCAGCGCGGTAAAACTTGCCGGTGACTTGCCTGGTGTTCGTGTTTTCAACTACTAGCTGATCACTGGAGGTCAGTACGTGTTTACGATGAACTGACAGCTGCAGTTTTCCGCGTTGTGATATGCACTATGTATATATTTAATACCAACAATGATTAGCATTGCCTATGGCAAGATGAAATTTAAGAAATCCATCCTCCATTCGTCAGTGCAAGGGTAGTGGACACTTTTCCCGACCCTGGTGAATACTCGTCACTGATCGTGGGCCTAGCTATTTTTCAATAATGTCAAGATGGATAATAAACCAAAATAAGCAGGCCTGTAGCATGGTTGGTATTTTAGGGGGGGGTGGCGTTTTAGAACTCCAACTTTGAGGTTCACTAACACACCTCCAAATTGCACCGTTTAGACTCACCAAATTGGGGAAAAAACATCCAATTGTCCCCCACCCCTTTCAGCCTTACAAAGAAGTTGAACCTCCTTTCCACCAACTCAGGGCTGCCTACCATTAGGCATTACAGATTGTCTGTAATCAGTATGGAAATTCACCTCCGATTACGGAAACTGCCACCATATTACGGAAATAAAAATATCCAACTGAAGAACATGATACACATTAAAGAATTGCAAAATCTATAAATAATCCTGCTCCAGATGCCCTGAAGAAACTGTCATCATTCATTTGTTACTATTTATCAACACATGTTTAGTCCACTGCAAGTTCTAGGAAGTCAGTACAGTAATGGCATCTAATGTGTGCAATGTTGCACTGCCAGCAGCTGATAACTGCCATGGCACTGGACATATTACTAGTACAGCGTACGTCTGCAGCTGTCAGTCAACAGCAATCACAGCAGGACAAATATCAGTGTCATTAATGCACCTCTATACATTAATAACATTTATAGGTGTAGAATTATATTATGAAATAAATTAAGATGACTTTATGTAGCGGGGCAATTACCATGAAGACAACATGGTTAAACGATTACTATCAATTATTGTGTGAATCTAAAGTACAAAATAAAAAAACCTGCAACATAATAACATATGATTAGGACAAGTGCAACAATGGATACAAAGCATTAAACATAATATTCCTTGCATAACTTTGATACAGTTAAATTGCATATAGATCATCTCTTTATTCTCGGATACCAAATAGCAGGCTAGCACCTGTGATATTTGTAACTAGATATCCGAACGGCAATACTCCTTGACGGACTTACTATCAATAACACATAGGTCTATATTAGTTTAAACACGGTATTCCCAAATCAAGAAATACATTCAAATGCATCCTAAGTATCATTAACACAGTATAAAATCAATGTAAAATGTCAATACAGTATAAACTCAGTTGTAATACTTCTACAATTAAACGCATGTATATGAGATACTCCTCTATGCATAATAAAGCATTGGTACATATACATGACCATTATCATCATGTAACGGCTGGATTTGTCTAGCTTTGCAAGTAAGTGTAATTGCTAACAACAATTAGAAATCACTTATTGTTTAAAGCATTGATTAAACATTCTTCTGCTAACCTATCCTATCAATATATAAATTACCCACTACACCAGCGGTAATAGCCCTTCTGTAGAAACTACTCTGCTAACTCAATGGGCAGTCTGTCTATCCACTGACAGTCAACATGCTGTCCCTACTCCCTGGGGAATAGCCATACCCAACACTGCTGCTGACACATCACACAGCCTACTGTGCCAGATCTCCTATTGAGTATTAAAGACTCGCGCTAATTACTAGATTATGAACCATGCAATTATGTAGATAGTGCTTCCTTATCCCAAACAGTGGAATTTAACCTGTGTATACCATAATACACAACATTTGTAAGTGCTGGGGGAATTCCGCCCACACTGTCAACACAGACCAATTAACGGACCTTCCCACAGGGAACTTAAAAGTAACTTTAACAGCAACTACTGGGAGATAATTACATAAATCTGCTGTTAGTTAAATCCTGGTGCAATCCACCCACCTTACATCTTCATTTTTTTTTTTTTTCTCTGTTAAAACACGAAACCTCGGAGCGCTATGTCTGTCCAGCTTCTCTGGGAAACTCTGTGATGGCGTCTCTTAATTAATCCTGGCTTAGTGACTAGGGTATGACCCTCGTTTGGTGACTGCTGGGGAAACTGACCAGGCTGCGTCTACAGACTTAACACATTCAAAGTAATGAGAACAAAAAGACTACTTGGAGTTTTGGAATAATAGAAGTAAATAATTAACTAATTCGTCAGTAACCCTGCCGGTTACATACAGCAATCACAGCAGGACAAATATCAGTCATTAATGTGCCTCTATACATTAATAAAATTTATAGGTGTAGAATTATATTATGAAATAAATAAATTAAGATGACCTTAGGTAGAACCATTAAATTACGTTAAATAGTTATGGTTTTCTGAAAATTAAGAATATAATTATAACATGTCTTAGACAATATAAAATAAGAATTACAATTGTTGTAATTGCAGTAAAAAATCTGTCACATTTTTTTCAGGGCTTTTTATTTAAATACAATAATATAACATTATCATTGACTGTTAGTAATAATTATAATGTTTCCTGCTGTGTGTTGTAAATTTGGAAGCTCGTTGGATGATTATTGGCTATACACTAGAGCTGTCTTTCCCACGGTGGTGCTCTACAGGCGTAAACACTTGGCCATGTCTGGCCATGCATGGACTTTGACAATGTAACGCATTGGATGTTGCAAAACTAACATCTCTTTGAAGTGCAAACAGACAACCTTAATTGGCAATAGGAGTTGCAGTGTGGCAATAGGAGTTGCAGTGTGGCAATAGGAGTTACAGTGTGGCAATAGGAGTTACAGTGTGGCAATAGGAGTTACAGTGTGGCAATAGGAGTTGCAGTGTGGCAATAGGAGTTGCAGTGTGGCAATAGGAGTTGCAGTGTGGCAATAGGAGTTGCAGTGTGGCAATAGGAGTTGCAGTGTGGCAATAGGAGTTGCAGTGTGGCAATAGGAGTTGCAGTGTGGCAATAGGAGTTACAGTGTGGCAATAGGAGTTGCAGTGTGGCAATAGGAGTTGCAGTGTGGCAATAGGAGTTGCAGTGTGGCAATAGGAGTTGCAGTGTGGCAATAGGAGTTGCAGTGTGGCAATAGGAGTTGCAGTGTGGCAATAGGAGTTACAGTGTGGCAATAGGAGTTACAGTGTGGCAATAGGAGTTTCAGTGTGGCAATAGGAGTTGCAGTGTGGCAATAGGAGTTGCAGTGTGGCAATAGGAGTTACAGTGTGGCAATAGGAGTTACAGTGTGGCAATAGGAGTTGCAGTGTGGCAATAGGAGTTGCAGTGTGGCAATAGGAGTTACAGTGTGGCAACACGATTATGTTGAAACAAAGTACCGGGTATGTTTAGTAATGAATGGGCTGGGTGTGTCACAGTAGTTACTTCTGAAGAGTTTGATTGGCAACCTTATGGACCAGGGATCGCGGGTGCGGCGGCAGTGGGGGGAGGCAGGGAGTCATTACGGAAATTGTTTTTGTCAGGTAGGCAGCCCTGCCAACTGCACCCTCCTTAATTTGTTACTTAAGTAGAAGAAAAAGTAATTCACCTGAGAACTACTTGAGTAGAAATAAAAGTATCTTGTAAAAACTGCTTGAGAAAAAAGTACTTTCTAAAAGTAGAACAGAAAGATTTTGGTGCACTGTCAGGCAAGTAGGCCTGACCAGTCCAATGTACATGATCGCATCAGCAAAAAAAGTGAAGGCAGTATGAAAATAATTACTGTTATGTCCAACATATCTGAATAATGTTGTACAGAAATTTGTATATTATGTTTTTCACAAATTCGACGGCGGACACGGAAATGTGTTCCCATATCTGCAACAAGGGGCGCAGCGACAGTGCTGCACCTAGAACGTCGTCGACACTACAGTCAGTGTGCAGGCTGTGCTGTTTATATGCGGTTTATGAAGCTTATTAAGATGCCAGCCAACGTCAACGTGTATAATATTTAAATGTCATACACTGTTGAATGTTGAACTGAATACAATTCACGAGTGTAGTACAGTTCTAAATCATTTATGGACCAACAAACCACGGTGAACTGAACGATAATGATGTCAGCGCAAAACAAACACTCGCTCCACATTTACTGTGTCTGAAGCTAATTGACCATAGTCACACAAAACAATTGAGAGTTTATATAGTTTGCCATAGCGTCCATATTTGGTGAATAAATCCGTCTTATGAAATGTTGTTGATGGGTGGAATGCCACCAGGCGACATTGTTAACATAAAAATGTAATGAAAATGTAACGAAAATATATAGCGAAGTAAATCAAAGTAAAACGTAGCTTTACCTTAGGTTACAAGTAAAAGTAGCTAGTACAATTTGTACTTCGTTACTGTTAGTTACTAGAAAAATACTCAAGTAGAGTAACAAAGTAGTTTTACTTCGTTACATGACACCACTGCCCTTCGTACAACTGTGTCAAATCACTGGATAAGATTTGTGGATTAAGTCTGTTAATGCAAAATAAAATGGAGTGGACACATGAAAAGGACCAAAACCATTGCATTACACTGTCATCGACATCGCCTAGACTCTAGTGACTGTATGATACGCTGTAAATGATAGACTAAACTCCTCAATAAATACACTAACTTAGTCTTAGTACAGTCAGTTGGCCTAACACTACAAGTACAACACTCACTACATTTTTGCATTACACATTTCTTTTTGGTTGGTGGTGATGTCGTTTCGCTGTCAGCCATCATTTCGTGCTGCGTGACTTTGTTTTGTTTGATCGCGGAAATGCGAATTTGTCATAACGCTGTTTCCTATTGGTTAGATTACGACCAGACTCAGCGAATGAAAAACCATGTCACAACATGCTGCATACATATGCTGCCACCTGTTGAATATAGTGGAAGCTAAATTTGAGTGATTGGCGAACATGGTGAGTCCGTAATATTTTCATCCCTCACCGTAATACCGTAATTTGAGGTGACTTTCCAGAATGATTCCGGACAATCCGGAATGGTAGGCAGGTCTGCATTGTATACACTCTATGTCTGCAATATTGTCCATTGTATACACTCTATGTCTGCAATATTGTCCATTGTATACACTCTATGTCTGCAATAGTGTCCATTGTATACACTCTGTCTGCAATATTGTCCATTGTATACACTCTATGTCTGCAATATTGTCCATTGTATACACTCTATGTCTGCAATATTGTCCATTGTATACACTCTATGTCTGCAATATTGTCCATTGTATACACTCTATGTCTGCAATATTGTCCATTGTATACACTCTATGTCTGCAATATTGTCCATTGTATACACTGTATGTCTGCAATATTGTCCATTGTATACACTCTGTCTGCAATATTGTCCATTGTATACACTCTATGTCTGCAATATTATCCATTGTATACACTCTATGTCTGCAATATTATCCATTGTATACACTCTGTCTGCAATATTGTCCATTGTATACACTCTATGTCTGCAATATTGTCCATTGCATACACTCTGTCTGCAATATTGTCCGTTGTATACACTCTATGTCTGCAATATTGTCCATTGTATACACTCTGTCTGCAATATTGTCCATTGTATACACTCTATGTCTGCAATATTGTCCATTGTATACAGTCTATGTCTGCAATATTGTCCATTGTATACACTCTATGTCTGCAATATTGTCCATTGTATACACTCTGTCTGCAATATTGTCCATTGTATACACTCTGTCTGTAATAGTGTTCATTTGTATATACTATGTCTGCAATATAGTCCATTGTATACACTCTATGTCTACAATATTGTCCATTGTATACACTTTGTCTGCAATATTGTCCATTGTATACACTCTGTCTGCAATATTGTCCATTGTATACACTGGATGTCTGCCATTTGTGATCTTGTTCAATGACTGATTACAAAAAGTCATAACATTATATCAGATATAATATACAAGAAATGTTTAGCAAGTGATGTTGAGTTGTTATAATTTGCACAATAACTCAACATCACTTGCTAGATGTTTCTCGTATGATATAAAAACAAGTACTTAGTTAATTAATGCATATTGCAGTAGATTTGATGACCATATACATTTGCAGCCCAATGGATGAATTAAGTGGATTTCCATCAGATTAACTGTGGACTTAATAGAGAGTAAGAAGAGTAGATTTGATTTGCGATTAGGCCAGTCCAGTGTATAGTTGTCCTTCTAAATGTTGTCTTCTCCAGTACAATTCATTGTTTTTTTCCAAATTACCCTACATCTTCTTTCTGACCCTCTTCTTTGTTTACACCCTCCATCAAGACATTGAAGTTGACATTTAGAAGTTTAATGATGGTGAGGCTGTACATACTCTTTTCATGTGTCCACTCCATTTTATTTTGCATTAACAGACTTAATCCACAAATCTTATCCAGTGATTTGACACAGTTGTACGAAGGGCAGTGGTGTCATGTAACGAAGTAAAACTACTTTGTTACTCTACTTGAGTATTTTTCTAGTAACTAACAGTAACGAAGTACAAATTGTACTAGCTACTTTTACTTGTAACCTAAGGTAAAGCTACGTTTTACTTTGATTTACTTCGCTATATATTTTCGTTACATTTTCATTACATTTTTATGTTAACAATGTCGCCTGGTGGCATTCCACCCATCAACAACATTTCATAAGACGGATTTATTCACCAAATATGGACGCTATGGCAAACTATATAAACTCTCAATTGTTTTGTGTGACTATGGTCAATTAGCTTCAGACACAGTAAATGTGGAGCGAGTGTTTGTTTTGCGCTGACATCATTATCGTTCAGTTCACCGTGGTTTGTTGGTCCATAAATGATTTAGAACTGTACTACACTCGTGAATTGTATTCAGTTCAACATTCAACAGTGTATGACATTTAAATATTATACACGTTGACGTTGGCTGGCATCTTAATAAGCTTCATAAACCGCATATAAACAGCACAGCCTGCACACTGACTGTAGTGTCGACGACGTTCTAGGTGCAGCACTGTCGCTGCGCCCCTTGTTGCAGATATGGGAACACATTTCCGTGTCCGCCGTCGAATTTGTGAAAAACATAATATACAAATTTCTGTACAACATTATTCAGATATGTTGGACATAACAGTAATTATTTTCATACTGCCTTCACTTTTTTTGCTGATGCGATCATGTACATTGGACTGGTCAGGCCTACTTGCCTGACAGTGCACCAAAATCTTTCTGTTCTACTTTTAGAAAGTACTTTTTTCTCAAGCAGTTTTTACAAGATACTTTTATTTCTACTCAAGTAGTTCTCAGGTGAATTACTTTTTCTTCTACTTAAGTAACAAATTAAGGAGGGTGCAGTTGGCAGGGCTGCCTACCTGACAAAAACAATTTCCGTAATGACTCCCTGCCTCCCCCCACTGCCGCCGCACCCGCGATCCCTGGTCCATAAGGTTGCCAATCAAACTCTTCAGAAGTAACTACTGTGACACACCCAGCCCATTCATTACTAAACATACCCGGTACTTTGTTTCAACATAATCGTGTTGCCACACTGTAACTCCTATTGCCACACTGCAACTCCTATTGCCACACTGCAACTCCTATTGCCACACTGTAACTCCTATTGCCACACTGTAACTCCTATTGCCACACTGCAACTCCTATTGCCACACTGCAACTCCTATTGCCACACTGAAACTCCTATTGCCACACTGTAACTCCTATTGCCACACTGTAACTCCTATTGCCACACTGCAACTCCTATTGCCACACTGCAACTCCTATTGCCACACTGCAACTCCTATTGCCACACTGCAACTCCTATTGCCACACTGCAACTCCTATTGCCACACTGCAACTCCTATTGCCACACTGTAACTCCTATTGCCACACTGCAACTCCTATTGCCACACTGCAACTCCTATTGCCACACTGCAACTCCTATTGCCACACTGCAACTCCTATTGCCACACTGCAACTCCTATTGCCACACTGCAACTCCTATTGCCACACTGCAACTCCTATTGCCACACTGTAACTCCTATTGCCACACTGTAACTCCTATTGCCACACTGTAACTCCTATTGCCACACTGCAACTCCTATTGCCACACTGCAACTCCTATTGCCAATTAAGGTTGTCTGTTTGCACTTCAAAGAGATGTTAGTTTTGCAACATCCAATGCGTTACATTGTCAAAGTCCATGCATGGCCAGACATGGCCAAGTGTTTACGCCTGTAGAGCACCACCGTGGGAAAGACAGCTCTAGTGTATAGCCAATAATCATCCAACGAGCTTCCAAATTTACAACACACAGCAGGAAACATTATAATTATTACTAACAGTCAATGATAATGTTATATTATTGTATTTAAATAAAAAGCCCTGAAAAAAATGTGACAGATTTTTTACTGCAATTACAACAATTGTAATTCTTATTTTATATTGTCTAAGACATGTTATAATTATATTCTTAATTTTCAGAAAACCATAACTATTTAACGTAATTTAATGGTTCTACCTAAGGTCATCTTAATTTATTTATTTCATAATATAATTCTACACCTATAAATTTTATTAATGTATAGAGGCACATTAATGACTGATATTTGTCCTGCTGTGATTGCTGTATGTAACCGGCAGGGTTACTGACGAATTAGTTAATTATTTACTTCTATTATTCCAAAACTCCAAGTAGTCTTTTTGTTCTCATTACTTTGAATGTGTTAAGTCTGTAGACGCAGCCTGGTCAGTTTCCCCAGCAGTCACCAAACGAGGGTCATACCCTAGTCACTAAGCCAGGATTAATTAAGAGACGCCATCACAGAGTTTCCCAGAGAAGCTGGACAGACATAGCGCTCCGAGGTTTCGTGTTTTAACAGAGAAAAAAAAAAAAAATGAAGATGTAAGGTGGGTGGATTGCACCAGGATTTAACTAACAGCAGATTTATGTAATTATCTCCCAGTAGTTGCTGTTAAAGTTACTTTTAAGTTCCCTGTGGGAAGGTCCGTTAATTGGTCTGTGTTGACAGTGTGGGCGGAATTCCCCCAGCACTTACAAATGTTGTGTATTATGGTATACACAGGTTAAATTCCACTGTTTGGGATAAGGAAGCACTATCTACATAATTGCATGGTTCATAATCTAGTAATTAGCGCGAGTCTTTAATACTCAATAGGAGATCTGGCACAGTAGGCTGTGTGATGTGTCAGCAGCAGTGTTGGGTATGGCTATTCCCCAGGGAGTAGGGACAGCATGTTGACTGTCAGTGGATAGACAGACTGCCCATTGAGTTAGCAGAGTAGTTTCTACAGAAGGGCTATTACCGCTGGTGTAGTGGGTAATTTATATATTGATAGGATAGGTTAGCAGAAGAATGTTTAATCAATGCTTTAAACAATAAGTGATTTCTAATTGTTGTTAGCAATTACACTTACTTGCAAAGCTAGACAAATCCAGCCGTTACATGATGATAATGGTCATGTATATGTACCAATGCTTTATTATGCATAGAGGAGTATCTCATATACATGCGTTTAATTGTAGAAGTATTACAACTGAGTTTATACTGTATTGACATTTTACATTGATTTTATACTGTGTTAATGATACTTAGGATGCATTTGAATGTATTTCTTGATTTGGGAATACCGTGTTTAAACTAATATAGACCTATGTGTTATTGATAGTAAGTCCGTCAAGGAGTATTGCCGTTCGGATATCTAGTTACAAATATCACAGGTGCTAGCCTGCTATTTGGTATCCGAGAATAAAGAGATGATCTATATGCAATTTAACTGTATCAAAGTTATGCAAGGAATATTATGTTTAATGCTTTGTATCCATTGTTGCACTTGTCCTAATCATATGTTATTATGTTGCAGGTTTTTTTATTTTGTACTTTAGATTCACACAATAATTGATAGTAATCGTTTAACCATGTTGTCTTCATGGTAATTGCCCCGCTACATAAAGTCATCTTAATTTATTTCATAATATAATTCTACACCTATAAATGTTATTAATGTATAGAGGTGCATTAATGACACTGATATTTGTCCTGCTGTGATTGCTGTTGACTGACAGCTGCAGACGTACGCTGTACTAGTAATATGTCCAGTGCCATGGCAGTTATCAGCTGCTGGCAGTGCAACATTGCACACATTAGATGCCATTACTGTACTGACTTCCTAGAACTTGCAGTGGACTAAACATGTGTTGATAAATAGTAACAAATGAATGATGACAGTTTCTTCAGGGCATCTGGAGCAGGATTATTTATAGATTTTGCAATTCTTTAATGTGTATCATGTTCTTCAGTTGGATATTTTTATTTCCGTAATATGGTGGCAGTTTCCGTAATCGGAGGTGAATTTCCATACTGATTACAGACAATCTGTAATGCCTAATGGTAGGCAGCCCTGAGTTGGTGGAAAGGAGGTTCAACTTCTTTGTAAGGCTGAAAGGGGTGGGGGACAATTGGATGTTTTTTCCCCAATTTGGTGAGTCTAAACGGTGCAATTTGGAGGTGTGTTAGTGAACCTCAAAGTTGGAGTTCTAAAACGCCACCCCCCCCTAAAATACCAACCATGCTACAGGCCTGCTTATTTTGGTTTATTATCCATCTTGACATTATTGAAAAATAGCTAGGCCCACGATCAGTGACGAGTATTCACCAGGGTCGGGAAAAGTGTCCACTACCCTTGCACTGACGAATGGAGGATGGATTTCTTAAATTTCATCTTGCCATAGGCAATGCTAATCATTGTTGGTATTAAATATATACATAGTGCATATCACAACGCGGAAAACTGCAGCTGTCAGTTCATCGTAAACACGTACTGACCTCCAGTGATCAGCTAGTAGTTGAAAACACGAACACCAGGCAAGTCACCGGCAAGTTTTACCGCGCTGCCACGGAATTAGGCGAGGCACGAAGTTTGGCTGTGGAACGATTTAGTTTACGAGTCACGCACTTTTCTTTAAGTTTACTTCATTTGCTATATTTATAGGTTGTAACGTATCAATCATGTGGTTGAATTGTGTTATTTAACTACCTAATACTCTCCAGATACGCACCCGACTCATCCCCAGCGCTACCAGCATCCATTTCCCTAGTTCCAATATTTGCCGTTTAAAGGTAGATCGGAAGACGTCGGACCCGTGTCGGACTAAATACCGAATGGCATCGGATAGCGCCACATAACCTATCTGTATCGGCTGGCACTACTCGATCACAATAGAAGACAAACTACAGTTGTATGTACGTAGAATTGGCCCTGTAGACCACAATCTCTAGTATCAAATTTTATTATCTTTGTTAGTCATGAATAAGTAATATATACATTTTATATAAGTCAAAAACTATCAAAATACTGCCTTTATATTTCTTGTCTTGATATGCTTAAGGCAATCATATATCAAGCATGTACATGTCTACCATGCTCCACAAACTTCACACATTCTCATCAATATCTCTGTTGAATTATAATTATCCCTTTCCTCATCGTTTCAGAAATAACGTAACACTAAGGGAATAATGCAAGGTGTTTTTACCTTATGAGTGCGATAGCGCAGAATAACGCTCAAGTAAGGTAAACACTCAGTGTATTACGCCCATCAGCTGGCCCAAACAATGGACGGATTTGCTGCCTTATCATTACTGCTGAGCATAGAGCATTATCCTCAAGAGATTGTTCATTTTCAAACAGAAATAGTGCATTATCCTACGGAACTAAGTGACGTGCTGAGATCCTATGTCAAGCATGTTTTTGAACGTCATAGATAATGCTGTTGTGTTATATAGCACATCTAGCTATGTGTTCTCAGCTATGTATATAACAAAAACATATATATATATATATTTCCTAATATGGAATGCCTTGGGCACTATGATATATATACACCAGTGTATATATATATATATATAAACTGGTATATATATAAATATATATATAACATTACTATTAACTGAAAATTCCACAAAATGCTACAGTCAGTTACTAATAATAATCATAACCATGATCAAGCATCCTCGATTAGGGTACATAAACTGTGTCATCTTGACATACCCTGATACTGAAGCAAGAGTTACCCATGACCTGTTAGTCACTCTATCATTAATAACACCCAACTTATGGTAAATACATTTTCACTATTCACACATAGTAAGTTTCACCTAATTAACTACAGCACTTAAGAAACCATAGCAGGTTGGGCAAAAAGGTTACAAATCTATTGGTTAACCCTGGCTGCGATTTGACAGGAGAAGCTGCTGTGCATCTGTCAATGCTGCAGATATGCTTTTTGCGAAGCGCGCTGCACTGGTCTCGCTGCAGCTGTGCCATGCTGCCACAGAGAAATTCATGTGGTTAGCCATGGGATTGTAGCAGAACCCATAGCCATCGTTAACAACTGCTCCAAAACACAGAAGGCTGTCATGCTTTGCTGGCACCTGTAATAAAACAGATTAGTTACATTACAATTTTATAATATGAATCTTATGATATTTATTAACTTCAGAGAATTTATGATAATAATTTTATATTTATTATTATGATTTTGTGATATTTTAAAGAATGATTTAGACTATATGTGGGAGTAATTATGAATGATTTTGTAATATTATGAAGTTATTTTTAATCAACATTGCACTATAGATACAACTGATTTTGTGGGCAAATTAGGACCAAGCACCACAAACACTTTATTTGGTATGTACAGGTGCTACATAAAACATCATTAATATTACTGAACACTGATCATATTTTATTATACAAAACTAACAGTTAATTTTGTAAATTACTGACTATCCCATACAATAATTTTTACAAATGAAAAACAAACTAATGTTGCGATAGCTGTCACACATCATGGGATAATTAATTTTATTGAGACTATTCATAAAATGAAGTTGATATAAAGTAAGGATCAGTGATACAAGTCAAGAGCATTATCATAGATAACTATAATTAATATAAACTGTACAGCAGGCATTATATGAAGTGGAAATATGTGTGTTATGTGTACAAATGTAAACACAGGTTGTCCCAATAATACTGTGTCGTAAGTGTAAGAATACTGATTTGATAACAAACAGGGTGAAACCCAATCAGTGGGTTGCAAACATCTGCTCATGGAAAACAGGAAACTGCTCATGGGAAAGTTCTCATAAAAATCACAAAGTAGAAAACTGCACATCGCAAAGTAGGAGACAATTTTATATGAAATTCTCAATCATTGCATGGAAAGATACTAAATAAATCAAAATGAAAAACCACCAAGTGAGGAATTTGTTGGTCAAAAAAGCTGGAAAGTGAGAGGAAATACTTGCTATACTGTGTCCGTCTGTCTAAAAGTCGTAATGTTGACAGCTGTGGAGATGTATTCTCGTGGATTCTCACCTGACTTGTAGACAACTTCCAGTAGGAGCTGTCTGTGTAGACGGGATGTTGGAAGAGCTCTGGAGTAGCCATCTTGTTCTCACTTGCGAGTAGCTTCAGTCCTAGCAGGTGTCTGTCGATGCCTTGGCCATTTGTCACCTGCATGAACACACACCATTTTAAGCTTCCTTCCTTAATTAGTGTACCCCCCCTTCTTTAGCAGTGTCTGACACTATGACAGTGATCTTCAATGCCAACGTTGACTGTTGCATCCGTCATTGTAATCTCAATTTTACTAATGTCACACCAGATTCAAAGCTCAGTGATGAAAAAGATATTGAAAGGTCAACCTAAATTATCAACCTTTACAGCGTTCTGGTACCCTTTGCTCGTTATATCATACGTCCTTGGTCTTATGGACCTGTTGGAATCTCAATAAACAGAATACATTACAAAATGACCCACTGCCAGTGTGTATTTGCTGTGGGCTGACACCGCGGCACGCAGAGCTTTAATCTTGTCTGCCGCCGACACATTCTTGTCTTCCATTGCCTGACAGTAGTTGTGTGAGTCTATGCTACACGACCTGATGGTGTCCGTTCTGCCGTGAGTGTACTTGCGCAGAGACCCACTCTCATAGGTAGCAGTTGGCTTGCCATGTAATCTGAAACATACACATATTGATAGACTGCGATTATTTTCTCAATACCAGTGACGTTAATAAGAATAGAACTCTTCCAAACAACGAAAGCACTAGTTATACAGTGGATCTTCACTATTAGGGTTACCTTCGGGACTGGGCAAAAGTGACCTTAATGGTGAGGTGACTGCATTAGCGAGACTAATTTCCCATATTTTACTGTTACAAAAATAATTTGTGACTCTCCAAGGTTGACCTTAATTGCAAGATGACCTTAAAGAGAGGTTCAACTGTGCTGAAAAACAATGTCTTGATTTCAAATATATTGTATTGATTTAAAATAATTATATAATTTACACTGTCCAATGATTTAACAAAATTTTTATAAAAAATTACACTAACGAGCCAGCTTGTCAGAAGATTTTTCATGAAATATTTTTGAAATAATAACAATACGCAAAAACACATCTAATTGAGGAGGGACATTTAAAAATCATAAACATTAGTTAGTTGTGAGCGCAGTGGCACAGTGAGTAGAATGACGGACTCTCAATTGAAAGAACCCAAGTTCAAATCTTGTGCTGACATGTCAAATCTTAGGCAAGTTTGTTCACTCTATGTTTGTCCATTCACTAAGCTGTTTGAATGAGTACCTGGCAATAGACAGTGGTAGATATTTGTGCACAAATAGTTTTTGTGCATTACTTGTTGCATGGCTGGATGCTTCCCAGAGAAGTTGAGATTGTGTTCAATTGAACATGTCTGCCAGGGAGTAAAGTGTCAAGCGCTTTGAGCAGTCGCAACGACTGGATACTGTGCTATATAAGAACTTACCTTTTACCTTTTCAATTATAGAAAACAGTATTTGTTGTGGTTTTCTTTGCTCACCTGTAATAGGCCAGCTGTAGGTTGACTTGTACAAAGGCATCAGGACTCAATTTCTGGCTTTTAATAAATTCTTTGCCAAAAGGCATGAACTTGAAAGCTATCAGCTCCATATCGCTGATTTCTCTGAAATAAAAAACACATACGGTAATGTCAACCAACAAACACACCCTTAATTCACCAGTCTTAATAAGCCTTGAGTCCGACAGTAAATATAATGTTACTTGGTCTACTAGAATAATAATATGTTCCTTGGTACATGCTCTCAAACTTTAGAGTAGGTTGGTAAGTCTGACACCGATTATTTTTCTGGAGGGGGATATTTTAGAGTAGATTGACAGAGAAGTATTTTCTTGGTAATTTATTTCAGATGATATCACTCACAATTTCTTCAGACACTATGACAAGACATATTTCTTAGAGATTCAGTGAGAGGGCAAAGATTTTTCTTTATGTATGGACTTATACATAATCACATTATAGTCAGTGGTGCATGTGCACTATGCACCTCACAAGATTTAGATCTGATGCCATCTCTGTATGACTTACGAGAATTGAATGTGATTTCCCAAGGCAGTTATATCAACACCTGCCTTTCATTGGTTATATCTGCCTGAACGCATAATGCTGATAGCCGTGTTTACGCAGTGACTTTTCATATGTTCACATGAAAAGTCACTGCGTAAACACGGCTATCAACATTATTTCACTAAAACCAACTTCTCTAACAATTTGTTTGCATAACATGGCACAAATAAGTGGTAGGAAGTTAAAATATGGATTTATCGTACTGTTCTGGCCTTAAACATGTACACTTCACAAGCACTGTTAAAGTCATCCAAGCGTGACTTACTTATCAATGGATGCTGCAGCTTGTTTTATGGCCATTTCTATTTTTGGCGTCACATTAAAGGGTAGTTGGCTGGGTTCCTGGACCCCCGCAGCTGGCTTCTTGTCCTTCACAGCTGACTGACTGCAACAGGGTGAGGTTTCACTCGGTATAGTTGCTTCAATGAATTGACATATAAAAGTAAAGTTCTTATATAGCTCAGTATTCAGTCCTTAGGACTAGTCCAAATGATTTACACTTTACTCCCTGGCAAACCTGTTCAATCAAACACCATCTTGACTGGGAAGCATTCAGCCACATTGAAATTAATGTGCACAGACTATTTGTACACAAATATCCTCCACTGTCTGTAGCCATTCATACAGCTGAGTGAACGGGAGCAACAAAGAGGGAAGGAACCTCCCCAAAGTCCGTCATGGTAGCACAGCATTCGAACCTGGGTTCTCTCGATTGGGATTCGATGCTCTAACCACTGCGCCACTCTCATCAATGATTGTATGAGGCTGTTGAATGAGTTACCTTAATTAAATTCAAGTTAATCTAATTATATCTGCTTTGCACATCTTTACTAAGCTGGTCAACATAACTATAAATTCTTGTATATTACATTAGTAATTCTTTACAGACATACAGAGAAATACAGACACACGCACAGACACACGCACAGACTCACACACAGACACACGCACAGACTCACGCACAGACTCACACACAGACTCACACACAGACACACGCACAGACTCACGCACAGACTCACACACAGACTCACGCACAGACACACGCACAGACTCACACACAGACTCACACGTGTGCACACACACAGCTATACTGCCACTGACCTGTAAGAGAAGTTGTGGTCAACTATTGCAATAAACGGTGGTCAGACATTTGTTGACACTGACCTGTAAGAGATGGTGTGGTCAACTATTGCAATAACCGGTAGTCAGACATGTGTTGTCACTGACCAGTAAGAGAAGGTGTGGTCAACTATGGCAATAACCGGTAGTCAGACATGTGTTGTCACTGACCAGTAAGAGAAGGTGTGGTCAACTATGGCAATAACCGGTAGTCAGACATGTGTTGTCACTGACCAGTAAGAGAAGATGTGGTTAACTATGGCAATGACCCATGGTCAGACATTTGTTGACACTGACCAGTAAGAGGTGAGGTCAACTATGGCAATGACTGGTGGTCAGATATTTGTTGACACTGACCTGTAAGAGAAGGTGTGGTCAACTATTGCAATGACCAATGGTCAGACATGTGTTGTCACTGACCAGTAAGAGAATGTGTGGTCAACTATGGCAATGACCCATGGTCAGACATTTGTTGACACTGACCAATAAGAAAAGGTGTGGTCAATTAGGGCAATGACCGGTGGTCAGACATTTGTTGTTACTGACCAGTAAGAGAAGGTGTGGTCAACTATTGCAATGACCAGTGGTCAGACACTTGTTAACACTGACCAGTAAGAGAAGGTGAGGTCTTCTATAGCAATGACCAGTGGTCAGACATTTTGTTGACACTGACCAGTAAGAGAAGGTGTGGTCAACAATGGCAATGACTGGTGGTCCTTCTGCGGCGCAGTGTTCATAGGTGATGCCCACTGCCCCGTCCACTCCTACAACAAACTGACCACAACACAACCTCAGGCGCAGCTTCACAACATCATTAAGTGTCATTCCTATATCATTAGATACGGTAGTATCAGGCTCTGCATTGATACATGACAGATGCCTTCCGGGCTCTCGTACTAAGCACTTTCACAACAGAGTTATAGTTTGTCAAAGCATAGCACATAACAACGAATTGTAAACATGGTCAAATCATGCACCATCCAATCCAAAACAATTAAACATGTATCAGAGATGCTTTTTTCAAGAAAATAACTCCAAATTAGTTATTAAAACTGGTAGTAAGTTGTCTATTGTTTCTCAAAATGAAACAAATCGTTACTTCACCACAGCAAATATTTTTTGGCCTTTTTCTCACTTTGTAAAATGTACCTTTTGGTCAGAACCATTGTAGACTGTCACTTATAATATCACCACAGTTTGTGATTAGTTGACACGTGACACTTGCAACGGTTCAGACATTAAGGTACATTTTGGCGGTATCGAGTTCTTGAGCATGTCAAATAGCAACATCTAATACGATATCCGTGTCATTTGTGTTGATATCCGTGTCATCCATGTTGATATCAGTGTCATCCGTGGTAATATCGGTGTCATCTGTGTAATTGGTTGCAAAAGTTATAGGTGGTTGAACTGCTGCCCCCTTCCCCCCAGAGAATTCAAATTTTGAGGCTAACAACAAAAAAGTTAGATATTTACATTTTAATTCACAAACCGTCAATAAAAAAAAAACACTAAAACCACATTTTCAAGATAATACTTCCAAATTCTTTTATTCACAAACTACTGGTTTCTAAAATGGCAAAAAAGAAAATTTATAGTTACACCGCTGCGAATGTATTTGTGCTTTTCCTCACTTTTGTGAAATTTACCTTATAGTCCGAATCGTTGTGTCACATATTTAAATAGTCGTGAGCACTGAATGTTTGTGATGCGCTGTGGTAGTACCTGATCTAACACTAAAATGGAACATATTCCGAAGAGTAGCGTTCCACTTGTTGTACCTGCAGTGTCTTGTCGAACCACCTGTTGCTGGTGTTGTGTGCACTGCCCCCTCCGTGATTCATCTGCCCGGCCATCATGCTGTATCTCTCGTCGTCTGTCTTTGTCTTCGGCATCGCTCGGTCCAGGTTCAATACAACTATACTCTTCTGGATCTCAGCAATCGTTTTCTCATTCGTCGGATCTGGTGAAATAGTAATAATTTCTTTTGCACCCGCAAAAGACAAAAGGGTTGGTCAATCTAGAAATCGATACGCAATATTCATAACTTGAATATTGCTTATCGATTGGATATGCTCAATCCATATCCATCCATCGGATATGCTCCCTGGCATATCCAATGGATGGATACGCCAGGGATCTAAGATGGATAACAAGGTTATAAAGGTCAGATTTTAAATGACATAAAACGTATTTGTAATGTAATTTACCTACAAGGAGTCCTTATACTGCCAATTGTAATATGTGGTGCAGAAACTTGGATGTTGTGAATATAAGAGACACAAGTTCTTGACATTTTTTAGACTTATTGCCTGCGGGGTATCAGAGGTATTATAAGATTATAAAAAGCCAGACCAGAGAGGACACATGCTGTCATGAATTCATCACAGATGTTATCAGACAAAGATGGCTCAAGTAGTATAGGCATGTCTCCCTGTATGCCATGAGAAAATCTTGTTAAACAAACTTTCAATGCAAGATTTTAAAAGAGCAGAGAAAAGAGGAAGACCACTAAATAGGTGAAATGGTACTGGATCTTGATGGCGATGACAGAGTGGTACAGAGGAAACAGGATAAGATGGAGGTGTATAATGTCAAGAGGGCATGAACTTACATTAGCAAAGGAGCAGAGTAGATTGGATATAACAAAGTTTTCATTTTCACAAAGGACTGTAAATGAATGGAACAGATTACCTGCTGATTGTGTGGGTTCTAGTAGTGTGAATATGTTTAAAAATAAAATCGACACACCTCAGACGGGCGGGATACACATAGATAAAAGGGTTGGACTCTCGATAAGCCAAAGGGCTTCCTTTCCACCTGCCACCTAGAGTTAATTCTCTGAGTGGCAATCTTGTTAAATCTTGTTAAATCAAGGATGACAGGTGAGGGATCAATTTGACATACGTATTTAAGTCAGGTAAAGATTAGAAAGTATAACCTAGAAAACGTAAAACAAACAAACCATAATTTGGTGTTGAGATGATGTCAAGGTAAATACCACCTAATAAGCTTGGTGCAATCAGTTTGTAACATAACGTTTACTCAGTAGTACAGCACGCAGTTGCCCACAGGGAGAATCATTAATTTATGATCCGAGACAGAACACCATTACCATGTCCATTCATGGATCATGGTGACTGCAAACACGCCACATACATATACCTACCAAGAGCACGCCACATCAGTTCTGTCTTTCATTAACCACTCACTCTCCATAACAAACATATCCAACTATGAACCCAATGAAAGATGAAGGTATCGTATTATTCAGTCGCATTTTGAAAATGTTGGAAGTAGAACTGCAAGAAAACGGTGGAATCCAAAACAGGAACAAACCAGCTGGGAATTAGGAAAGGACATGAACAAATAAGACAGATTTATCAGAGAAGGGAACAGAAAAAGACAATTTCAGTGCAGTGGTACATCAGAATTGAATACGTCCGGAAACTTCCGCTACCTGCTTGGAGCACTTTGGACACCTCCGCCCAAGTGTCCCTGTCATTGGCTGTCAGAATGCCAACAGGTGGCGCCAGCGTGGGTGACCTTTCAACGATCCACTGCAGCTGCTTGTAAAGCTGATCTTGACTCAGTTGCTCCCCGTTCTTGCCGTAGACATCGACTGAGAAGAACTGCAGCACAAAAGAACATACTCATCAAGAAGTGTATGTACAAATTGTAAACTATTTTGTAAAACATCTGTTCTCTCTAGTTTCAAGTTTGGACTAGAACATCTGGTTCATTTTATGCAATGTTTTAATTTCATTGTGATGAAACTTGCATAAATGATGATTTTGCATAAAAGGCAACATGATTAAGTAACATATATGTTTTATTAAAACCGACTGAGCATATTGCTTAAATTATTCATATATTACAGTTGTGAACATCTATGAGCATGACTCGTGTGACGTTGGAATATATACATTTCTCAAGCAAGACTGTGGTCAATTATATTACAATGTAATCTATTACTATTGCAGGAACCCAACAAAGCCGTAGGCTTGTGTGAAAAAGATTGATGGCATTGGAACTGCTTCAAAGCATCAATGAGTCCCTTTAGCCATGCAGCTGTCACGTTATCCCAGTGTCTCCTGCTGTATAAACCTCCATAAACCATTGTGTGAAATTCACTGATGATTCACAGGAGGGAGGTGTAATCATAAAGCCTGGTAAAAGCAGTGGAATATTCTTGTTGTAAAGCCTGGTGGAAATAGTGGAATATTTGTTTCCTTGTAAATACCAGACTGTATGCAAGTACAAATCAAACTGAAATTTGAAATGTGTAAATAGTAATAATAAAAGTAACAGGTTAATTACTATTACACTGCGTGACACTTCATGTCCTATTACTATTACATTGTTTTTTGTTCAACCTATTATTATTACACCAATAGTTGTAAATGTTACTATTACATATTAGTATTACTCCAGGCCTGTTCTTAAGAATCTACAGGATTGACTAAGATTCACATGGTTGTTATGGATGACAACAAATGTGTTTTGCGTGGAACTTCACCAGGGACATCAAACAGAAACTGATGGAGAAGAATGCAGAGTTCACCAGTGGCAGCAGGGAAGAATTCAGCAGAGCGAAGAGCGATGTGCAAAAGGCAGTCAAGAAGGCCAAGTTTGTGTACAAGCGCAAACTTGAGGACCAGGTCAGTTCCAACAACACCGGGGCCCAAGGTTATAAAGCATACTCAACTCAAGATGTCATGCTCACCGGAGAATCCATGCTCATGGTGGTTATAAAACGTCTTAAGTACATGCTCCATTAAGTACGCCGTCTTGAGTACGAGAGTGAAAGAACGAGCTCCTTAGACGCAATGACGCTGTTTTAGTCAGATGGAACTCTCTCATTGGAGAAGATAAGAAACCTACAGCTACTTATAAACAACATCAATTTCCAACTAGAAAACAATGACAGACGAAGACCTTCGCCATTGTTACATGTTTTTATTTTGTGGTGAAATGCAGAGGAACATCGATAGAATACCGCTGCAAGGAACATACTTCGCTGTGCACAATGGAACCAACATGGTACAAGACAATTCAAAAGACAGAACAGCGTAAAAGCATTAGTAACACGATTGCCAGACAACTGATTGGTTACGCTGTATTATTTATGATATTTTGTATCAATGTATCATTCATTGTATGTCAGTACGATAACTTCGGGTTCAACGGTGTTGATGTTATGGTGTTTATAATAAATAACTACCATATCTAGTTATACACTCGTCGTATTGAGTTGGCATTCTTATAATAATATTTTATTTTCTTAAGCGCCACATCCAATATTGTTCACAGCGCTTTACAACAATATACAAGTGTATGTTAAAAATAATGCATTTGAATAAAAACAATAGTTATTATATCATAGATAAAATGAACTAATAATAATAATAGCAATTAAAACAATAAATATAGTAGAAGTAGAAAAGGAATGTGATGTATTATATCATAAAATAAAATTGTTAAGATAATTTTTAGATATATAATTAAACTAAAATTAATGTAAACATCAATAAATTAGGCTAAAATGTATACGAAAAATAAATAAATAAATAATAAATAAACGTTAAACATCAATCAGCTATGGTAAAACAGTGTTGGTAAGGGTCCGAGCTACATATACGCTGCAGTGAACAGATGAGTCTTCAACGCAGATTTAAATGATTCCAGTGATGTTTTGTTAGTAACACTTGACGGCAGAGCGTTCCACACTGTTGCCGCTGCGTGTGTTACAACTTATAGTATCTGCAACAAATCAACTGTTATTTCTTATGATAGCACAGACGTTATTTATTGAATTAATTTGTAAATAATAATTAATAATTATATAAAATATTATAGTAGAGCCAAAAGTAATGTAATGGTATTTGGTTGTACAACTACATGTTTAAAAATACATACCAAACTGTATAATGGCAATATTTCAAGTGGTATGTAAATAGTTTGTACATACAAAGTTATGTCCTGTACTTGTATTTAGAGAGACCGAGCTGTCTAGCAAGGCCTGCAGCAGATTATGCAGTTAAGCAAAGCGCCCTGCTACCAACAACAGTGGTTCCGCCTTTACCGATCAGCTGAATGACTTCTACAGCCGATTTGATCAAATGAACACTTCGCCAGAGCAGCCCCTACTTCCAGCTGGCACCTCTCTGTCTCCACCCTTCGCCGTCCAGGAAACTGAAGTGAGGAGACTGTTCAGGAGACAGAACACGCTGAAGGCTTTGGGTCCAGATATCTACCCTGAAGAACTGCGCCAACAAACTTTCTGCGGTTTTCAAAGCATTATACTACAAAACGTTGTACTATAATAGCCAATATGGGTTTAGAAAGAAACATTCTACAGCGCTTGCTACACTCAAAATCATAGACAGAATTATACAAGAACTTGATAAATCGGTTACTCCAATAAATATATACTTTGATTTATAAAAAGCATTTGACACAATTGATCACAATATATTCGTACAGAAGTTAAATTACTATGGATTAAATGACAAGGTTCTGGATCTTTGGAAGAGTTATTTACCAAATTGTAAGCAGTACGTAGAAATTGAAAATGTTAACTCTAAGGAAATAGTCATCAACATTGGTGACCCTCAAGGTTCAATTTTAGGGCCACTCTTATTTATTATATACATAAATGACACTGCACTTTCTAGTGACCTTTTCAAATTCATAACGTATGCTGATGACACCACCCTTACTAGTACAGTAAACACATTTAACGATTCAGAAGGCCAAAAGCAAAGTGAAAATATTAACGAAGAACTAACAACAAAGATTAGCAATTGGTTGAAAGCTAATAAACTGTCGCTAAATGCCAAAAAGACCAAATTCATGATTTGTCATGCCTAAAAAAATAGAATACCCTGTGTTACAAATAGATGGGGCGTACAGTGAATGTGTAAATGATTTAAATTTTTTAGGCATCACAATAAATAAACATTTAAACTGGCAGAGTCATACAAACAAAATTGCAAATAAATGATCTAAAACAATAGGCACATTAAATAAACTTAACACTTTTTACTACTCGTAGATGATGATTTTTGTGGGAAGAAGTCGCCCGTCCTTCCTCTCTCGTGAAACGGGGTGGTGTTGGAACAAGGGGAATCTTTTAGATCCCTGGGGATAACAATATCAAACGATCTTAGTTGGGGCAAAAACACACTGTGCATCACAAAAAGACACAACAATGCCTGCACTTCCCGAGGCAGCTCAGGAGATTCGGCATTGCACAGGAGATCCTGAT
Source organism: Escarpia spicata (assembly GCA_963995525.1). Lineage (NCBI taxonomy): Eukaryota > Metazoa > Annelida > Polychaeta > Sabellida > Siboglinidae > Escarpia > Escarpia spicata. The sequence goes on from OZ023217.1 coordinate 44,075,246, forward strand.
ACGTTTCTACCACGCTGTAACTGAAAGTATCCTCACTTTTTCCACTTCCGTGTGGTTTGAGCACACCGGTCAGGAAGAGAAAGAGCGGATAGAAGCCATTGTGAAAGGCGCATCAAAAATCATTGGACGCGAGTTGCCACCATTAGAGTTAATCTACCATGCTCACTATGCGCATAAATCCAGAAGCATTGTGCGGGTTACAAGCCACACAGCCAACCATCTCTGAGCTTCTTCCCTCTGCGAAGGATTACAGGAGTATTAAAACTAGAACAACGTGGTTTAAAAACAGTTTTTACACACAGGCTGTAAGACACTTGAACGGAGAGGTATTCCTCATTTAATAACTATGTTTTCTGTCAGTTCCGTTCTTGTGTCATCATTCTTATTTTACTAATTTAACTACCGTTGTATACTGTTTTAGGTGTTTTAGGTTAGACGGTTGTGATGCTGCCTTCATGGAATATTACTATTATTATACTAATATTTATTTATTTACCAAGTTAGTACTTTCATGTCTGGAGATATGTGACTTTCTTTAAAATGTTTTGGCAGTCGGTTTTTGTTCTTAACTTACATACATTTTAAAATGTATATTTTACGCGTGCGCATGTGTATTGGGGGGTGATGCGAGACAAGCATGAAAAACAGCATTGGATGTTGTAAAGAGTACTTAAGGTGTTATGCCAGAATGCCACAAATTCCTTGTACATTTAAAAAATGCTACTTGGTAATAAACCATCTACTACTACTACTACTACTACTACTACTACTACTAAGACTCACATGATTGTTATGGATGACAACAATGTGTTTTGCATCATCCGATGAGAACTGTCTGACGGCGTCCCTGCCTGGCAGTGGCACTCTACAATTACTCAGGATCTTGTAGTACTGACTCATACACAGCGGCTGACTGCCCATGTGATCCTGGGGCACACTCCGTCTGAAACAACATCACGCAATGACGCATCATCATGCACCTGACAAACTGCAATCAGGTAAGAAGCCACATATATAACCTGTCACAGCAAAGTCACAAAATTGTAAAGTGACTTTTTGTACATTTTTTGATTCCACATATAATGAGCTTTAAAATGACATCTCAGTAATTTAATTATCTTCAGTAGTTTCTGATATATTGTTAAAATTAAAGCAAACTTAATTGCTGTTTGAGAAATAAGGTCAGTTTGCCTCATATTGTCAATTGCTTTTTAATCAATGGGTTTGTAAATGCAAGTATTTTATTAGTTTTTGATTGTTCATGGATGAAAATAAACTGGCCATTAAAAGATGGGATTATCAGGTATACATTTCTGCCCAAATCATAAATTTGATTAAATGTGACCTAGACAGCAATGGTTGGACCATGTCAGGAATAGACCCATTCGACTTAATACTTGGTTTGATGTGGAGGGTGACATTTACACACGTACAACTGCACATACAATGACACCTATATATGCCTGACTTATCACAGTGAACCGGGTATTAAGTTGTACTCGTCTATTTTGCACATGAGCCAAAAATAGCCTTCTAGGTCATGTGACTCATGTCCCACAAATGTTGTGATTTTAATAGAAATGCATGTACATTATAATTTCATCTTTCTATGTCTGGTTCATTTTCCTCAAGAAAAAATCAAAAACTAATAAAACACTCAATGGATGGTTGCTGTGGGCATTGCATTTTCACATGACAAATTTTATTTTCCTCCATATTTTGCTTTTTAAAAGTTTGGTTAATTTTTAGCAATAAATCAAAAGCTTCTACAGATATTTCAACAAATGAGGTATCATTTTAAACTTTATAATATGTGGATTTCAAAAATGGTACAAAACTGAATTTCACAATTTGCTGTGACAGGTCATAAATATATATAAATGTATGAATGCATTTTCATTCCAGAAGATGTGTGCAATTGGTCAATCATGAAGTTAGTTGTCTCACTGTCTTAAGTTACCCTAGATGTGAATGGTATGCATGGTTTCTAGAACAGATCAGGGTGTCAATAAATAACCAAACCATGGGTGTATAAAAATCTACATTGTTCTCTTGATGTAAGGATTTCTTATATAAGCAATATCCATTTAAAAGTACCTATTTTGAAATCCCTATTATGGCCTGCACTGGTTATACATTATATATATTTATATATATATACATATATAAGCCTAAGGGCAGCATAGGTCGACCGCTGCATTATGAGAGATAGGGTATACAACCTCCGAGAAACGTCTCTCAAAATCACAAAAACTTTTTTTTTGGGTGCAAATAATTATTGATATCATTATGTCTGGGTGTACTACGTATACTAACAGTTCGAATTTTAAAATAAAAGATATTGTCTACGCAACCAGGGGTCAAAAAAGGTCTGCCTAAAAATTGTGGTCTGCCTAAGGCGATCCCTTATGCATATTTGGTCGATGTATGCTGCTGTTAGGAGTATATATATACATATATATATTATATATCATGGATATAATCAACATAGGAACGTTATGACCAATTCTCAATATGTTTATTACACAGTGAGTCCAGTGTCTTATTCATAAAATAAAAATTGCATATCTTTACCTAACATAGCTTGAATGCATCCAGTCTGGTTTACACAGGCAAAGAAAGCAGCTCTCACTTTTCAGGAACATCTATGCTTACTAAGCAATTACCAAATATTTAAATACATCAAAAAGCTGCTTACCCGTCAATGAGCACTTTATAGTCCAACAGTCCAGCTATAAGCTTTGCTGCAAACCTGAAAATTATACAATATGTGTATTCTGTTGTCTCAATGTTACTTGAAATTTACAATAATTACAAATTAATACAAGTTCATTAAAACAATAAAATAGCAAACCAAAATGAATGTACATAATATAGTTATTACACTACTGCATCTCCTGGATCAAATCTGATGATTTATGTCTTTTCCCTAAACTGAACTGTTAATTTGGCTACCTACGCAAGTTCTCATTCACACTGCAACCAATGCATGAGAACCATTCATTCCTGTTTACAAGCCAAGAGCACTCTAGAATTAAAACGGTGTATATTGCCATGTATTCATTGTATTGTCATTGTTGTGTGACTGTTCCATGATGAATGATTCCTAGTTATTGCTGAATATTATTAATTACTGTTGATAGGAATGTTTATCAAACTGTAATATTCGCTCCGGCAAAGGTGAGGCAGTAGACATGACAATGAAACACAAACAAACTGTTATAAAGGAAGGGAAAAAACCATTATTTTCAACAACACATACACAAATTTAGAGAATTATGGCACTATAATTTAGCAAACCCCCCAACGAGTGCTGTATCAAGAACCATTAAAAATGCTGTATCAAGAACCACTAAAAATCTGTGCACATTAAGATAATTCCACATTTGTAATACAACAACACGACACGAATGATAATGCAATATGTAGAGGTGACTGAGAGAGTACCTCAGTTGCTGCTGTTGGTCTTTGAAGGACTGAACAGGAAGCACTATTCCTGGGCTGACATTGATGGGTACACACTTCCTGTACTCCAGATATGCTATGTTCAACCACCACTCCTCTAACTGTAACACAAAAACACATTGTTCATTCAACAGTCTGTGTACTCACGACCAGAAATAAGTCTGTTAAAACTCTGTATGTCCTGTAGTATTGAGAAGTGTGGGGACATGGGCTTAGCCAGAAACCTGTCTGCCTGTCTTCAAGACTGACAGACTGGCCAAGACAGGTAATTACAACTGATAAGACGGGTGGAATTTAGAGAGGAGCCAGCTGGCCACTAAATTAACTAATAGTTCCAAGTCTAGGGGCCCACATTAATGATTATCATTGGCACAACTGGTAGGGAAACAAATCAAATGGATCAGTCAGTATTAATAAAATAAATGGCTTAAATGACACTGATTTGTCATTGAAAATACAAATCGGGCCAATAAATGCTGTGATTGATGTGAATGTTCTCCATGCAAGCCTTGTGCTAAAATGTACACTTTTGATTAATTCAAGACTGGCAGAAAATGATTTCTGGCTAAGGGCCTGGTTTGGAAGCAGCTAGATTTTATCAGATTGTTCCCACTGCTCAATAAGTTGTTTCCAGCACTGGCTAGCAGACTGTAAATTGTGGTTACCAGAATCTGATGGTATAACGAGGTCTCATTCAATGAGTAGCATTTTCTACAAATTTTTTGCCAAGATGACATTTCTAAGTTGACAATGAGTGCGGTGATTGTCATGGTGCATGTTGTCCTCAGTGGTTCCTTTACATCCCAAACTAACTAAATGGATGGACATTAACATGATCATCTGCAAGGGATACACACATGTTGAGAGCCAGGTTTTCACACCCCATGTAAGGCAGATGTGGAGGTAAGGGCAGACAGTAGTTGGAAAGGGCGTTAAACAAACATTTGGACATACCATCCATCCAAGATGTGATGCTAAACATTAACATTTATTATTTGAAATATTTTTGGGTAATAAACAACAATAGCAACTGTACTAACCCAGTTAACACTCTTGCCTGCTTTCTCTTCCAGCAAATGTTGCAGTTTGTCTCCGATTCCACCGCACTCACCAAACTTGTCAACAACCTGAACATATCACAAGTGATCTTATTATTATGTTGACTGGTAATTTTAAATAGCTAAAATTGATATACTCAAAAACCCGATTAACAAGAATGCCTGGAAGAGTTTGATCTAATACAAAATTATCAAATATATGCAACACAAATTGGACTTTCTTTTCATGATTATTACAAAATAAAAATAAACTTAGTTTAATGAAAAAAAATATGGTGTGCACATAATAATAACTTGTAATTAAGATATTATAACAACACTTATAATTCAGCTCTAGTATTTTACATATTAAAATATAACATGATTTTGCGCAGAAACACACCAGCATGTATTCATTCTAAACAGGCTTTTAGCCAAGATCAGATGTTTACCAACCAAAAAATATCCCGGTAGATATATGCTCTTCTACATGTGCACAATCCAGTCCTGACATACATAAATTTATACATTCACATACATTACAATGTATACAATATTACATGTGTACACAAGTGAACCACACATGTTTATAGCATAACATTAACAAACATATAAATACAAATAACACCCAGAGTTAATAGTACAGTCATTTGCAAACGTTTATGACCAGGCACGATTTTAAAGCATTTTATGGTATGGCATCAGATTGCATCAGATAATGTCTGGATTGCATCATCCTATTTGGGCCTTGAAGCAATACGCCTAGTCAGTACTTCCAGGTCATTTGTTTGCTGCTGTCAGTATCGATTAGGTATTTTTCAGTTTTGTCTTCATCCCTGAAATGGGCAAAAAATCGTCTTTGACAGAGGTTCTAAGGGCACAAATAGTGACTCTACATGGAGAAGGATATACAGAAAGAGACATTAGTGCTAAATTACATTATTCCAAGACAGCCGTACACAATGCCATCGTCAAATTCAATACTGATGGCACTTTTCGTGACAGTAAAAGGAGTGGTCGTCCACGGAAAACTACGCTCAGGGATGACCACGCAATGAGACGGATCGTGATGTGCTTGCCAATGAGCTCATGCAAGAAAATTTGGGCTGCTTTACGCTTAAAAGGTATGGAAATAAGTCTCAGTACTGTTTTGAGACGTCTCAACAAGGAATTTGGGCTCAAGTCCCGCAAGCCGGCCCGGAAGCCACGCCTGACACCTGATGAAAAAAAGAGACTGGACTTTGCCAGACGACATCGCCACTGGACTCTCGCGCAGTGGAAGAAAGTGTTGTTCTCGGACGAATCAACCATGCAACAGTTTATACCTCGCAAGAGGCATGTTAGGCGGCCAGTAGGTAAGCGATTTGTTTTGATTGCCACAATGAAACACCCGCCAAGTCAGATGATTTGGGGTGCCATGTCATGTTTTGACCCTTCTGGTCTGTATTTTATTCCACCTAACACCACTATAAATGGACCTAGGTACGTGGAGTTGCTGAAGGAGAAGCTGAAACTGCATATGGACATCCACAAATGTACGGTTTCCATGCAAGATGGCGCTCCTTGTCACCGATCCAAGGTAGCCACTGATTTCCTCAAGAAAAACAAAATATCCGTGCTAGAATGGCCTGGGATCAGCCCAGATCTAAATCCCATTGAGAACCTGTGGACTATAATGAAGGATAAGGTGGCAGACAAACAACCATCAAACGCTCAAAACTTGAAACAAGCTATCAAGGACGTTTGGGTCACCGAAATCACCCAGGAGTACTGCGAATCTCTGGTTTCTAGCATGCCATATTGCATCCAGGCGGTCATTGACAGCAAAGGAGGCCACACTAAATACTGAAAAGTAGAGACACTGACACTTTTAGACGACATAAAGTTTCATATTATGTTGTACTACGTTTATTTGGCGAAATAAACCGATATAATGTTATGTGAAAGCCAAATAATCATAGTTTTGTCAAATTTCTTCAAAAAATCGTGCCTGGTCTTAAACTTTTGCAAATGACTGTATATATATAAGGTTTTTTGCTCAGGACTCAACTTTCCACCGGTCCAAAATTAGTTCACTTAGCCCGTCCAAAAGATAACTGGACACGTCTCTTGATAACGCTATGACTCTAGTCACCTACCTGTTTGGAAGCACTAAACTGACTGGGAGGAATAAGTGGTGTGGCAGAGAGCAGCAACTTGTCAAGAGTTTGCTGTAGTGGAGGCACAGGAAGACATGGCAAGTGTTCTCCTTGTGGAGAATTGTCTCCGGGTGGAGAGCTTCCTTGCAATGACCACACATGTCTACTAAGTACAAGTGCATCACTTCGAGATGTCACATTCTGCCTGGCCGGCCATCTCTGCAGCGGTTTTCCCTGCAACAAGCATTTGTAACAACATTTAAAATATGTCGGCTTGATCAAGTCTTACACTAGTTAACAGATGTATTTAAATGGGACAATTTAAAATGATCTTAATTTTAATAAATCTGACTTTGCATCATGACTCTTGTCGAAGACAGGAGACAGGTAGTATTTATATCAGCTGCGAACCCTGTATTTAGATTTATAACACTAACAGTAACAGTGTCAGTGAGTAACAGTTTTTGTGAAAATGTCAACTTTGACGAACAAATGAAGAAGTTTGTTAATAACAGGATTCTGGAAATAAATTGGTACTCGTCCCCACATTGGCACATTTAATATTCTAGTCCAAGCCAATTACTGTAATAGGGCCTTTATGGGTCTACAAATAAATACATAAGATTAAGAGGGGCGCATATTGATCAATACAGACTGTCACCCCAATTGACACAACAATGATTATTGTGTTGGGCTTGGATTGGAAGTTGGATAAGTGTTGTTCAGCCAAATACGCGCCAGTTGTAACGAAGTTGATTAAGAAAGATTGTGTAAGAAGAACTTACCGCAGTTTTTGCGGCGCTAACAGAGTACCGTAACCACATGACAGTGCTTCGCTTGTTCAATGTCGATCAATAACTTCGAAGCTTCGCAAAGGCATTCGATACACCGATATTGGCGATAACACAGCCTAAAAAGTGGCGCCACACGGTGGGGGAAATGTGGTAAACCGATAGTGTAACATTATAAAGTATAATAATTATGTGTACGCCTATATTTATGTTTAGGTAAATTAGGAATGTTAACAAACTGTACTTGCCAGATGTTTATTTGATGTGCAGCTATTTTATGTAATTACACGTATTTTTATAGTTGAGTCAGTTTTTTCTGGTAGTCCGACAATGGCCCAACGTCCGATTAGCAAGCACCCCCCTCGACAAAATGGCGCTAGTTTCGGCACATGTGGACGAAGACGTTCTCATAAGATTTGCACAGAAACTCGCTTGTAATGAAAAGAAAGTCCGCGACCGTGCACTTAACAAATTACGCAAATGGATTGAGAACAGGTGTAAAATTGAAACAGGTTTGTAAATTGCTAGATAGATTCGGTTCACCAGCTGATCAGGCGGACAGGGCGCTACGCCTACGCTATGCCATGCTACGGCAGGGACTTGAGTTGGGTCTTGGAGTCGGACAGTCTTGGTAGTTGGGTAAACCAGTAGTTGTACCCAAATTCATAATGGGATGAATTTCCTACCAGTCCAAAATAAAATGTTTAGCTTGACAGCTCCGCTTGACCACCTAAAGGCTAGGGGCTAGTCTTGAGCTGTCAAGAAACCGAGTTCTCTTCGAATCAAGACTCAACTCGGCGATCATTTATTAAGTTTTACTTTCTTTCTAACCTAACCATGAAAACGACTCCCTACACAGCCGCCAAACTTCTCACATATCTGACATACATATACACACACTACCAGGATGCACAATGGCTTTAGCTGACAGGTAGTCCGCCAGACTGGCTGACTCGGAAACAACTAGTCCTCAGGCTCATATTGTTTGACCCTACCTAGAAAAATAGGACAATCCTAAAGCCTAATCAATGTTTGTTTTGTAACATTTTTGTTATAACTAAGTAAATAACGGCAACTAAAACTCAGCCATGTATGCACTGCCAAACTCATTTGTATCCGCTCGCGTGATTGGCGAATGGCGGGGGTCATTCATTATTCACCCAATAAGCGGTCTTGTTACACAGTCTTGTTACACATTGGCTACGGATGGCAGACAATCTCAACTGTCGTCTGCATGATAAAACGCTAGTGCATATGATATTCCATTATGGAAAGGCATCAAGGACATTTGTTATACTGTCAAACATATGACAGCTGCTAAAGACCATGGCTGCAGCGGTGGATCTTGTAATACAACTGTGCCTTGGGCGGAAGAGAGCAAGGGCTCTGTACAGCATTCACATAGTCGCACTCCGACGGCGATTTATCGTGATATAATGTGCCTGATCCTGGCAGTACTGACCTTAGACAGTTATGGCACATAATAAAACTGACAGTGGCTTTATTTCATAAAGAAAACAAACTGTTTCTCAACAAAATGTCGTTAATAGAAACAAATACATGTGATTTTGCAAAGTAATCAAGGCAGAAGAAATAACTAGTTTAATCAGGGTCAGGAAATGGCAGTGGTGGACAAGGCAATGCCAGCAGACGGCGACGAAAGACCGACATTGTCAGACTAACTTGCATCATTTGGCCTATACTTTTCATTAGCATTTCCTTTCCTGAAGCCAACAGCTGAACAATCAATAACATTGCTGGCTTTTGGTAAGTTGATAAAATAACCACCCGATGTGGGAATAGTGCATCTACGATGGGATAACATGTAATGATGTCTGTAACCGATGCATGTATGTCCATGTCGCTCATCACTCATGGTTGCTAGGTGGCACTATCTATCCTAACCGGATGTAAATAGCCCCCATTTACATTCCACACATTCAGCAAGTTTCCTATTCGGTGGTCGTACGGAATATTTAGCTGCATGTGATAAAATGCTACCTTATTGTCTTATTTTGTTTTATTCCATCACAACACCCAACTAGCATGTACACAGCGTAAATTAATTCACATATTCACAGCTAGTCCGATGGGACTGCTCCTTTAAACATGAACTGATCCGCTCACTGAAACTACTGCCTGCACTACGTTACAAAAAAATGATCTTACATTCCTGTAACGATAAAAATTCACAAAACAAACTAAAGTAAAACTCGAGATCACCAGCGGCACCAACCCGTAGTTCTGTCGTTACTGGTGGCTCTGTGTGTTCAGTAACGATAGCGCCACTATGGAATTTCTGTGAAGCTCATTTATGTAGTGATGCCTCGACACAATATCAATTTTACGGTAATTGCGGTGTTACGGGTAGTCACTGGCGGTGAAGTCAGGTTTTACTTAAGTTTGTTTTGTGAATTTCGATCGTTATAGGAATGTCAATTTTTTTTTAACAGAGTTTGTGTATATGTATACAGTACCGGTAGTCCCTCTCTTCAGCGGGCCCTATGTCGGGACAGTTTGTCAATGTATGGACCGTTTTGCCATGTTAATGTCCCTCTGATGAGGGGACACCTCGTGTACGCAGACAATGGACAGGATATTTTGGTTATATGTCCCTCCTAAGACGGACAGTATTCATTAATTCGAAGATTTTTGGCAGAATTTGTTTAGAAAATGGCGGACATACATCTTGGTGTGTGTCAGTGGTAACACCAAGTACACGTGTACCCGTAACAACGAGCTTGTCTTCCTTGTTGTGTTTGTCCAAACTACTTACAGTTCCTTTAATTACTGTCTGTAAAGTTTAGGCAGAGTGAATGTGGAGGAAATGATTGTTAATTTTGTGCTGTTGTTAATCACATTTGCAGCAGGCGATGCCATGATGGCTTCCCCGTTCACGCCTCCAGCCTCAGTCAGGGCTTCCGCTTGGCATAGCCTTTTCATCTTGTAAATTGCAATTAAGATTCACAAATACAATGTATAAAAGGTTCACCTCAATTGTTTTCAATGTAGCCCAACATTAAGCCTAAACTGACGTGAAATAATAAACAAGCATCATCAAATTATGCTGCGCTATGCCAAACGGCAAATATTACCAGTGCCTGGAAAAGATGAACTGGTTGCCAGTGTATGAAACGATGGAACGCATTATCAAGTGATGCACAATTTGTGCATTAATGAATCTTTCGAAATTGGATGAAACATGAAGTGAGACAATTAACGATTGTACCCGTTACCGTTTTTAATATTTAATTAACGTTCACGCTGCATGTAGTAACTGATTTAAATATTCGCTTGATCATTTCCAGGTTATTATAATAGCCGGTAGGGGGCAGCCAAAATCGTCAACTTGCGAATTACTTATGAAGTATTTTAGCAAAAGAATATTTAAATCGTTTGAGAATACCAATTTATAAAATGTTGTAATGGAGATGTTTTGTTCGACATTTTTTGTTGAATGCTGCCATACACGCAGCAAATTCTACTGCAACACCGGGCCGATACCGTTGTGTAGGCTAGTGGCAGTGAGTGAATGACCAGTGCATGGTTGAGGAAAATCTCAGATCGACAGAGGGAGTCAGGCGGACGGTGCTGGGCGGGCGATATGACTTCATGACCAACTCTTTATTTTTTAATACATCACAGTAATAATAAACACATATATATATATATATATATAGTGCTTAATTCCTATCAGTCAATGCGGTGACATATTGCCACACATTTACCATGTGTTGGTGGTACTGGTCTGCACTACAGTACTAAGATGCCTGTCCCTCCGATGAGCGGCCACCTGCCATGTCGGGACACTTATGCTTGGATACAGATGTGTCCGCTGAAGAGAGGGACTACTGTATAAGTTATGTGAGAAGTTTGGCGGCTGCAGGTGGTCATTTTCGTGGTTAGGTCAGAAAGTAAAAGATCACCCACAACTCTTCGTCGAGATGTGATGACATACTGCAGAGCTAGATAGAAGGAAGCTTGATAACAAACATTGGTACTTGTGTAGAATCAGAGTACTCACCTCGATTTTGCTGTTAGATATTTTTGCCTAAATGTGACACCTCCGTGCATTAATTTGACTCTTTCATAACATCCCAGGAATATTTACATAACAATTTTGCATTTTGAAGCCAAAATACATGAGTACCGGTACTTAACTTTGTGGTACAGCACTTTTAACACTCTTGATTCTGTATGTTCCTTAGGTGGGTTTACTGAAGAAGACTTGATGAAGATTTGGAAAGGCTTGCATTACTGTGTGTGGATGTCTGATAAACCCCTTGTTCAGGTACATGTTAGCAAGTTCATGTGAAATTATTATGGATCGTTGTACATAGCTCAATTTTCACATTTTTAGTGGGTGTTCTGTCAAAAAACACTGAAATATATTAAATAAAACTCGTGAATATCACATCAATCTCTGGTAAAATTGTCATTTTCCTATGTTAGATATAGCAATCAATTTTACTTTCAAGGGCCTGAGGTATATTTTATGGGGTCATGGATTCATTTCATGTGAATAAAGCATAGCATATGTGTTTTCAAGTTTAACTACTAAAAACTATTTGAAGGTCCACATTTCCAGTGTGCACCACAAGCACCCTTTATTTTGCCCGTCCCACACTGGCTTTAATTGTTTTATTATTTCCTTATCTATTTATTATTGATATATATTTTAATGTTCTAATGATCATAATAGCTACATTACATAGGTTGTAGTTCACCTCTGAATGGCAATAATTGCCAGATTTATGACACAGAAATGCAGTTAAATTATTATTACAGCAGTCTTGTCTTTGCTGTGGATGATGAATAACTTCTCTTTTGGTGATTACAGGAGGACCTGACTGAGAACATTGCCAGTCTCATTCAATGCTTCTCCAATGCCGAGACTTCCTTGCTCTTTATCAAAACGTTCTTCAAAACAATATCCAGAGAATGGTTCGGCATTGATCGACTTCGTCTTGACAAATTCATGATGGTGAGTGGCATGATTGCATCGCAGTGTTTGTTAAAAGATAATAACTATTTATCGTTTTTATCACATTGTTGTAGATATTTAAATTACAAAATTAATGACAGCCAATATTTTGTTTACAATTCAAGGCCATGCTTTCAAAATAACGAATAATGAGTCACCAAGACGGTGACCTAAGTTTGACCCCTGGCAGCATGGTCACGCAGTGAGAACGAAGTTATAACATAAGTCGCATCTTAATTGCAGTTACAAAAATACTAAATTAATTTTACATTTATCTACTTAAAATTTTCTTGTACGCAATTTAAAGGTTTTAATTATTTATAATTTAATTTGTTTAGATTTTATGTCCACTTCTGTTTTAATAATCTACTTTTTAAATCGTTTTATCAGTATTAATATGCCTATTGTATTGGTCAGCCTCTATGGTCGCCAAGGTAATAAACTTATACTTGTATGATCATCATATTTATGATGGTTTATTACCTGCATTGTTTATGGTTGTTGCATTTGTCTACTTCAGTTGGTGCGTCGATGTCTGGCAACTAGCTTTGTACTGCTGAAGAAGTATGGTTGGGAGCCTACACTGGTGTCCCAGTTCATGCAGATGCTACAGACCTGCACACTCACTGGTCACGCAGACAACATACCGGACGGACTCAAGTTCCACATTGTCGACATCTTCTTTCAGGAGTTGGAGAAAGTCGCAGCAGGCACAGTAAGTTAGATATCTTTCATGCAATGCTTACATTGTATGTATGTACAGTAAACCGTGGCTGTAACGAATATTCGTGTATAGCGAATGAATTGGTCCCGATTTTTGTATTATTTAATTACTATATATGTCATTGATATTTATTTATAATATCCTTTACCATTAAAGAATTAACAAAGCTGTTTGTGTGTGTGTTTATATGTGCATCAGTGCATGGAAGTGTGTATGCGAGCATGTATGTACAGTATACATCAGTGCACGGAAGTGTGTATGCGAGCATGTATGTACAGTATACATCAGTGCATGGAAGTGTGTATGCGAGCATGTATGTACAGTATACATCAGTGCACGGAAGTGTGTATGCGAGCATGTATGTACAGTATACATCAGTGCACGGAAGTGTGTATGCGAGCATGTATGTACAGTATACATCAGTGCATGGAAGTGTGTATGCGAGCATGTATGTACAGTATACATCAGTGCATGGAAGTGTGTATGCGAGCATGTATGTACAGTATACATCAGTGCACGGAAGTGTGTATGCGAGCATGTATGTACAGTATACATCAGTGCATGGAAGTGTGTATGCGAGCATGTATGTACAGTATACATCAGTGCACGGAAGTGTGTATGCGAGCATGTATGTACAGTATACATCAGTGCATGGAAGTGTGTATGCGAGCATGTATGTACAGTATACATCAGTGCACGGAAGTGTGTATGCGAGCATGTATGTACAGTATACATCAGTGCATGGAAGTGTGTATGCGAGCATGTATGTACAGTATACATCAGTGCACGGAAGTGTGTATGCGAGCATGTATGTACAGTATACATCAGTGCACGGAAGTGTGTATGCGAGCATGTATGTACAGTATACATCAGTGCACGGAAGTGTGTATGCGAGCATGTATGTACAGTATACATCAGTGCACGGAAGTGTGTATGCGAGCATGTATGTACAGTATACATCAGTGCATGGAAGTGTGTATGCGAGCATGTATGTACAGTATACATCAGTGCATGGAAGTGTGTATGCGAGCATGTATGTACAGTATACATCAGTGCATGGAAGTGTGTATGCGAGCATGTATGTACAGTATACATCAGTGCATGGAAGTGTGTATGCGAGCATGTATGTACAGTATATATCAGTGCATGGAAGTGTGTATGTACAGTATACATCAGTGCATGGAAGTGTGTATGCGAGCATGTATGTACAGTATACATCAGTGCATGGAAGTGTGTATGCGAGCATGTATGTACAGTATATATCAGTGCATGGAAGTGTGTATGCGAGCATGTATGTACAGTATACATCAGTGCAAGGAAGTGTGTATGTGAGCATGTATGTACAGTATACATCAGTGCATGGAAGTGTGTATGCGAGCATGTATGTACAGTATATATCAGTGCATGGAAGTGTGTATGCGAGCATGTATGTACAGTATACATCAGTGCATGGAAGTGTGTATGTGAGCATGTATGTACAGTATACATCAGTGCATGGAAGTGTGCATGCGAGCATGTATGTACAGTATACATCAGTGCATGGAAGTGTGTATGCGAGCATGTATGTACAGTATACATCAGTGCATGGAAGTGTGCATGCGAGCATGTATGTACAGTATATATCAGTGCATGGAAGTGTGTATGCGAGCATGTATGTACAGTATACATCAGTGCATGGAAGTGTGTATGCGAGCATGTATGTACAGTATATATCAGTGCATGGAAGTGTGTATGCGAGCATGTATGTACAGTATACATCAGTGCATGGAAGTGTGTATGCGAGCATGTATGTACAGTATACATCAGTGCATGGAAGTGTGCATGCGAGCATGTATGTACAGTATATATCAGTGCATGGAAGTGTGTATGCGAGCATGTATGTACAGTATACATCAGTGCATGGAAGTGTGCATGCGAGCATGTATGTACAGTATACATCAGTGCATGGAAGTGTGCATGTGAGCATGTATGTACAGTATACATCAGTGCATGGAAGTGTGTATGTGAGCATGTATGTACAGTATACATCAGTGCATGGAAGTGTGTATGCGAGCATGTATGTACAGTATACATCAGTGCATGGAAGTGTGTATGTGAGCATGTATGTACAGTATACATCAGTGCATGGAAGTGTGTATGTACAGTATACATCAGTGCATGGAAGTGTGCATGCGAGCATGTATGTACAGTATACATCAGTGCATGGAAGTGTGTATGTGAGCATGTATGTACAGTATACATCAGTGCATGGAAGTGTGTATGCGAGCATGTATGTACAGTATACATCAGTGCATGGAAGTGTGTATGTGAGCATGTATGTACAGTATACATCAGTGCATGGAAGTGTGTATGCGAGCATGTATGTACAGTATACATCAGTGCATGGAAGTGTGTATGTGAGCATGTATGTACAGTATACATCAGTGCATGGAAGTGTGTATGTACAGTATACATCAGTGCATGGAAGTGTGCATGCGAGCATGTATGTACAGTATACATCAGTGCATGGAAGTGTGTATGTGAGCATGTATGTACAGTATACATCAGTGCATGGAAGTGTGTATGCGAGCATGTATGTACAGTATACATCAGTGCATGGAAGTGTGTATGTGAGCATGTATGTACAGTATACATCAGTGCATGGAAGTGTGTATGCGAGCATGTATGTACAGTATACATCAGTGCATGGAAGTGTGTATGTGAGCATGTATGTACAGTAAACCTTGGATATAATGAATCACTCGGGAGCAGCCAATTATATCAAAAATTCATTATATCAAAAATTTTGTGTGTATATATATATATGCTATCATATTGGTTGACATATTGCTGACATATAGTGGGAGGTATATTGACTGAATCTCGAAAGCTGACTGCATAGAATTAAAATACTTGTGAACGTTGCTCTTCGGACCGAAGTGATGAGCTGGTGTGTGAATGCTTTTTGACAAGCACGATCTGTGTCCGTCTTCTTGCTTAGAAACAAGTGCAAGACAGTCAAAGAACATTTGTATGGTGACCTGTAATAGTTGTCACCTGTGATATAAGACTGGAGTAACCTGGGTTTTGTTGTAGTTGGAGGCTGGAGAGGTACAACCGTTCCTTGATCCATACTGTGTCATGCTGGCAAGAACGACCAAGTAGGTACAATCTCAGTCAACTCTGTTTTAAATATTTCCATTTGTGTACACATCTCTTATTGAGGTTAGTTAAATTTAGACAAATGTTTCACACAAACAGACCCTTAAAAAAAATATTTTTGCCAATCTTGTATTTATCCAGAGTGTGCATTTTTGTGCGCAAACGGCCTGCGTGGAGGCCAGTCACATCAGTCACAGCCAGTATTGGCCAGGTTAGTTTTTTCAATGACCAACCTGAGTCCTTTGGACCATTTATTTAATTAATGCTGATCCATTTGATTTGTTTCACTGCCAGTTGTGCTGATGGTAGTCATTAATGTGGGCCTCCAGACTTGGAACTATTAGTTAATCTAGTGGCCAGCCGGCCCCCTCTAAATTCCAACCGTCTTATCAGTTGTAATGACCCGTCTTGGCCAGTCTCCTGCCACACCTGCCAGTCTTAAAGACTGGCAAACAAGTTCCTAGCTAAGCCCCTGCCCAGAAATGTATCGGCCAGCAGTGGTTTAATTCTTGTGTTTGCATCCTTTATATGTCCATGGATAGTTATTTAATAATAATTTATTTCTTATATAGTGCCCCATCCAAATAATTGTTCTGGGGCGCTTTACAATGGTTAATGCAAATAAATAAATAAATAACTTCATACAATATATAGTTTAAAAATACTGTGCAATCATTTATCAGGATATAATATTGTAACATACATAAATGTACGACATATTTAATAACATGCTATTTGTGTAAAACTAGGAACTTGACTGGTCACTTACTGCATGACAGTACATCTATGTAGTCCATTTGTTATTCTGATCACTGACATTCTTGTTTCTGGGCTTACTTCAGCATCTGTTGATGTTACCATTTTTCTTGAATATTTCCATGGTGTCATGTAGTCTTCGTCAGTGTAGTGTTTTGGTAGTGCCCGTTTGACACGAGCTACAACCCACCTTTTTTGCAGCTCTGGTCATGTGACACATACAAAGTGCAGCAAAAACACTTCACTGACAAAGGCTGCTTGATGCGGTCAAAATATTTAGAAATATATATCTATATATTATAATATAATATATATAGTAAGTTTAAGAGAGAAAGCCAACCAATAGCGTGTGTGTTGTTTGTTGCAGCAAGAGTCTCTTTGGACACATCCTGAAGCAGGTGTTTTATAACATGCTTCGACAAGCGACGGAGAAGCGAAAAGATGAAGATTCAGAGGATGCTGAGGAATCTAGTGAGGATGCTGACAACAGGCTTCAGGTACCCAACTCTCAGTGGCATCCTCTATCCATCTAGCAGTACTTAACTCGACTGTGAGAGCGCCGGACGACGTTCCCGTCCACCCGCTGCTGGTTCTACACTAGCACTTTATTCACAATACACTGTTTGTGTCTTTCAAAACGAACACCAAGAGTCATTGGTCCTTTCTACTTTGTGTCTATGCCAGGGGAACTAAAAGATCCCACATTGGGAGTAAATGTGTAACCTGTCATGGAACCAATGATGCGGGAACGAAATTCATATGGGGGGGGCTAACGAGGTTCAGCACCACTGAACAATTTTCACTGCTGCATATCTTCACATCTCCTTTGTAGCTGTCCTGTCTCGGTTGGCTCAACTGTGACATCAGAAGATGGAGGGGGGTTTTATCGCTGTGACTTCAGCTCTTCAGCTTCTATCTGCGCTCGGGGGGTGCTGTTGATAATTTGTTTGCCCCTACGCCACTAACTTCAGCTTCTCCGCTGCTGTCTCGGCTATGAACTCATGACATCTGAACAAACACGGGGGGACAGTGCTGTTGAGAAATTTTATTTTTTACATGGCGCCACTGGTGTAAATTTACCCTCTCCAGCTTCTCTCTGCTGAAATGATGACATCCGGTGCTTTGGAAAATGTTGTTGCCATCACGCCGCCAATTACTGGGGGGTCAGAAAACAATATGTCTACCCTCCACTTGCACAGACCTTTCACAGTCGACAAAAATACACATTAATTGTCTCATGAAATTTACACTTCCACCCGCCATTGACGCTCGCCATAAAAACCAACATTCACGCTCACATTTAATGTGGGAGGGGCAGAACCATATGTATGTATGTGAGTGAGGTGAATCACAAGAACGCATAAGTACAACCTAAGATGACTTATCGTTTGTTTGAGTACCGTAATAACTATGTATTCGGACACTTAAAATTAAAAATAATTAAAATTAAATAATTCAATCATCGGCTGTCTAAAACCTCACATTGCATAAAAATAATTCACAGATACACTGTCCAAATACTTACGTACGCAAATAAGTCTTGACATCATGTCATCCCCGTTTTATTACCCTAGTATTAACAGGCAACTTCTTTACAGTCGTCTCCAATATCAGTGTACAATTACAAATCAAATTATTTAACATAGGTGTCCAGAAACGCAAGGCACACAAAAATTTATTTTGTAAATTTGTTTGGTGTCTGAAAACACAGTGATGACTGTGATACAGTCTAGTATAATAATGACGCTGGCATGGCGTGAACGTCATTTTTGGTGAGATTGTTTGACCTTTTCGTTTCTGATGAGAACTGAGTAATACCATCTAGTGTAGCAGTGTGCACAGTGGCACTGACGTGGTGTGAACCGCGATATTTCTGAGCAACTTTTGAGAGACCGTTTGGGCTGCAGATTACTGGTGAGGACTATTGTTGTTGTTTCAGTTTGACTTTGAGGCCATCCACAAAAGATTATTCCAGTTAGCAAGTAGCAAACGATGCGTGACGCGAAACAGAGCCAAGATCTATGGTTTGGTCAAACGGTAAGTGGCTTCTTAGTATACGTGATTGTGATGTCTTTGTGGACAATGTTGTGTGTGATTGTACTGTCTAAGTGTGTGATGTGCTGCTTTGTGTTTGTAGAATGTGTTTTATTTTATTGTATTGTCTTTGAATACTGTAGGTTGCATGTGATTATACCGTCTTTGTTTATGATGTACTGTCGTTGTGTTTGTGCACTGGTGACTGTGTGTGATGTAACCTTTACTGTCGTTGTGTTTGTACACTGAGTGATGTACTGTCGTTGTGTTTGTACACTGTGGACTGTGATGTAACCTTTATGTGTGATGTACTGGACTGTGTGTGATGTAACCTTTACTGTTGTGTTTGTAGACTATGTGTGATGTACTGTCGTTGTGTTTGTAGACTGTGTGATGTTCTGTCATTGTGTTTGTAGACTGTGTGTGATGTACTGTTGTTGTGTTTGTAGACTGTGTGTGATGTACTGTCGTTGTGTTTCTACACTGTGGACTGTGTGTGATGTAACCTTTACTATCGTTGTGTTTGTAGACTGTGTGTGATGTACTGTCGTTGTGTTTGTAGACTGTGTGATGTACTGTCGTTGTGTTTGTAGACTGTGTGTGATGTACTGTCGTTGTGTTTCTACACTGTGGACTGTGTGTGATGTAACCTTTACTGTCGTTTGGTTTGTAGACTGTGTGTGATGTACTGTCGTTGTGTTTGTAGACTATGTGTGATGTACTGTCGTTATGTTTGTAGACTGTGTGATGTACTGTCGTTATGTTTGTAGACTGTGTGATGTACTGTCGTTATGTTTGTAAACTGTGTGTGATGTACTGTCGTTGTGTTTGTAGACTGTGTGTGATGTACTGTCGTTGTGTTTCTACACTGTGGACTGTGTGTGATGTAACCTTTACTGTCGTTGTGTTTGTAAACTGTGTGTGATGTACTGTCGTTTTGTTTCTACACTGTGGGCTGTGTGATGTAACCTTTACTGTCGTTGTGTTTGTAGACTACGTGTGATGTACTGTCGTTGTGTTTGTAGACTGTGTGATGTACTGTCATTGTGTTTCTACACTGTGGACTGTGTGATGTACCCTTTACTGTCGTTGTGTTTGTATACTGTGTGTGATATACTGTCGTTGTTTTTCTACACTGTGGACTGTGTGTGATGTAACCTTTACTGTCGTTGTGTTTGTAAACTGTGTGTGATGTACTGTCATTGTGTTTCTACACTGTGGGCTGTGTGATGTAACCTTTACTGTCGTTGTGTTTGTAGACTACGTGTGATGTACTGTCGTTGTGTTTGTAGACTGTGATGTACTGTCATTGTGTTTCTACACTGTGGACTGTGTGTGATGTAACATTTACTGTCGTTGTGTTTGTAGACTATGTGTGATGTACTGTCATTGTGTTTCTACACTGTGGACTGTGTGATGTAACCTTTACTATCGTTGTGTTTGTAGAGTGTGTGTGATGTACTGTCGTTGTGTTTGTAGACTGTGTGTGATGAACTGTCGTTGTGTTTGTAGACTGGACACAATGACAGAACATCACACACAGTCTACAAACACAACGACAGTACATCACACACAGTTTACAAACACAACAACAGTACATCACACACAGTCTACAGTAGACTGTCGTTGTGTTTGTTGACTGTTTGTGATGTTCTGTCATTGTGTTTGTAGACTGTGTGTGATGTTCTGTCATTGTGTTTGTAGACTGTGTGATGTTCTGTCATTGTGTTTGTAGACTGTGTGATGTTCTGTCATTGTGTTTGTAGACTGTGTGTGATGTACTGTCATTGTGTTTGTAGACTGTGTGATGTTCTGTCATTGTGTTTGTAGACTGTGTGTGATGTTCTGTCATTGTGTTTGTAGACTGTGTGTGATGTTCTGTCGTTGTTTTTGTAGACTGTGTGATGTTCTGTCATTGTGTTTGTAGACTGTGTGATGTTCTGTCGTTGTGTTTGTAGACTGTGTGTGATGTTCTGTCATTGTGTTTGTAGACTGTGTGTGATGTACTGTCGTTGTGTTTGTAGACTGTGTGTGATGTTCTGTCATTGTGTTTGTAGATTGTGTGTGATGTTCTGTCGTTGTGTTTGTAGACTGTGTGTGATGTACTGTCGTTGTGTTTGTAGAATGCGGGCAGTATGTGACGGCGCTGTAGTTCAAGCAGAAGATTCTACACCACTACTAGAAATGATCCAGCCACATGAAAACGGTAAAAACGTTTGTGTGAACGCTTATTTGAAAATGTGTTCGTATTTTTTTAATTAAATAAAATATGTTAAAGAACATTATTACCAGTATCATTTGTGTTTTATATTAAGTGAGGCAGTTATCCATCAATTTATTATGTCTAATGTAGGCTAAAGCACCGTTGTGTACAAAGGCTGTTGCATAATTCAAATCTAACCAAAAGGTAGAGACTCTTATCTCTGTATTTCTATTTCCCACACTGAATGTTTCCTCCCAAATTACATAAATGTACAGATAAATGGAAAATTCGAGTTCCAGCAAAAACGATATCTTGTCATCAGCCACTGATTCACATAATACAATTGTTTTGTTTACGTATGAGGTTCTGTTACATTATTGTTTGTTTACATAGGAGGTTCTGTTATACATTATTGTTTGTTTACGTAGGAGGTTCTGTTACATTATTGTTTGTTTATGTATGAGGTTATGTTACATTATTGTTTGTTTACGTAGGAGGTTCTGTTACATTATTGTTTGTTTACGTAGGAGGTTCTGTTACATTATTGTTTGTTTACGTAGGAGGTTCTGTTACATTATTGTTTGTTTACGTGGGAGGTTCTGTTACATTATTGTTTGTTTACATATGAGGTTCTGTTACATTATTGTTTGTTTACGTAGGAGGTTCTGTTATACATTATTGTTTGTTTACGTAGGAGGTTCTGTTACATTATTGTTTGTTTACATAGGAGGTTCTGTTACATTATTGTTTGTTTACGTAGGAGGTTCTGTTACATTATTGTTTGTTTATGTAGGAGGTCCTGTTACATTATTGTTTGTTTACGTAGGAGGTTCTGTTACATTATTGTTTGTTTGAAGTGTGTGCATGTTTGTTTGATATGGAATACAAGGGAATATTTTGTTGGCAGGTGAGAAACAGGAAGATGCATTGGAAGAAACGGAACAGGTTAAAGGGAAGAGCGGAAAGAAGAAGAAGAAAACGAAAGCGAGCAAACAACAGAGTGAAGGTGATTGTTGTCAGGCGACTGAAAAGAACAAGTCGGCGAAGAAAAGAAAGCGTGCTTCACTTGAGAACGACGAAAATGTGAGTTTATGCAACGGGCAACTGGACACCGATGTTGGGCAAACTAAGACAAAGAAGCGAAAGAACAACAACATTGTTGCCACACAAAAACCCAAAAAGTCTCCAAAATCACAGAGAAAGAATGGTGAAGTTTCGCAGATGGAAAAGGAAAGTGTTCCTGTATACGTTCTTCAGCACAATGTTGGCAAACGGTTGACAGAACCATCTCCGTTTAAGAACACACACAAGGATTTACATAGAAAGAAACTCGCAAAAGACCAACCGCATGCTTCACAAAACGAGAGCACAGACACCTTGAGTGAGGAATCAAAATCACACGAGAAGAAGAAGAAGAAAGTGAAGAATGTCACCAATCTGTCGGCAAGTAAAGAGAATGACATGACACTGACGGTAAACATGGCGAAATCGGCAAAACAGCCACAGAAAACTAGTGCGTTTGCAAGCTTCTGTACATCAAATAATGTGTCTCCTCTTACGGCTGTGTTTCTCAAACGAGCGATTGGCAAAGGGTCTCCCAAGACGGAACCGAAGAAAAAGCGAAAGGTGAGTTACATCAGAGTCAATATTTTTATTCTTTGTTGTGTCAAAATTTACACAGATTCTCAAATAAATTGTTGTTTTATTGGCTTTGGATCTAGTCATCTAACTAGCGATTGCTAAATTATAAGTACGAGTAAAGAAACCATTTAAGTTAAGTAGTTAGTCACTGTTCCATATCACAATATTTATTTGTATACATGTGTGAATTTCGTATAGTTCTTAAGTTAATTTCTAAGCGTAGATTTCATGTACACCAGAGCCTCACCCAGAGATCCGTCCTATGAGCGGGTAATTTTCAAAAATTGCGTTTTTGGACAGTTTCAAATTGATTGTGGACAGGTCCGTCCATGTCTTTTTTTGCTCGGGCCAGCCCATCCATGCCATTTTTACTACATCATTGAAACTGCAGCGAAGCCAGTTACAAAATCTACCGAGACTGTTTTTGAAAATCGCCAACCCGGATCACGTGGCCAGCTGCCCTGACACATGCCAGAAACCAATTAAGCCAGGCCTTGACTTGCTAGGATAATTGTTACCTACCCACTAGCTGTGATTTGCTAGGGTAATTATCACCTACCCACTAACAGTGGTTCCCTGAAAGACAGCCAACACTTGCCTATGTCTATGTAGACTAAATAATCCTACATGAGGTCAATGTCAGGGCGGGGAGAGATACAATAAGCACTTGCCGATTATGACGCGTTCTTGGAAAAACGGATGGAATTCCGCGTAATCAACATTTCAAAACAGGATTTGTGCTTTTGAATGAAAACTCGGTCAACGCTGAAAGAGTAGAATCACCAACACTGAGAACGATACTGAATTTATTGGCGATATTTTGAAACAAACATAATTACTAATTTATTATGCAACAGTAACCGTTTATTTTGGTGGATTTATGACGAATGATAAAACGCGTAAGGCAAATCGCTACGAGTGTGATGGCGGCAGTGCTACCTCGTGAGTCGTAACATCCAAAGGGAAAGATCGTGTATCAATACACGACGGTGCAGCATGCGCTATTTCCATTGTTCAAAGTACATAAGTGGAGCGGTTAGTCCGCCATTCTGGAGGCACACCAAGCCAGAACATATGCATTGACGCACGTGCTAGCCTCCCAAATGGCGGACAAAATTCCAGTTGTAGAGTCCCATGATCTCACTCAATGACGCCTCCTGTCTAAATATAGGCTTCTTGGTGTCAGCCAACGTAAACAGGGCACAGGCGGAAGGCACTAACATAAACCGTTTTGCGATCGTTGTCTGGCTGTCCGCTAAGCGCATTGAAGACATGTTGCTAATTAAATGTAATTGTCACATCGTTATAACACGCATAAGTTTACATATTCCGGTTTCTAACACAAAGCTTGAAGGAATAACAACAGCCTAGGTTACACTGGCTCAATGTGATATAGAGCCCACGTTTCATAGTTCTAACAATTCTGTTGGATGGCGTCATATATAGCGCTACCTGGTAGGTAAAATGAAACAGCATGAGTGATTTGAACATTCATAATTGTTCATGATTGCTTGTGTAAATTACATTTGTCAACGTATATGTTAAGCACTGCTGCATGAGAAATAAGCAGACATTTATGTTATTGTATGACAGCAATTATTTTATTATCTAAACTGATTACTGTATGTGTGGTTGTTGTTTATGGGATCACAGGAAGACAGTGTGTAACATGCCATGTGAACACCATGCAACACAACTTTATTTTTTAAATGGTTGTTTTGTTTATGTATACTGTTATATTGTTGTTGCAAAATAAATTTGATTTGTCTGTTTCTAAGCATTGTGAAGTATCAAATGATTGTGATTTTGTTGTTTGTCAGGATGCACACAGCGTAACTACAAAGTCACTTTCAACAGGAAAGAAGAAAGTGATTTTTGCAATGGCAAAAAATACTGCTCAAGGTACTAAATGTTATTTTGCTTAATTAAAATGGTAAAACCCAGTCACAACAGTGAGATACTGTTCATTCCACTTGAAAGTAATCACGAAAAGATCAAAACGTACATGACACCCTATAGTTTTATTAAATTTGGCACAGGTCTACTGAGAAACTGATTCTTCATATTCCAGAGATTGTATATGAAAATGTTGTGAAATTTCTCATTGGCCATTAAAGATCTGTCCTCAGTTTGGTTTATTTGCTAACCTTATGAATAATTTCCCAAACAAGTTAATCTATCTCGTATCCATTACAAAAGTGCCAGCTCATTTGTGTGAATGTGTTGCTTATTTTTAATGAAATGATAGGACAAACTAATACATTTGTTTGACAGAGTACAGTCTCATTTTGGAGGGAAAAAAAGCGTTTACATTCAGTAGTGCAGTTCACAATTACGCATATTTCCTGATCCAATGCCATTGGGTAAATCATTTGAGCAGGGATAACGGTCATCCTAGCTATCCAAGGGTGCTGTTATTTATCTTAAAAACCATGTGATGACCCCTATAATTTTGTAAGGACGAACCTGCACATTACTTTGTTATGATTACAGTGCATTATTTTTGAGGTGAGCGATTGCTCTCGCTCCCTAATCAGTCATGTAGGGAGCGATTTATCGCTCGCTCTAATTGCCATTATCGCTTGCGTCACTAGACCTGCATGTAGTGCCCTCTAGTGGCAAAATATACAAAGAAAGATTTGTTTGAAAGAAAGTATGTTCTTGTTAA
Organism: Escarpia spicata; assembly: GCA_963995525.1. Classification (NCBI taxonomy): domain Eukaryota; kingdom Metazoa; phylum Annelida; class Polychaeta; order Sabellida; family Siboglinidae; genus Escarpia; species Escarpia spicata. The sequence goes on from OZ023217.1 coordinate 44,100,828, forward strand.
GTAAAGTAATGTTGGCGTGATGTCTGCTCGGATCATGGGTGTGTTACCGTCTGCCCCATAAACAAAACAACTTAATCATCAGTGTCATTACACTGCTGTCATTTTCTGTAACATCATCGCTAGTACTTCCTGTCTCAAATGTTTTATCAGCATGCAACTTTTCTATCTGTGCCAAGGCTTGATGTCCCGAATTGACCCGATCGAATTAATCTTGCATAATGGATACCGCTATGGCATGGCTAGCCTTGATTGCGTTTTGGCATAACTGGGCAGTGGCTTCACCAGACGGACAAACAGGAACGCCACCTAGCGATAAAAATATAACTAATAAATCGCTTGCGCAAAATTATTTGGCATATCACTTGCCTAGTTTTTTTAAACGTGATTAGGCACTGTGATTAGGCACATTTACATCTCAAGAAACTTGATCTTTCATCTGTATATTTCGACCGTAACTTCAGTCTGCTAAAGAAGAACGTGGGATGCGGTTGAAATATACAGATTGAAAAACTTAAGTTTGTTGAGATTTAACTATATCTAATAATAATAACCTAGAAACCGGATCATCCATTAAAGCACTTTCTTATGGTTTTTATGCCGTATTAATGTCCAAGTGTTGTTTTGTGTTTCAGAGTTCAGTGACAGTTTAACGTCGAGTCCAGCGACACCATTCAACCCTATCCAGAAGCCAGGTCAAGGCATTCTCAAGTCTCCTGCCTCTCTCGTCGGTAGTCCTGCAACGGTCCCGCCTACCAAACTACACTTCCACTCAGCGAGGTCCTCGGCAGCCGACTTTTTCTGATGTCTGTCTTTCAAACCCCTGCATTCTGGCATTCGTGGCAATATGGACATATCATGTTTGACATGACACGAGTGACGTAAAACCATGGATGTGACACATGAGTAACAAATACAAACTTGTAGGAGAGGAATATTAACTGGTTCAGAATTAAAACACATGGACCACGGCTATATATTTAAATAGGTGTTCAATTATCTGAGCAGTCGTTTTTAAACTATTGGGTTATCCGCAGAAAGATGTTTTATTAATTAAAAGAGATGGACATGCTGTTATGTCTGGATGGTACCTGTGTTATACGTTTTAGTCATACAAGATAACAGGTTTCAGAATGATTTGAAAAAATGTATTGAATTTGAGAGGTTGCTGGTGTTTCTCGGTTGATGATATGCATCAATGACTAATATGCTTTGACACAGTCCTTATACAACATACTGGTTAAATTTGTTGAGGACTCTAATTCCATGATTAACTTGACTTACATTTTAAAACACACAAGCCAAAATGTCCCCGCATTCTCCTCCAAGTATCAGCCACCATCTTACCAGAACTTTAGAAAAGGACGTCTTCGTGATCAATATGTTAATACACAATAATCTTTATTGCCAGAAGTACAGGAATTGTGTTTGCCATCACAGTTAAACGTAGACGTGCCCAAAGGAAACAAGCCCAATATCAAGCAAATAAAACACCATATCATCACAGATAACAGTATCATTGCGATACAGAAAATGGTATCACAAAAATATCAGCATGACAAATTTTATTTGAGGTCCGCCGTGTAAGTACTAATTTCACCTATTGAGAAACGTGTAGACGTCTGCGTCTCAAACCTCTATTGTCCTTTGTTTGCAGTGTCGCCGTGTCACCGCACGAGGCTAGATCTTGTCATGTAATCGTCTTGGCGTTGAGCGTTCGAGATCGTTGCAAACAAGCCTTGGTAGTTGCGTCGCGAGGCATTGCTTTAGCAGGTTCTGGCGCTGCCAGCGTTGACGACACATTTACAGTAGCTGTGTGCTTAGTGCATCTGTAACTGGTGGCCAGCATAACTCATTTCGAATATAGGCCTTCATATATGGCCCCATAACTGCAATGGCTTCTCGCAGTATGGGCTCGCGATCGATGGTTCAGACTGTTCAAAGGAATAACTTTGAAAATCATGCCCGCTATTCTTGTGTGCCCGTGAATAATTATAAGGGATACCGTGCGTGTGTGTGCGTGTGCATTTTCTTTATTGAATTGTTAGGGCTATGATGTGTCGGCTTTACAGACGGCATATCTGTTTAGACAACTCAACGTAACTCTAGATTAATATCGGGCCTACCAGTCCTTTCAACACACCGAAGTTAGTGTTAAAACGGTGTACCTCTTGCTGTCAGTCGCCGATTCCTGACGACCAGCCACATAATGGCAACAACCAAACCGCTATGTTACCTCCAACGGCAAAGCAATCTGAACCGGTGTCGCCGTTGACGTGAATAAATAAACCTGTCAATGGAACAGTCTAGTGCAGTCACGCAATTTTTTTGTAAAACTATTGTGGTTTTTTTCTTTGCATTTGCCTTACCATTGAGCTGAACTACTTCATTAGTATTGCACCTGTAGTGTAGGCGTGCCTACTTCTAAAGTTACCATAAGTACAGGTGTATCTTTGTTAGTGTATTTTCATATTCTATAGAAGGCAGTCGACTAGATGTATGTAGTTACCAAAAAAATAGATAATTATGTGTGTGTGTGGGCGTGCGTGCGTGCGTGCGTGTGTGTGTGTGTTTTCCTGCCATGGGTTGGTGTCCACAAGACGACTAATAGTGACATATATACATATTCTAAATTCGACACAATTTCCACTCGATCTCGTACGCCAAGCTGCCTTGGTTGGTATTCACATTTGTGGTATCAAACGTCCGCGCTCGTTACGTTTGTATGTCTCTTCGGTAAGCCAACCGCGGATCCAGGCCCCCCGTTTTGCTTGTGTAGGGTTTAATTGGATGTATTTTGTGGATCCATGGTGTGTGCGTGGGGGTAGGCGCACCCGTTGCCTCGAGGGGTGCAGTTGAGGTGTTTGGTGAGCCAAGGGGTGATGAATGGCTCCGACCCCCATTGGTCAAATACTAAATCCGCCCTATAATGCCACTGGCGATACAAGCTTAACGGGTCAGGACACTGTTAGACTTCCTGAAAAAGTGCAGTATATTTTTGGGAAATTATCTTTTTACAATATTCACCTGCTCTGACATAAGTGCATTTGAGTAGTCAGATTTCTAGATGTGATTGTAGAAGCTGTTGACAGTAAAATTATGTATTTTTAGCTGATTTTACTTAGCCAGATTACTGCCTGCATCCATTTGTAAATATTGACGGGTGTCATACATACAGGCATTTTGCAAGAGCTAGAAATATTAGATTTTGATCACGTTTTCTTATAATCAGAGAAAACGTTAACATGGTCGCCAATGGGAAAACTATCAGTGTGCTGACCCCTTAACTGATAATAATAGAGGTAGGCCCTACATAGGCGCGCTAACGGGTGGGGGGCAAGGGGCAGCTGCACCCCCTGGGACAGAAGTATTGTGACTCGCACAGGAATCGCCACACATCGGATAAAGGATGCTTCATGGGCGCACATGAATACATGTTCTATCTGTCCCGAAGACATGACCCCTATAGCTATATGGTTAAAGTATTAAAATATCACAATAAGGTTTATTCAGTTGCAGCGATACAATTTTACGTTATAACAATTATAACTCAAGTTATCTTTGTAAAACCCAGCTTGGCTTATAACAAGATCATTTATGTTATATATGTACATCACTATATATATATATACAGGACTGTATATACGTTAACAGTGCTTCACTATATACACTATACATTGTCTTTAATACATATGCATGTTTGACATTGTAAATATGGGATGCCATCAGATGTGTGGCAGCACTACCATACGCCATGAATACGATGACGTGAAATTATTTTAAAAGTTGTTTCGAATTAAAAAACAAAACGTAACCATGTACACATCAACATTAATATGCCCGTGAAACTTAATCGCAGGTGTAGCTTAAAATAAATTCCAGTTAAACATCTGACATGTATTACGATAGGTAATAGTCTAGTATATAACAGTAGTATAAAATCCGATTGTATTTGCTCCTGAAACGTATTTCACCTGGACGAAAACACGTATTCACAACATCATATAATACTGCCTACAGGCTAAAAGGACGTGGTGCCCGCCAGAGAGTATGACCTGTATTTTGAAAGTGTTCCACTTAGACCTGTTGGTTAACTTCAAAATGTCGTCTGCTTGCATTGCGGTGTCACGGCGTCCCTTCGGCAGGCCGGATCAGATAATACTCATCACGCTGCAGTTGAGCATTCGACATGACGTGGTGGGTGCCATTGCGCGTCTCTCCTGTTGGTTGATGTGGCGCCATTAGGCGTACTGGTGGATTACGTTCTGATGACATCGTCCGTAGCTGTGTAGTTAGTGCATCTGGAACAGTTAGTTGGCCATCACTGGCAATGTAATGGAACCTCTTTTTACCGGACCTCAACAATCCGGGTATCTCATTTCACGGGAACGGAATTTACAAATGCTAATATTAATTCCCCTCTATTCGTTTGTCCAGAAATGTGTTAATCTGGACGCGCACACACGCCCACACGCCCACACGCCCACACGCCCACACACACGGGCCCTACAAGTAAATACAACGCAAGATATCTAACAAGCAAACACAGCGTACAACAACATAAAATAATGTTCCATCAAAAAATACATAAATAGAGTGGGATCTCGCTATAAGACCTCAAATATGCGAGGAACAACTTTAAAAAGCGCTTTTAACTCTCCACTGTGTTGTACCCTTGGGTATAATTAACGTTGGATATTTGGAACACATTTTTTTAAACCACACACGAGAGGTAGCGAGAGTCCACTGTTAGGACAACTATATGGCACAAGGCCTGCGCCAACGTAAGCCCTCAACTCAAAGAGGTCCACGTCGCATTGGAACAAGAACAACAACTTACTCATGTTATATCTAGCCTCGGTTTCCGCTTCATAGAAACTGTGTGGTCCCACATGGAGATCTCGAAATTCTTATATTTGTAAAATTATGTTGGCGCATCTTTTATTTCAACATTGATGGCGGATCCAACTGTTTAGATAAACGTAACTCTCAATGTATCATTCGTTTCTACAGAACAAAATAGTGTTAATGCGACGTACGTCTTGTTACTGTCAGGCGCCGATTCACGACAACGAGCCACGCAATGGCGAAAACAGCGAAAATGGCGACGCAGAGCAGAACAACAAGAACAACGTTAACGACGGGAAATGTTGAACTTGAGTCGCCGTGACCTGAATGAACAAATAAAACAACGGCAACTGCCAGATATAGTGCAGTTTTTCTATCACAATAATGAACAATTAATGATTCTGATCATAGGTCAAGTGTTTAATTTGTCCGGTCGAGGAGAGGTTGTGTCGGGCGACTATTCCCCCAAGCGGAACTCCTGCCTCAGCGAAGGCAAAAGGCACCTGTTTGCGATGGGTACGCACCCATCACAACCCCCACACGAACTCGCGCGCACACTCTGTGGTAAGACAAGAGGGTATGTTTGTATACTAAAATGATCTTGTCACACCAGGACTCAGTGCTGTGATCAAAGGATTATTTGGGGAACTCCCGATTCGAGTATCGCTAAAAAGAAGGCCCTGGCCAAATCTTTGGTCTCACAGTATTAAGTAGTTAAGTAATAAGGCAAATAAAAGCTTTATTTAATGATGGTGAGTGACCATGTCACGTTATGTCATGATTATCAATGGGCCATTCACACTAGATTCTTACATCAACATTTACGCAGCTTTTGATAAAATATACAATTCACAACATCAAAATATAAATAATAATTAATTAAATTAAATAATAAATTATTAGTATGACACTACAAATAAAACTTACAATACACAACATCATGAATCAATTTACCAATTCTATACATAAAGATTGTAGTCAATAATAATAGTAAATAAAATCAAAATGAATGAATTAAAACAATTTATAATTCAAAAGTAAACAGTCATTTAGACATATCAATAGAAAAGTGCAAACAATTGTATATATCCTTATTGAGAAATTTAAAAAAGACTGTTTTAAAGGTCTCTACACTATTAGCATTCGGTATAGATTCCGGGATAGCCTCCCATAGTTTCGCATCCCTATAAGCAAATGTGCGCTGGCCTATGGCATCAAAACTAACCAATATTCTACTTATGTATGCCAATGTAGCAGTACAACTCCTGCTGAAGTTAAAGCAACACCCACATGACTCTAGAGAAAGTCACTTCATTTAGACTGCACTGGTTGCCTACAGGGTAGATGTGCCGCGTGTTATGACTCTCATCAAAGTGGACGGATGTTACGTTCATTGTGCAATTACAACTGCTATACTTGGGTGTTTGAAACAAACATTTACTATTCATTGCATCCCGGAAATCACTGTGATGGGAGGAATTCGAGACGTGAACTGTGAAAATGGTATTCAACATAAAATGATCTGTGTTGCACTTTTAATCCAGCGTCTATCCGATTGTCTGCCTGCTTATTATCTCCCGTATGAAGTAAATTATTATACTGTCCATCAAACTTTGCCGGAATCTTGTGATCCTCCAAACTCCGCCCGCCATCTTTGCTTTCGATGTGTAAGGCATCTTCTTTTTACGTCGATAAAACAATAAACCGCGTTGATTTGGTGATTCCTCCGTGTTCAGCAGGCAATATTAATTAAAACTGAGGTTATCATTCGTCATGTATTTATGTCATGGCCAGTTATCTATCAATATTTATTTTATTATTTATATAAAGTTAACCGCTTAAAGGTATGGGTTGCTAAGCAATTCATAGACCGGAATTTGTGTCGCAGCCAAAAAGGTGAAGAATCGCTGTGGTAAACCGTTACCGGAATACCCCGCACAACACGGCAACCATAGCATCAACCAATTTGATTTGGATGATCTATTGATTCAGTTGAATTTCTACCACAAAAGGTGGCTCCTCGAAAGCGACTACCACAGTCTCAGAGGAGACGTCTGACCTTTTTTTGTTATTTACCTTCCATCATACCATGTTTATATAAGGTTATACTTGTACTTTTTAAATTATAATTAGACATGGATGTTTGGTATGTGTCATTTTAAATGTCTGATGGGTCAAATAAACAAGTTTTTCTTATTGGGCGACAACCGAGTTCTCACTTTCACATGATGCACCCAGACATTGGAATCCATCATCGGCCACATAAACAAGTGGGATCTGACCAAATGCACTCAAAGGATTGCACACTCCAACTGGAGTAGGCCATTCTGTGTTTGCACTGAACTTCTGCAAGCAAGGTTAAATGGCTTCATTTTATTTTTGAAACGAATACATTTAAAATAAAGTTTGAACTTACTGATAACCGTTTCGGGGCTGCATGTCGTTGGCAGTGAGACATCTGCAGGAGAAACGTATCATCATGCGGTGTAAAGTAACGTATCAACAACTGACGAATTCAAGACAATGAAGATGTAGGAACGGCGTGTAATACAAACCCGAATCACGGTCGTCTGAATGTACAGCAAAGTTTATCAGAAGCTGTATAAAATATTGACAATGTGACTGTTGATAAACGATGCACAATAAGCAGATGATAACCTACACTCGGGTAGGCTAATCCAGATAGGAATGGCATCACTGCATTATTACCTCTCAGTTACTTAAGATGTTCGCTGGTTCATCTCTAACAGTTGGTAATACGAAGTAAAGACATGCAAATGAAGTAAACGAAGATCACCAATAATTGACTCTGATACTCACGCCTGAAAAATACAACGAAGCCTTTATACAGTTTTGTGTGTCGTGTTGTCATAAACGTCACGTTGACATCCCCGCGACACTGGTCGGGAGAGATACTCCACGGAGCGCTGCCGCAGTACCGGAAGCTCGTGTCGTTGGCGCTGCAGTTGACTTCGACGAAATCCGTGCAGACACCAGCCACCTTCGGCCGCACCTCCATATCGACCGTCCGCAGCAGGACCCCGCTGCCGGCACGTGCCTCTATGGTGAGCCATCGGCTGCGACCTTCAGCGGTGTAAGTGAATGGGTAGCCCGGACTGAGGACGTACCCCGTGGAGGAGTTCACCTTGGTGTCTCTAGATCCGTTCACGATGTAGATCATGTTCTCTGCGATTGATACGAGTGATATGATATACATTGTGTGTGTGTGTGTGTGTGTGTGTGTGTGTGTGTGTGTGTGTGTGTGTGTGTGTGTGTGTGTGTGTGTGTGTGTGTGTGTGTGTGTGTGTGTGTGTGTGTGTGTGTGTGTGTGTGTGTGTGTGTGTGTGTGTGTGTGTGTGTGTGTGTGTGTGTGTGTGTGTGTGTGTGTGTGTGTGTGTGTGTGTCGAGTGCGTGCATGTTGCATGTGTGTGTATATATGTGCGTGTATGCGCGCACGAGAGCGCGCGTGTGAGCGTACGTGCGCGTGTGTCTGTGTGTCCGTATATACGCATGTGCGTTCTAATAGTAGCAGTCAGAAACAATCGTATAGACAGACACTACGAACGCAGGAGAAGAAACAACAACTTTAAAACGGACTGTTAAAAACAGCAAAGAAGCATCGCTAAACATAAACTTCCTTTATGGCTGATGTGTCGTCATTACCCAAACCCATACTCTTACTGTCCTGTATCTAGATGCGTAACACGAGAAGCGGAGACAGATAGGACTGGGCGGATGACTAGAACATATAAACATAAAGAAACTTACTTGGAACACACTTGAAATCTTCAGCAATCAGATAGTGTATGGTTTGTTCCAGACAAGGCTTGTGCAAGAAGACGTGTTTGTGCGGCAACTGAATTGTACAATTGGACATCTTCCATAAACAGTCGGGCCAGTGGCTAATACGTAGGCCCCTTACAGACGCACGGCAATCTCCAGGCACGTGCGAACACGTTCTTGTGTTCTCGTCCACGTGGTGGCCTCCGTACAGTTTCGTGGCAACTATTTCATCTGTTTGACACGTCAGAACCAACGGTTCATTACTGCATGCGGTCCGATTTACACCGTGAAGTATGGGTTCACCTGTGATACAACAAGTTCAACAATATACGATTAACGTGGAAACATTCTGGCTAAAAAAACTGTGTATTACAAGCATGAATAGATCGTTATTGACACATATCTAGTATTTTATATCAGAAGCAAGAGACCCGTTTGTTTAAAGATATGTTTATGTTGAAACATAATATAAGTACATTACTAATAATTTTGCGATATATAACAATTGTATATACTATAAAGACATGTATCCGGACAGTGTGGGTGATGTGTGTGTGTGTGTGTGCGTGCGTGCGTGCGTGCGTGCGTGCGTGCGTGCGTGCGTGCGTGCGTGCGTGCGTGCTCTTCTGATTTGTAAATGTTTAAAATAAATTATGTTCAGTATATATAAACAATATTTTTATATAAGTTTATTCCGCCTTAATAAATTAATAGTAGACCTTAACATGTTTTTGGTTCCGTTGAACCAACTTAGTCATGTTAGTTATGGGGTCACAGGAAACGTACCAAAAGCAACGGAGAACGTAAACAAGAGGCAAGACAGAACGTGAATCACAGGCCATCTCGTTCTCTTTCCTCTCGTGTGGCACTGTGCAACATCCCGGCATGTGCTGAAAATAACAGCGACATGATGTCATAATATGCATTTTGTAAAAACTTCCGTGTTTAATTATTACGTAGAAGCAAAAAAGTTACAAACATTATGATAATGGAAGGTGGTGAACATCCGTACACCTCATTATTCACCACACGCCGCGGTTTGTGCTTACAGAATTGCTTTATTGAAGTTGTAGAGGGGGGGTTACTACAGCACTTATGTTAAGCGTACACGGAATTTATACTGCAACGCAATTTCACGACTAGCAACTATTTTCCGTGCCCTGGTTATGCAAATGGGTCAGCGCACACTGTAGGCGCTGCGACTCGTTGAGACTGCATTTGTCAGCACACATTATAAACAGAGGTGTAATATATTCTATAACAAAAGTTGTCGCAACACGTGCGTGCTTCGCCGCAATCCCATTGTTAAGTTCTATACCTGTATGCGCGCCTCCTTCGTGATGTGGTTTCTAGAACCTAGAACGTGCCCAAACGGCGTTTTTCATTGCCTTGAACAGTGGTGTTTTTTCCCAGTAAAATAAAATTTGCTAAAGTATTCCTCGTATCTAAGTTTGCAGGAAAGACTGTGTGATGAATTAATTACAGACATGAATCGCTACTGCCACAGTTCTAAACAATCTTGGAAATAATGTTGTGTCAAACAAGATACACATTAAAAAATATGATGCAGGGTTTTACGTAGTGGTATGACAAATGTATCAATTACTTTCTTATAATTAACTAACGAAATGACTTCTACCAGTGTAGCCTACTTTCGGTGTTTATAATGTTTCATCAATACTAAAATGTATTCTTTACGTAAATGTTACAGACATGTTTTGTTGTGTGAAGAATGTTGTCCAGCTCAGCTGAGACATTACTGGATGGCTTCGTGCACCTTGGCGGAATGGTCACCGAGGATAGGCATCCAGAGGTAGAGGTGCGACGTCGGATACGAGCGGGGGCGAACGCATGACAGAGGGAGTAATGATGAATAGTAACAAGCACGCGCGCATGCACGCACGCTCGCACACACCCACCCACCCACAAACGCACGCACACGCACGCATGCACACACACACACACACACACACACACACACACACACATTACGCACACACCATACAAAGGCACTCATACACACCCCACGCACGCACGAACGCACGCATGCACGCACACAAACACAAGTCTGAACTCGCGATTTGATTTCATTGTTACATGAAAGTATTTATGAAATAAAATGCTGATGTAACATTTTATTTTAGACTTGTACAAAAATACAAGTAACAACGAAACTAATGTACATCCATACAAATGTAATGACGACTTTGTAAACTATATTTTATTGTTGTCATTATAGGGCAAATAACCTCGCTAGCATAAACCAGTCTTACTGAAAAAAGACTCTTCACCAACTGGTAACAAGGGTCGTATGCGCAATGCCCTGTGCTCAGGTCAAAAAGGTTATGATGTTGTATACATAATACGCTGGTAATTATCACCACTCATCGGATCGTTTTGTTATCCGTCGGGGCTGACGTCGGCCAAGATAATAGGCATGAATTGAGTACGAGCGACATACATTCTGCGGTATTGTTCCGTTTAGCGCTTGGCTCTGGCGGCTTCAGTGACGTTGGCGACGCCCCCCTTATCCGACCTTTTGTCCACGACGGTAATAATTACTAGTGTCATTCATATTTTGTGTTGAATTACTTCGGTTCCATGGTCTAAATACGAAGCGTGTATCCGCATGCATGGTTGATGTTAAGTCACACTAACCCGTTGTATTCGGGTCTAACCGCACATGTTACCTTTTGTTAAGCATACGTTTGTCTAATGTGTGTTGCACTCTGGTAACTAGCAGTTGTTAGTCACAACATATACTAGTCACGGAGGCCAACGTATGCAATGTTGACGTAAATATAGTTGACCAGCTTGGTTACATTAGACCTCCAAACATGTATATTGGATTTCATTGTTTTGCATTCGTAGTTTCAAATGTATTTGTCGAATTCCCTGGCCCATTTTATCTTTATATTTAACTGCAATTTGGAAACATGTTAGTGACTTATATGTGAATATAAATGGTAACTACTCAGAAGGAATTAAATGGGTGAATGCAGCGAAACGCTTTTATGATGCGGGAAAGAATGCTAAGATTTGCTGGGCATTGCTAAATATCTCTTGCTAAAATGACTGATATCTATAGCCGCCTGGCCATTGCAAGGAAGAGCAAGCCAAGGTAAACCGACATTGGCCTTTACCGACTGTCTGTGGGAAGATGCGGAATAAGAGCCTGGTGAGTTGCAACCGACAATGAGAGTTACAGGCGTCTGGAGACACGCGTGCAGATTTCGACTCGAGTGACCGCAATGATAGAGTGCGCGAGTAAGGGTTGGACTCTCGATAAGCCAAATGCCTTCCTTGCCACCTAGAGTTAATTCTCTGGGTGGCAATCTTGTTAAATCTTGTTAAATCTAGATATGCCAGAAGGCTTACTAGGACTATGGTAACATCCTATTAGGCCCGACATTGCACAAACAAAACGCTAACATTGTAAGATAACTTTTATGCGAACTTGACATATTTCAGAATCAATACAATAATCATTAAGATGACGCTGCAATCACCTTCTGTTGCTACTTTTGCCAAATGAATAGGTCATCCATGTTGGAAACATAGTGCGTAGGGTAGTTAATAGGTGGCGGCACCGTCTTACCATGCGTTCTAAAGTTAAGAACTGCGTCCGTAACAACTACGACAACATGGCCAAAACATGACTAAAGAATGGAACAAATACTTGGTATTACTATAACGTGCATGTACGTACCTAGAGGTATCCATGCTTGAAGACGACGAACGCAATTTGTGTCTGTCTCGCGTGACGGCCGTGGCGTTGAAGATAGCTTTATGACGGCGATGATTTTGGTGCCGTCACCACCAGCATCTGTGTCTGGGCTACAAAAGCATCCTCCAGTCGGATCTCTACGTCGATCGTTGAAGTAGAAGAGCATATATAATGGTTATTTCGCGGACAGAATGCGATCAGGTCGCCTTCCACCTAATCCAGTACCCTCGCGGCCTTTGATACGGTCTAATGACTCCTGTTGATTCGTGCTAGATAATCATCGAGCTAGAGCCATTGATACGTAATTGGTACTTGCGGTGGTGTTAATTTAAGGCTACAATCAACAAGTCCCAACTAGCACTCACTGTTGTGTTATTTACAGAAAACAGCTGAACACACCTTTGAATAATACGAGTCCGTCGCAAACAGTTGCTAACCTAGTGATAGAGCATCGGACAGTCAATCGAGATAATCCTGGTTAGAATCCTCTTAATTCCCTTCCGTAGCTCCGGCAATCTCATCTATTCAGTGCAACTCCAATTCATTTGTATACTAGCCGAGATACCCGGCGTTGCCCGGGAAAAGGCAGTCACGTGCGATAAAACTGTTTCGAAACTGTGACCACCCCCGAGATCTCCCACCGCCCCGGACAAATTTTGAAAAAATATAAATCTACAAACCACTCCAGGGGCCTCGCTAGATCGCACAAAACAATTCAGCCACATACACGCAAACTGACGGAGAGATATGGGCCCACAAACACACAGAAAGCCATACTGTTTTATAAGAATTATAGAAATTAGTACTTAGCTACAGACAGTGGTGGGTATAAGGGTAGGAATAGTACTCGCGCTGTGATTGCAGCGTAACTAAGTGCTTCGCAGTGATGGTGTTCTAATGAACAGGTCTGAAGGGGGTGAAACGGAGTGAGTTAGAGCAGTCCTAAAGGCTAGACAACGTGGTAAATAAGGACTTACCTTAACCTTTTTAGTTACACGTTTGTTCATACTTCTCCCGCGGCATCGTCTAACTCAATTCCCCGCAAAACAAAATGTTAGCACAACACATTTCTTCGCAAAACATAATTTCATGATTAATATCCTTTCTTGCACAATGCGACTTTCTTAGCACAACACATTTCTCCGCACAACAATCTTCCACACATAACACACGCTATCCTGTAACACACTTCCTCGCATTATACCCAAGTCACAGAGCAATAAAACAACTCCACGCACAGCACAATTCCAGTACAACGCAATTCCGGTACAACACAGTTCTCGCACAACATAGTACCACGCACAACACAGTTCAGGTGTAAGAATTTCAAAACACTACTCAAGTTGAACACACTCCAGTGTCTTTTGAGCTTGATTTTAAAACACACTGGACAAATTGAAAACACTCGTTTGCACAAAAGCAATATTTTAAAGCAAGGTTTGCGTTTCTAGAGTCTTCCATTCATAAAATATTATAGCGTGGAAATGTACATTTTTGGACCAGCCTATCTTGAAAGTGATAAGTAAGTGTTTTCAACTTAACAGTAGTGTGTTTAACTAAGTACTATTAAGTAGTGCTTTCCAGGGGGGTTATTTTGAACTTGCTACATTGGCTGAACACAATTCCCGCACAATACAATTCCCAGGACAACACAATTCCATACACTACACAGTCCAGTGCACAGTAGAACTCACACCACAACACCTTTCTCGTTGTTTGAGTCACTGCCTACGATGGCAATTGTTTCTTTAAAAAATCATGTTAATACAGTTGCGCCATTACTTTTTAGCACGAAAATCTAATGCACATCTAAGCCTGGCCTCTCTTTGTCACCACCCCGCCCTTATGCAATCTTAGATACGCCACTGACAACACCTTTCCCCTCACGCCGACGCCGTTCAACAAATTCTCCGCCAGACACCCTAGAATGACATCACAAATACAACTGCTCGAACAAGCCCCTTTTGACGTCGACAGACGTGTAAAATCTCGCGCACACAGCCGCACAACCTTTCGCCGGTGTTACGTAACGAGCACGTTTGGCTCGGTCCACGGGACAAGGGAGGGTCCACAACCATTTACATTGCAAAACAAGACCACACTGCACGCAAACCGCCAATCAAATACATCCGTCTTTTTAAAATGAATACAAATTAATAAGATTTAATAAGATTGCCACCCAAAACGATATACTCCTGACGGTAAACTAACAAGGACGCCATTTAATTAGATTTTAGAGAATTAATTCACTTTTGGGAGAATTAGTACTTTTTATGTTCAGTATACACTGTTCTTCCACTAATGCTACTTTGCGTCCTGTGGTTCTAACGTTTACTCAATTAGACGCGAATATTAACAACGAGTGGACACACGAAGCTCGTAGTTAACACCTAGAACCCCTTTAGAAACATCTGAATGCGGCATTTGTGCACACCCGGGGTGTGGTCAGTCCATAACGTGACAAGGCTCTATATAAGGCCACGATCACGTAGTTCTGTTCGTTGTACCTCGACTAGCTCGAGTTTTATCAGGTAGACGTTCATTCAAGAATCCTACGGCAGACACCATGGTCATGATTTATGAGAGCGAGGTATGTCACTTCATCATTTGGACAGTGTAGACGGAATACTTGACTGGGTTTCGCCATACAATATTTTTTATGGACAGGGTAATTAGTTTATATTTGAAAATGTTAAAAGTGGCAGACATTTTCTTGGTTAAGTTACCATTTGTTCTCCTTAAGATACGGTCCTTTTAAAACAACACGGGAATCAATTCGCGCTAATTTATCTGCTCTCATTTGATAAATAACTTGCAAGTCTGTCATACATGGCCACCCTCGAGGGTCTGTCTCTGCAATGAAATAATGGTCGTGCACGTGAAACAGCTTGTTTAGCCAAACTTCGAATGTGTGCAACACATATCGCAGAAAGAGGCTTGTGACGTTTACGAGTTAGCAATGCTTTACAGGAACACCAGATACATGTCTTTACAACAAATTAATCGCTGACAAATGTGTGAATTGACGACTTGACATTTACCCCGTTACCGACGCTCACTGTATTTCGTTTTGAAGGACTTCAAAACGGCCGCCGAGAATGTGCGAAAGTTGTCGGAGACGCCACCCAACGAGGTCTTCGCCAAACTGTACAGTCTCTTCAAGCAGGCGACCGTGGGAGACTGCGAGCGGGGTGAGAGACGCCCTACACCCTTACCTTATCTTAGCCCACATCTTACCTATCCCCTTCGGCCCACGTGGCCGGCGAGACTTCAGTACTACATTTCCAGTATGCCATCTCTACTGTTACTGTTCTTCCAATATCGCAAGACATGTCCACGTGTCCAGTCATTTCTTACATTTAGAATATTGTGTTGTATTGCATCTTTTATACCAAGTACTTCGCATTTGTTGAACCAGATGTACAGGTTTCCTACATTATGCATCTTAAGTGTTGGTTTTTGGCGCCCGGAAATAAGTCTAAGGAAAAGGTCAAATAAATAATGTCGGTTTTGGCTAAGAAAAGTCGGCAGGAAATAAAGGCGCACCATCGTTTTAATTGAAGACGATTACTAAATGCAAAGTCATTTCAGTGGTACTTAAAAACGATAACGTTTGATGACTATGACGAATATTGTAAAGAAGCTGTATCGGTGTGCGCGTGTTCACTGGTCATTGAACACAATACATTTTGACGCACAATTAAGACGAATGTTCCAAAAAAACACTTGTGTTGTTTTGCACATCTTAAATCGCTTTTGAGCAAAAGTGAGACTTATAAGCGACTTTAAAAAAAATAAAAAGACTGTTTTGATGTTCCCTTTACTTAATATTTAGTCATGTGAAGGTATTAAAACAACATTGCAAATGCAAAGAGCTAGAGGACTTACATACAGATCTATTTAGATTGCGACTTCCCTGCGACTTATTTCCTACATTCTACATGGATGGTCGACGGTGCACGTGGCTCGTTGACGGTGCACGTGGCTCGTTGACGGTGCACTCGTAAATAATGAAATATGGGCAATTTCTCTTTAAGACTCTTACGGAATAAACCAAGCAACATGGTGCGCTTCTATAATACGCACTTATGCCAAGGAACCGTGCGATTTTTTTATTGGCATGTCATTAACGCATTAATTTCACGAATGCAGGCTAGTAAGTAGCAGGTATTTTACCTTAACGGTTAACCCTTGTGTGCATTTCAGACAAGCCTAACGTTACCGAACTGAAGGAGAAGACGAAGTATGAAGCGTGGATGTCCAACAAGGGTATGTTCCTATGCTCTGTCTCGCGTATCGGACTATTGGAACAATGTTGTAGGCGTCGGAATGTGTTTGATATGCATTGAGGGGGAGCAAATTATGAGTGAGAGCAAACTATTGAGTCAAAACTATTGGCATATTTAGGGGCACCACTGGCATTTATTTGTTGTTGTCCTACGCCATTAAAACAATACACAAAATGCATTCAACTCGTACGTTTGTATATTTGGAATCCTGGAATTACGTATGCACTATCATTGTTTGATCGACGCATGTAAGCAGTTTGTCATCGCATTCTGGAAAGGAAAGAGTTAAAAAGGCAATCATTGGGCATATATATCGCAAATATTATCTGTATTAAATAAACAACTCTGGCATGTATTGTTGATAGGAATGGATCGTGAAGAAGCGGCAAAATTATACATTGAAGAGGCGAAACAGGCTGTCGAAAAGTTCGGCTTGAAAAGCTGAAGCGCTATAGCTTGGTTCGAAATTAACGACGACGCTAGTGGGCGACATCCCGAGTTAGACGCGCATCCACAGTGATATTGTTACGTTTTGTAATGTTAACGCATTGTTACTGTGTAATAATATTAATAAAAAATATTGACGGCATTACAAATGCAGTTCTGCTCGACTGTTTTGGACGTTCGTATTTCCGTTTCTATGCTGCACCGTTGTCGCCCTCCCATACACCAATTAATGTGCTATACGGAACAATAGTTCCATCGACAGGTTCCACATAGCCAGAGTCCATATAAATTTACAATTTGTAATTGCCTACCTTGTGGCCTTGATTCACTTAGGCCTACTGTAGGCCTATATTTGCAGGAATCGACGTGCTGTCTTGATCAACTGAAACTGTTTATCATCGGGGCTACACACGCGTATTTCGCAAACATGTGCAACGTCGGGCTTCGGTGTGTGTGTGGTGCAAGGTGGAAAGTTGTACTTCCGGTCATATGACTATAGACCACGTGCCCTCGATGACATCGAATAAAACGTAAGGTATAAAGTAAGGGATGTAATTTATGTCGAATCCGCCACGATTAAAATAATCCCAAATTTTCAAATAAATTGCAATAACACTATTCAAAACAGTCGGTGACTCGTTTGTAGATGGTATCTTTACGATGACGTAGAAAACGTAAAATCCACCGCTGCACATAAGATGCCACCTTTTGAAATGTTGAGCGTCGTAAGATCTCTCACACATGGATCTCCCGGGTGAAATTCGAAAACGGTTTAAATCCTACCTAATGTGTGTGCCAGCACGCAATTTGACCATCTCTTAAGATGGTCGTCTGGATTGGGCTTTGCACCACTGATTTTGCACAGTTTCTGGCCTGGCCATGCTGGATGTAGAATTAGCGCCCCCCTAGCAACTGAAATATTGGATTTGGCAACTCGGCTATTGTGGTGCCACTGGGTTAGGTTATAATGTGTCTTATCTATGTTGACTACCAGTTACTATGTTGACTACCAGTTACTATGTAGGCCAGATATGCACCGTTTGTTTTATAAGTTATAGCTGCGTTCTTCCCTACTTAGGCGCACTTGTGTCCCTCACAGCTCCATTAGAGGATTAGCCAGCGCGGTGCAGTGTGAATAGAGCGGTGTTTGCTTTTGGAGGAGTCGGTCCATGTTAACTCTTGAATCTAAAGTTTGTTGTATGGAGTTATTTCTGTTGACTATAATATGTTCAACATATTTGGTACCGTGTAAAAACTGAAACTGCATCGAAGTATGAATTTCGTACTTCTGAAACTTATTTAGGAGTGAAGCATTCACGGTGGAGGAAGACAAATTCCCACGCCAGTATTATGTTTACCACAACATTTCAAATATGCAACAGTACATTGCATGTGCCCTGTCTAGGCGTGCTTTCACAAAAGTCCGATGGAAAAAGAAACAACGGATTATGGAAAAACAGATACTGGATACATACACGGTCTAGTTATTCTTGTGTTACCGCAGTACACATCTAGGGAAATCTTATTTAAGTGTAAAACACTTTCTAAAACGACGGAAATTATCAGATCCACAAAAAAATTTAGGCCTACTATAAAGCTGTCAATAATCAACTATTATAATATTTTCACAACGCACATACACACACCGACACCGAAAACAAAACCAAAACACACATTCGTACATACATGGTATTGCATACACAAAACTGGTGATACTGAAAAAATGACATTTCAAATTCAGTAATAATTAGTTTACTTTGAAAATTCACAGCACACAAAATCTGACTTGGATCCGGTTCTAACCGGATTCGCCGTGAAATTATACATATATGGTCCAATCAATGTTCATGCATTTATCCGGCAAATAACGCGATAATTCCCCATTAAACACCCTACTATAACAAGTCTGGAGTATTACATGGACGCTACAGTAGTGTCACCTGGCGAATGACTCTTAAACCACGCAATACGTTGCCAACTGCAGAGTACAATGCGAGGTTACCGATGGCTGTTCTACAGGTTGTGGTATTTCTTTCATTAGGTGATACATGTATTTAGTACAGGAGCAACACCCTACGCTGCGATGGCGACATAAAGGACATGATAATCATCATTCGGTTCGTTGTTTCGCCTGAAGGTGAATAAGGCAATTGTTGGGGAACATACACCTAAAGTAGGTAATACAAACTAACCATTTGCAACTACAATTAACAATATCACCTCAGTGATCTATTCAGAATGTGTTCTGAAAGCAGTATATTTATTTAAATTCTGGATTGCTAAGTTTAGCAATAAAAACATTCGCGTACTTTTGTTGGAGTGGAATGTGGATGAAGTAGTTCATAGGGCCTAATGGTAAATGTTTCCGAATAACTATATTATATCTTGACGGCATATCGTATAAACGACATATGGGCAAAAGTTGTCGATCGTTATTTGAATACAATGTCTGAGCTGCGTACACCGGGGACAAGGTGGAATGGGTTGACGACACATCCAAGTTGAAACATATGATGCAAATTAAGGAGATTGTGTTTCCAATAGTTTAACATTGTGAACGTAAGAGTTTGGGAGCCTATATTGCGGTATAAATCAAGCAAGTATAAACATATTCTGATTACTATTAAAACATGACTATATAATATCGTAACAAAAACCTAACGCATTACAACATGTCAGCATTGTGTTTTCAATTGATAGGAGCTCGAAAATAAAAACACGAGTTGTCTGTGTTGAGCACTTGAAGTCTGTGCTCTCTGCCCTATCAAAAAAACATTACGTGCATTTAATGTATTCGAGACGTCAAAACGCAACGCCGAATAGACCCCTGCAGACATGTTGTGTACACTGCCTGCTTGGTGCCTCTCACACCCCCGACCGGGAAACAACTCCGGTATAAAATAGACATGAAGTCGACACAATGAGGCTGACCACGTCGTGTGCGACGAGGTGTGGAACAAATATAATACATTGCATGTTACACCAGAAAGAAACGCCGATGTATGAATACAATGTAATATGTTGTATCGGGCCTGGACAAGTTCGGACTTGCCTATTACAAAAACCTAGAATTGTCAAGGAACCATTTCACATTATCTTAACTTACCTTACCTTACCTTACCTTACCTTACCTATCCTCTTCGGGCCTTGTGGCCCACAAGGCTGCTGTGCGACTCCGCCATCTCACTCTGTCAACGGCTATGTGTCTTTCTTTGCTCCAAGTTGCCCTGCCCAGATGTTTTCGTTCTTTTTTCACTGTGGTTCTCCACATTTGTTTTGCGACCAATTTTTCTTGTTCCTTCCGGCGTCCATGTCAGTGCTGTCAGGCAGTGGTTGCGGTCCTTGTTTCTCAGCACATTCCGATCGAATTCCACCTTCTTCTCTGTACTTCTGTGCTGATCTTCTCTTCTGCTGTTATGTTCTCAATGATCCAAATCACGTATGCTATTAATACGAGACATAGGTATGCTGTAGTCATGACATTTTCCACGATATTCGCAGCACTATAAAAGGCGCAAATATTTACCCACATCCTAAAGTAGTTAAATGATTTATATAATTAAATAAATGTTCAAAATGAAATTACAGGGTCAAAATGAAAGTTGAAGAAAACATTTTCTCCGCTCTGGTATAGTAATATGGTGAATAGGATGAAAATAGGGGTTTCAAATACCACACTAGCAAAATGTATTTTCATGAGCCTAAAATTAATGCTCGACCTTTAAAATTATCTGTGCAATGACCTGTTTAATATTATTGTCACCTTTCTTACCACTCTAAGACTAAGTCTTGTTGTAGTATAGCGCTCTAAACTGTGGTGTGAAGAGGGGTCGGCGTATAATACTATTATTTTCGTCAATATTAATAAAATGTCGCTATATGCTTCATTAGAACGTTGGCCGAATAGTGTAGCATATGTTAAGATAGGTGATTGTTAAAGAAATGCATATAATGAATAACTAATCAAACGACAAGTTTGTGTGCAATTTGCGTATACGTTTGATAAATGATGCATCAAGCTTCACGCTAGATGGCGGCGCAAGTTGTTGATGTTCGGAATTACCAAAAGGACTTATAATAAGAGAAAAAGGTAAATATTATGTTTTCCCATGACATAAGTAGGTTTTTTGGTCTATCTTTTAAGGCCTACCTAGTTTAGGGGTTATAAGAAGTACTGTCACTATGATAAAAAATATATACCGGTCACCATAATTGTGAATTACTATATATGTGGTAAAATACACACTGTGAATAGGATCTCGGGCTTCTGGCCGTCTCATTAAATGTTCAATATATACTGGTCACAATAATTGTGAATTGTGTTCAAACATATATGAAAATTACACTGTGAATAGGATATCGGGCCTCTGAGGCTCTGCCTCGGCTCTGGCCGTCTCACTAAATGTTCAATATAAACTGGTCACAATAATTGTGAATTATGTTCAAACATATATGAAAATTACGCTACATCTGGTAACATACAGACTGTGAATAGGACCTCGGGTCTCTTGCTATATCACTAAATGATCCAGAATGTTGTACTAATCTAACATGATGCACTACGTAGCTGATCTTGTCTTTCTGTAGCTAGTATGTATTCTAGTTGAAACCAAGGAGCCTCTATTTGGACAGGAGGCGTCACTGAGCGAGAAAATGGCAGACTACACTGGAGGTTTTTGTCCGCCATTCGGGAAGCAAGCGCATGCGCCTGCGGGACCGGCAGCGAGCGATATTAGCGTATTTGTTTAGTCACCTCATTTCATCATAATAATCACCAAGCTGTGATACGTCATATAAAAATTAAAGACATTAAAGTAATCCTTGAAGTTTTTTACAATTACATTCACAATTCAAAATAATGAAATTTTCAAACAAATCACGTAGAAACGTTGCAATGATTTACTGAGCCAACTGAACTTCGTCGGAACTTCGTGTTTCATCAGAATAATCATCAGGCTGTATCACTTCTTATATAATTAAAATATTGAGGTTATCGTTGAAAATGTTGAGCAATGATAATGCAAAGAACTGCATTTTCTGCACGCGTATGGTCTGGCTTGGCGCAACTCCAGAATGGCGGACGAACTGCTTACGTGCTTTCCTCGAACAATGTAGATAGCGCGCGCTGCATCGTCTTATATTGATATACGGTCTTTGGTTGAAACCAGTTTCGACGCACGAGGTACTATTAATAGCACATACGTCACACCAAGAAAACGCGATGAGGTGTAGTTACAATGTAACATCGCGGACAAGTTCAGACTTGTCGAAGTACGCGCATAACTGTTAAAGGATAGGGTGCAAGGTAGAGTGCTCCTTTGAGAGCTCTTTGTACTTGACCTTTCCTTATTATGATAGGAAAGTCGTGAAGGTGTGTGGTAATTGGAAGTAGGGTTGATAAAGATGTCCCAGTGTCGTGTGTGGCAGGTTCAAATGCTGTTCGGTCTTCAGTATGGAAAGACTACAGGTTGTACACATAGACTCGTGGTAAAGCTGTGTGGTAACCGGAAATGAGATAATTTGACATATTTTCTAGTTCAAAAAGACATACGAGTTACACTATGTTATTGCTTTATATGTACTCGAGAGCTTCTCTATAAATCAGCTTGAATATATGCCCATACCTTGAATTTATAATCCTTTTATAAATCGCGCCTTATTATTATAACACCACATTTTATACATGTCATTACCAGTCAAACAAACACTCGGTCCTTAGGCTAAGCCTAAAGTATCGATAGGTGGCAACAATCTCTCTTCTACCTTTGGCCTTGACTTAGAACTTTGACCCAGAACTTTGACCTATATGTGACGTCATTTGCCGATTTCATTGCTTTCTTTTAACATGAGAAATTTCTTGCCTATGTTTTAACATGGGAAATTTGCCCCCTATTATTTTGCTCCGATAATACCTCTAAAAATCACTCCCTCCTTAGGAAATGTTGTTCCTATTTTTTAACATGAGAAATTGTTGTCAAAAAAGTTACTGATTTTTTTTGGGATTGGATTAGATTGGAGTAAGAAGCAAATTGCTACTATCCTTTAACATGAGATTCCTCCAACGCCAAAATGTCGACGCCGGCGTCGCAAGCAAAACGACATAATATATGAGAAATCACGTGGTCATGTACCTATCAACACGAACACGTCACCAAACTGCATAATCGTCTCATTAGCATAAGTGATCCAGTAACCCTTTTGAAAAATAGGTTAAACACATTCTGAACAACATTTTATTTTTTATTTTCTATATGTATACGTCAGGGGCGCTATACCCTAAAATGGTCCACCACCTATCCGACAGTTGACCACCCAGTGCAGCTATAGGCGATCATAGGGAACAACAATATGATCTTGTAGCTCGGCCAATTCAGGAGAAATGCCGGAACCAAAACGAGCAATAATTTCTGGTTTTCATTCACTTAACCAACACCGGTGACACTCCCCATCGTGAATTCCCCTGAAAGAGCTAGTCCATCTTTGGATTTCCTGCCCATGTCGTCACTAGCATGTCACTTCCCAATGGCAATATGGCCCGAACCATCTGACCTATTTTGGGACTGAAATGAAATATTACGAACTTGTGCAACTAAAGTTGCATCATCCCTCCGACCATTTTGCATCCTGTATATTTATGCGTCACCTTCCGTGACCCATCGCGGCATCAAACTAGACTACCAACTTGACAACAGGGCGTTTATTATTGAATTTTCACCTTCAACGTTAAAAAGGTGAAAGGCACTTTCAACGTTAGAAATGGCACAATTTTGAAGAAGACAAACACGCATGCACAAACACGCATGCTCACACGTGCATGCATCTACACACGGACGCACGCACGCACATACATACATAGACATGCGACGAGTTAAATGAATTGTGGAGGAATATAATAATAATATAATTTTATTACGTATAGCCGATCGTTACAGGTAACTCTTTTTCAGAATAAGCACTTCTGGATTCAGTCGTTTGAGCCTAGAAGTCACAATTGAAACTGGAAATGTTTAATAATGCAGTGATGTCAATTATACTTAGGATGAATAAAAATGTTTAGGTTAATTATTTTTAAACTGAACATTTTGCAAAGCTGGGGAAATCATTTACGTATTTGTTAAATACACATACTTTTTTAGTCACTAATTTTGTGAGTTGTAAACATATAACTAGCATTTGACACCACATGTACTAGTGTTGTTTTTTTGTAACAAAGAATTGTGATAAAAGTAACTGTTTGTTTTGTTATATGTACCTGACATTTTTTCAACCTCTTCCTAATTTTTGTTTCTATTGTTACTTTGCATTTTATGTGTATGTGTTATAAAAAATTTATATTATACACATCAAGTGCAAATTATCACTTAATGTGAACAAAACACATTTTATAATGTTCAACAATAAAAAGCAACCTAGAACAGGTGTGAATATAGTTTTGAATGGGAAAAACATTGAGCAGGTATCATATACTAAATTCCTTGGAGTAACCATTGACGAAAACGTAACATGGAGAGAACACATAAAAATGGTTGAATCAAAAGTATCAAAAAACATAGCAGTTTTGTATAAAACTAGGCATGTTCTTGATTGTCAAGCGTTACACACATTATATAATTCACTTGTTGAACCACATATGTCATATTGCTGTGAGATCTGGGGAAATACTTATCAATCTAGACTTAGAAAACTATTTATGTTACAGAAAAAAGCTATACGGATTATTTATAATCTTAATTATCATGATCATACATCTGTATTTTTCCATCTCTCAAACATGCTTAAATTTCATGATTTAGTTAAATACAAGACTATGATCATACTTTATAAAGCAAACAACCATTCTTTAAATGGTCGTGTTCAAGCATTATTTGAACCAACCGCAGCTATCCACATACATGATACAAGACAAAGCAAACTGTTCTATGTTAAAAAGACAAACACCACCCTCCGACTGCTGTCAATCACCGTCAAGGGTATAAAAACGTGGAACAATTTACCAAATAAATTGACTCAGCTTCCAAGTTTAACACAATTTAAAAAAGCAATCAAGTTGTCATTACTTTCTACATATTTGTGAATTGTTAATTGAAGGTGACGTTTTGTTAAACCCATGAAATAGTAACACAAGCACTATAGTAAACAGTCTATAAAATTATATGAGTTGTGAATATTATTTTGTGATTTATTTATAATTCCTGTTGTATTTATTCAGTTTTCATAGTTCGAGTAGGGCATAGCAACACATAAGTCTATGACTTCAGCTATGTCCTTTCAGCAGCAGCAGCAGCAGCAAACCATACTGTGCATGTATTATGTTGTTGTTGTTGTTGAATAAACGTTCATTCATTCATTGTACCTGTAGTTGATTTGTGCTTTTCATAATTTTGTAGTCATGATCTCATCAAATAGTTTCAATAAAATGTTTTTAATTTACATTGTCTTTACTTTAATTCATATGCATTTCTAACAACAATATGCAATTTAACGAGGACACCCATTACTGCAAAATCCTCATGCAGACAAACAAAACTATCACATACAGGGGTGGATCCAGAAATCGAGCCTGGGGGGCACAAAAACCTCCACTGGCGGCTGAACGAAATGGTGTAATCTAAATTTTGTCACTACCAAGCCACCATAACTATAACTTCAGCTGCTCGGCTGGAGTAGTGATATCGGAAGACGGGGGGAGGGGGGAGTTGCTATTGAAACATTTTCGCCACTGCATAGGCATGATTACTATGAAAGTACAATCCTCACAATTTATATTTGTAACAGAAATATTCCAAATTAAATAAATAGAACATTAAGTTCCAAAAGTGAACTGTAAATGAAATGTACAATGTAATTGAAAGTTTCACAAAAGCCCTATCAACCAAAGATGATGTACCCACATAACATTGGTCAGAATAAAACATAATTGTTAAAACCAATCACATATGTTTGCATATCTTCCAGTTATTATGCTATGATTTATATATATGTATATCACGTTTGCATAGCAGCATCAATTAATACTTACGTTTGTTCTAACTGTCCCGAGCTGCATCCAGCCTCAGGAAGTGACTGGATACCTGAGCTGCCTTTGCTATGACCGCTGATGCTCGATAGAGCCACCACAGATCTTGTCATATGTGATGGCTGCAGTGGTGTTGAGGTAGTTCACACCTTTGTGTTGAAGTTGTCAAACAAAGTCATGAATTGGAATATGGAATGAGTCAGATTATTTGTGAAAATGAACATGGTTTTACAGCACTAATACCTGTTAATATATATATATATATATATATATATATATATATATATATATATATATATATATATATAATAGTATATACTATTATATATGTGTGTGTGGTATGTAACTTGTAAACTTTTTAATTTCATTAACAGGTAAAAATATATACATAACAAACAAATGGACAATTTAAAAGTGTCAACTTATTAACTAAATACAGGTAGAACATAGATGGGCTGGAAAGAAGGTTACAGGAAATATAGTCACAAAGTAATTTTATTAGAAAAAATGTATAAATAAAAAGTTTTGCAATTTTTCACTGATAGTTCAACAAAGCAAAGCTTGAAGAATTCAATAGTAAACCATTCAAAATACCCAATGCCTTAGTTGTGATCTCAATGTGTCATTCACCTAACACTGCTAATTGATGAGGACATTTGGCTGGTAGTGGTTGAACCCCTGGCAGTGTCCACAAAGTTCTACTGTTTACTCAGAGGGTGGATTACCACTGTAAGTCTTTAGAAGAAGATTCCAGCACTTAGTCATGTCTCTTATAAGAGCAACAAAGGCATTTTATTATGGATTTCCTGGTTTCATTTATATATAAAAAATGATAATGGCCTTTCAACTACTTGCAACTGTGGTTATTAACTAGAGGTTTCTGACTGGGAAAGTATGTTCCATGAAGCGAAGCCTCTGTGGCTTCAGTGTCATCAACGTGCAAACAATTTGTAAACTGTCCTGTCAGAAACTTAGCTGTCAACCCTGACTGTTTTTGAATCGAATCACGCAACTGTTGCAAAGTAAGATGAAGTTAATTAAATGAAACGGAATTTTTTTTACATTTTTCTACAAAATGTATGAATGCAGAAGTATAAATTACAAAATGCATGTTATTGATAAATTGTAGTGTTTTAGATGTGCTTTTTTTTCTTGAAAGACCAAACTAAAAACAGAACTTCTATAATTTACATGTAGTAAGGATTTGTATCTTAACAAAACATGGGCTGCAATTCTTTGTATAGTAACGGTAATTATCTGCTCTCTCACATAAATCAGTCGCAATCTACCGATACATGTTATTGTGATGGACATTTTCACAGTATTGAGGTCTAAACATAATAAGCAACATAATATTATATTCATACGAATAAATATGCGTGACTGAGGCTCACTACTGAAATTACTAACCTGTCTAGAAGTTTTGCGAACGCAGCGTCTGTTCTTAGACTAGTCTTACTCCAGCTGTTTCTTTTGTGACTTGTCAGTTGTCTTGACTCTTGTGTCGTTCCACAAATTCATACTGGTTTTTCCCAAATAAACCGTCTGGCGCGAATATTGTCATTGTCTGCGAAATTTGGCCCTTTTTCGCTGCGTCGGTGGCATATGTCCAGGGATGTCCCATCGCCGGCGTAAATGCCATAAAATAAGAACGTGTTGTATAAACACTTCCGAACACTACTATCAACAAAAACGGCTTGATCGAGGCAATAATCTTGAGGGTCAGAGGTCAGTCTCGCCCAAATTCGTGAACCCGATACTATTATATGAAGTTTCCACATCCAGGTGCATGTCCATGTTCAAGTAAGTGTTGCTAGTTTCGACTCGTTCGACTGGAAACCAAATTCGAAATAGTTCGCAGTTTGTTTATGAATTTCAACAAAACGAAGTAGCACAAGTGCACCAACGAACTAGGATATTATAGGGGATACTTGATAGCTTTGCTTTTTCGGGAAATTAGTCAGAAAAGCCAGGAGAATAACAATCGAACTGATATTGCAGGTTTAAGGTGACGGATTCGATTAGGAGTATGCAGTCACCTTTTCTAGTGAGGTATTATGTCGCAGTTAAAAGTGTAAGTTTGGGAAAATTATGAATAATTTGCTTTTTTTACCAGACATGCAATTCTGGAACATGTAATCCAATATGATGTCTTTTTTACAACTCAGTTGGGCGCAGTGGTCGAGTGATTATTGTGTTGGACTATCGTTCGGAGGAATCGGGGTACAAATCCTAGGTGCCGGCTGAGCTATGGTTCGGTACTGGTACGGCCTCCGTGTCGAATCTTGGACAATTTCGTTCACCCTACGTTGTCTTTGTCTTTCTATTTGGTATCTAAGCCAGGGGAAATAAAAGACTCCACGCTGTAAAAATCTGTCGTGAACTCACTGAGCGGATGTCTCATTCTCAAAAAGCTCTACAACAGAATCATAAACAAAATTATGTTGGTCGTATAATGGTAAGAATAAGAAATTATCATTGTATGGAAGGCGTTGTCCTTTTTACCGTGAAAATGTCCTGTTTGTGATCTTTCCCCAGTACTATATAATTTTTATAGCATCCTTAGCCGGAAAGTACCCTATTGGGCTTCTCCTTTTGTGAAAATGTGGTCATGCAGTGATGTTAATTAAACTCGAGGCGACACAATTTATTCAGGTGCAATATTTATTAAGCAGAGGGAGTCATTTCTGTGGTCAATCCAGTTGACTGACCCAACTAGGAGGATGTAGTCCCTTTTTACTATGTTTCATTGAGGTATTTTGTCACAATGTTAGTGCAAGTCTGGAAGATTGTTCCAATAACTTGGCCTTTTATGAAAAACTTGTTTTTTTCCCATAAATGCTGTTTTGGAGCGTAACCTCCAGTAAGTATTGTCCTTTCTACGACTGGCAGGAAATTTAATTTTGTGGCAATCTTCGTCCTTTTTAACCGTGAAGGTGGTGTTTTGGGAGATGCTCCCAATATTCTGTCTTTTTATAGCCCTTTTATGTCACGGCTGCCCATTTTGCCTTAAAACGTATCCGTTTTGTTTTACCAAAACGGCATTTTCCCCGAGAGTTTGCGGTATTGTAGAATAAATTGTAATTTTCGATAACAAGTTTGCTCCCACACTTACATGCTCCCCAGTGAGTTGGCCTGACTTACTTGCTCCCCAGTCAGTTGGCCTGACTTACTTGCTCCCCAGTCAGTTGCCCTGACTTACATGCTCCCCAGTCAGTTGCCCTGAATTACATGCTCCCCAGTCAGTTGCCCTGACTTACATGCTCCACAGTCAGTTGCCCTGACTTACATGCTCCCCAGTCAGTTGGCCTGACTTACTTGCTCCCCAGTCAGTTGGCCTGACTTACTTGCTCCCCAGTCAGTTGGCCTGACTTACTTGCTCCCCAGTCAGTTGGCCTGACTTACTTGCTCCCCAGTCAGTTGGCCTGACTTACTTGCTCCCCAGTCAATTGGCCTGACTTACTTGCTCCCAGTCAGTTGGCCTGACTTACATGCTCCCAGTCAGTTGGCCTGACTTACTTGCTCCCAGTCAGTTGGCCTAACTGGGGAGCAAGTGTAAATGCTTGGGGCAACACCTCTCAATGTGTACGTAATACGCCCGGTTTAACATGCCGTTCTTAATCCGTAGTCTCAAGGTCGATAAAATGTTAAAATCTTACAATTTTCCATTTCCCGACTCACGGTGGAATCAGCGAAATTTAATAATTCGTAATTGTGTAATGTCATCAGTAATTAAACATATTTTGTATGTCAAAGAGATGACCAAAGGAAACTTCACGACAGACAATCTGTGACATGCTACTGCAAAGTGGGCATAAATTGCACAATATACAATTGTAAGAAAGTTTGTTGTGCATTTTTGGTATCCACAGATCATAAGACGTAAAATATTACTTCATTTGTTGAAATATCTTTAGTAATTTTTGATTTATTGCTAAAATTGAAGCAAACTTTTTAAAAAGCGACGTTTTCAGAAACGAGGTTGACAATGTATATTTTTTGTTATTTTTAATCCGTGGGTTCGTAAATGCATTATTTTATTACGTTTGCATTACTTGTAAAGGAAATTAAACTGCAAATTGAAATGTAAGATAATAAAGTGTGCATTTGTGCCAAAATCACAAAATGGACGGGACATCAGACTGTTATTTGTGGCTTGTGTGCGGAATAAGCCTCTGCGACTTTGTACCCAGTTAATTCACTGTAGCAGGTAATATGATTATCTGTTATGGCTAGGTGACAAGCACATTGAAAATGCTCTCTGTCATTGGTCGATTAATTGGTTGTAGCACATTGGAACAGTGATATATATATATTAGGCTGTGTTTGGTTCGGGGATAGGTTTGTAATCGTTCTAGAAATGAACAATACCATGTTTTCCTTCATCATTTCATTATTAGTATTGCTGTCTGCCTACTGTCGTCTGTTCACATTCAGCTATTCTTACAATAATTAATAATAATAATAAATAACTTCTAACGCGCCAATATCCTCAGACAATCCGAGCTCAGTGGCGCACCAAAACCAAAGGATTAAGCATTCTCGTACTCGTGTGATAGGCGAAAGTCGTCAACAAATGGATGGATGTGCTAGGAAGCTAGGGAGGATAGGCGATATTGAAAAGAAAGGTTTTGAGGTGACGACGAAATGCAACATTTTCTGCTGATTTAACATTAACGGGAAGCGAATTCCATATAGTTGGCGCGGCAACTGAAAAAGCTCGAGTTCCAGCCTTTGTCTTAACTGTAGGAACAGATAGCAACTTCGAACTAGACGACCTAAGTTGTCTGGCTTGTCTAGTTGGTGTGAGCATTGAGTGTAAATAACTAGGTTGTTTAGATGAAAAGGCTTGGTAGGTGATTGTGCAGATCTTAAGCATAATGCGATATCGCCCGGGGAGCCAATGCTGTGATTTTAGAAGTGGCACTGAGCGGGAGAATCGAGGAGATTCTGTGACTACTCTTACTAAACAATTTTGGACATGTTGTAGTTTTGCGATATCCTTGATAGCAATATTATGAAGGAGGGAATTGCAATAATCTAATGTGTTGCTAACAAGAGCTGTTGCGATAGTCTTAGCGACAGAAAGCGACATATGTCGGCGAATGCGGCGAAGATCACGGATATGATAAAAACAGTAACGGCACGTTTGGGATATGTGTTGTGTGAAACTGAAGTCGCAATCAAAGGTCACTCCTCGATTCCGTACTGATGCTGCTGGTGTGATATTTTAAGTTTACCTCGCTGCATTGGAATAACAATGATGAGGAATTCAATTTTGTTTGCATTTAACTTTAATTTGCTATCGGTCATCCATGAGAAAACATCTTGGAGACAATCGTTGAGTCGGTTTAGGTGATTTGAGTGACTTGTAACGGGCGTGGCCAAGGAAAAAAAGTCAATACATGCTTTTAGTAGAATGGTTGGTAATGGATCGAGATCGCATGACTTATTTGGGGAGGACATTATTATTTTCCTCACTTCATCAACTGTGGCTGGCTCAAACAATACAAGTGGAGAATTTTGAGGGGAGTCCACATTTACAGTACTTAAAGTATGACATGGAAAAACAGAACGTATAAGACTTATTTTATCTTTGAAATTACTAGAAAACGAGTCACACAGAGATTTGACTGACACATGACTAGGTAGAGATGGAGGCAGCCGTCTGTGTGAAATATGATTTATGCAGTTCCATAGCTGACGTGGGTTATCAGAGTTACTCGAGACCATGTTTGTGTAATAATTTGATTTAGCTTTGGCCATTTGTCTGTTGCAGTAGTGACACTGTTTAGAATATCGTGATCTGTCCAAAGGCGAGCGTGATTTGCGCCATACACGTTCAAGATAGCGCCGGCGCTTTTTAGATTGTAGAATTTCAGGAGTCATCCATGGAGCATGTGGCTTTTGGGACACAGATTTAGGCCTCGGGGATGCATGTTTATTAAGTAAATCTTTGAGTATTTGCCAGTACTGTCGACACAGATCTGACAGATGTTCTTTGGGGTTACTGATGAGGTCGGATTTAAGGTTGTCTGTCATTAATGCAGCAATGTCAGTCTGATGGATCGGTCGGTGAAACACATTGTGTTTGGACTCGACGGGAATTCTAGGAACTTTGAGATCTGCAATGACAGTGTGGTGGTCTGATAAACCATCTGAAGCAGTAGGTGTCTGAATATTGTTACAATCTGAACGGGTGATTAGGAGATCGAGCCAGTGGTCATGTATGTGTTGAGGAGGTAACGTGTTGTTTCATGTCATAGGATGCCAGCATGTCATTAAATGTACTTGTTGTTGATGAAGGTGTGTCCAGATGAAGATTAAAATCACCGAGTATATAAAATTCTGAATAAGTAGTTGCCAGGTTTTCAAGTAAATCCTGGAATTCTTCAAAGAAATGGGCAGGGTGTCCTGGAGGGCGATAAATGCACACAAAATAAGCAGAGAAAGATGAATCGGAAATTTCGGCACAGATGGCCTCAAAGCTGAAGTAATCAGGGTTTGAATGCAAATAAACTTTGAACTGTTTTGAGATAAGAAATCCAACACCACCACCTCGCCCAACGGAACGTGGGCGATGATGGAAGGTGAAACTGGAAGAAGAAATATCAGCAATGCATGCAGCTGTGTCATGTGGTCTGAGCCAGGTCTCAGTGACTGCA
Organism: Escarpia spicata; assembly: GCA_963995525.1. NCBI lineage: Eukaryota > Metazoa > Annelida > Polychaeta > Sabellida > Siboglinidae > Escarpia > Escarpia spicata. Next base: position 44,133,600 of record OZ023217.1, read on the forward strand.
AGGATGTCTATTGTTTGGAAGTTAATAAATCGGTAAGCGAGGCTGTTTTGTCTCAAATAGATCGAACGTTAGTGGTGGCTACTCGAATATTGCGCCGGATAGCAGGTCCAGGATTAAGACTTACATATCCTGCTAGTAGTAAAATAATTGCCAATTTAAACACTGGCTTAGAGCGGGGGATTGGCAGTAACTTTCTATTAAAGCAAAGATTAAGACATGGCAAACTGTGAAGATGTGACAAGGAATTTTGTGTTCTCATGTACTGAGAAACTGTTAAAATGACAACCGACCGTTGGGGACTAAGTGGCTTGCCCAGCGTAAAATCATGACCTCTCGAAGCAGCAGAACAGGATAAAAATAAAACACAATAAAAATGCTGGTGACATTGTCTTGGTGACAGTGTACTTTCTTCAAAATGGTGAAGAATAAAATGATAATGTCTCAAAAAAATATTCTAAAACTGTATCATTGCACTAAAAATAATGTAAATTTCTAGGTTATTAAAGAGTGGGTTGGAGGTAATCAATGACAATTGTATCAAGTTTATCATTGAACTAATTCCAGATTAGTCTAGCCCAACATGTAAAATATTAATCCATAAGAGCCACCATGCGCACTGGCGTGATGTGTCCATAGGACATTTTGCCAGTCAAAATACAGATACAGACAATATTACAATACACTGTACAGGTCGTATGATTGTTCGCGCTCAGCAGGCCTGTGCAAAGAAAAGTCAGAGGTCTTCACCCCCAGGGCGATTCTGGGTATAAAAGAACGCCTTGTTGAAAAGACCTGTTAGTATATAGTTTATAAGGGAACTGCTCCTGCCTTAGTATGTTGTGTACGTAAGTCTGCTGGCGCGAAAATCAAAGTGACCTGTATTATCGCCCAGATAATTTAAGTACAAGATTTAATAGCGTTGGTGGTGACAATTTGTAAAATGTTTGTTTAAGCAAACAGCGCAATACGTTGACACTAATTCTACACTAGTGTCACAGACAAAATTAAACATTAGATTGCAAAAATGATTTTGAATCACGCAGTGACAAAATAAACAAGTACCACCTTACACCACCTAGCGACCAACCCACAATCACAAAAGGCGGGAGGTAAAACGCGCGGCACAGTTACAATAACCATTATACGGTTATTGTTGTCAGAACACTGCGCCAATACTACTCGTGGATAATCCCGTTTGGCGCCAAATCAACGTATACATAATAAATACCGCTCGCGCGCTGGCAGTGGAAAATCCCCGTCACATGACGGCAACGAATGTCGCTGATTGGATGTTACCTGAATGGCTGTGTTCGATTCGGACGAAATACCCCAGGGGACGCTATGGGTTACCTTGAATCCTCCTCTTCTACGTAGTAGTCAAGGAGTTGACGAGGAAAGGAGTCAAACGTTGACTCGTGTAATCCTCCGCCCTATTTCGTAAATATTTGTCAATGTGACCCTTGAACTGGTTGATGTTTTTGGACATCACTGCTGCTTCCGGAAGTCTATTCCAGTCGTTAACTATCCTTTGAGTAAAGGAGTACATGCGTATATCTAATCTTTGGTTATTTTTAAAGGGTGCCCTCTTGTTTTGATCTGTTTATTTTCCATAACAAAGAAATCTGCAGGAAGAATACTCTCTAACCCGTTGAATATTTTATAAACTTCCAGTAAATCAGCACGCAGTGGTCTAGTCCCCAGAGATATTTAGCATTCTTAACCGTCTTTGGTAATCTAAGTGACTTAAATCTGAAATCATCCTGGTCGCCCTACGTTGCACCTAATAAGTCTATATATTTTTGTTTGAATGGGTGCCATGCCTGAATGCAGTAGTCTAGGTGAAAAGAAAAGTCAGAGGTCTTCACCCCCAGGGCGATTCTGGGTATAAAAGAACGCCTTGTTGAAAAGACCTGTTAGTATATAGTTTATAAGGGAACTGCTCCTGCCTTAGTATGTTGTGTACGTAAGTCTGCTGGCGCGAAAATCAAAGTGACCTGTATTATCGCCCAGATAATTTAAGTACAAGATTTAATAGCGTTGGTGGTGACAATTTGTAAAATGTTTGTTTAAGCAAACAGCGCAATACGTTGACACTAATTCTACACTAGTGTCACAGACAAAATTAAACATTAGATTGCAAAAATGATTTTGAATCACGCAGTGACAAAATAAACAAGTACCACCTTACACCACCTAGCGACCAACCCACAATCACAAAAGGCGGGAGGTAAAACGCGCGGCACAGTTACAATAACCATTATACGGTTATTGTTGTCAGAACACTGCGCCAATACTACTCGTGGATAATCCCGTTTGGCGCCAAATCAACGTATACATAATAAATACCGCTCGCGCGCTGGCAGTGGAAAATCCCCGTCACATGACGGCAACGAATGTCGCTGATTGGATGTTACCTGAATGGCTGTGTTCGATTCGGACGAAATACCCCAGGGGACGCTATGGGTTACCTTGAATCCTCCTCTTCTACGTAGTAGTCAAGGAGTTGACGAGGAAAGGAGTCAAACGTTGACTCGTGTAATCCTCCGCCCTATTTCGTAAATATTTGTCAATGTGACCCTTGAACTGGTTGATGTTTTTGGACATCACTGCTGCTTCCGGAAGTCTATTCCAGTCGTTAACTATCCTTTGAGTAAAGGAGTACATGCGTATATCTAATCTTTGGTTATTTTTAAAGGGTGCCCTCTTGTTTTGATCTGTTTATTTTCCATAACAAAGAAATCTGCAGGAAGAATACTCTCTAACCCGTTGAATATTTTATAAACTTCCAGTAAATCAGCACGCAGTGGTCTAGTCCCCAGAGATATTTAGCATTCTTAACCGTCTTTGGTAATCTAAGTGACTTAAATCTGAAATCATCCTGGTCGCCCTACGTTGCACCTAATAAGTCTATATATTTTTGTTTGAATGGGTGCCATGCCTGAATGCAGTAGTCTAGGTGAAAAGAAAAGTCAGAGGTCTTCACCCCCAGGGCGATTCTGGGTATAAAAGAACGCCTTGTTGAAAAGACCTGTTAGTATATAGTTTATAAGGGAACTGCTCCTGCCTTAGTATGTTGTGTACGTAAGTCTGCTGGCGCGAAAATCAAAGTGACCTGTATTATCGCCCAGATAATTTAAGTACAAGATTTAATAGCGTTGGTGGTGACAATTTGTAAAATGTTTGTTTAAGCAAACAGCGCAATACGTTGACACTAATTCTACACTAGTGTCACAGACAAAATTAAACATTAGATTGCAAAAATGATTTTGAATCACGCAGTGACAAAATAAACAAGTACCACCTTACACCACCTAGCGACCAACCCACAATCACAAAAGGCGGGAGGTAAAACGCGCGGCACAGTTACAATAACCATTATACGGTTATTGTTGTCAGAACACTGCGCCAATACTACTCGTGGATAATCCCGTTTGGCGCCAAATCAACGTATACATAATAAATACCGCTCGCGCGCTGGCAGTGGAAAATCCCCGTCACATGACGGCAACGAATGTCGCTGATTGGATGTTACCTGAATGGCTGTGTTCGATTCGGACGAAATACCCCAGGGGACGCTATGGGTTACCTTGAATCCTCCTCTTCTACGTAGTAGTCAAGGAGTTGACGAGGAAAGGAGTCAAACGTTGACTCGTGTAATCCTCCGCCCTATTTCGTAAATATTTGTCAATGTGACCCTTGAACTGGTTGATGTTTTTGGACATCACTGCTGCTTCCGGAAGTCTATTCCAGTCGTTAACTATCCTTTGAGTAAAGGAGTACATGCGTATATCTAATCTTTGGTTATTTTTAAAGGGTGCCCTCTTGTTTTGATCTGTTTATTTTCCATAACAAAGAAATCTGCAGGAAGAATACTCTCTAACCCGTTGAATATTTTATAAACTTCCAGTAAATCAGCACGCAGTGGTCTAGTCCCCAGAGATATTTAGCATTCTTAACCGTCTTTGGTAATCTAAGTGACTTAAATCTGAAATCATCCTGGTCGCCCTACGTTGCACCTAATAAGTCTATATATTTTTGTTTGAATGGGTGCCATGCCTGAATGCAGTAGTCTAGGTGAGGTCTCACTAAGGACTTGCATAGTTTTACAACTACTTCTTTGGTCTTATATTTGATAGCTCTGTTAATCATGCCTAGCATTAGCCTTATTTGATGCCTTAACACAATGCTCCGCTACATTAAGTGTGTCTGTTATTATCACTCCCAAATCTTTTTCTACATGTGATGTTTCTATGGGGTTATCACCCATGAAGTAGTCGTACTGCCTGTTGTTATGACCGTAATGTACACACTTGCATTTTTCTGCATTAAACAACATTGCCCATTCTGCACTCCACCCGTGCAAGTTGTTTAGGTCCTTCTGAAGTTTCTCAGCATCTTTACAGGATGATACCTGACTGAACAGTTTTGTGTCATCAGCAAATTTTAGGAGATGGTTGCACACTCCTTCGTCTATGTCATTAATATATATTACAAATAAAATTGGACTCAGAACAGACCTTTGGGTGACACAACTCTTAACAGGTGACCACCCTGAACTGAAACCATTTATAATGACACGCTGTACTCTGTCCGTCAACCACTGTGATATCCATCTATTAACCGCCCCTCCTATCCCATGTGCATTTAGTTTCGTCGTCAGCCTGCAGTGTGCAGCTTTACTAAAATCTAGATAAATAGAGTCCACTGGAAGCCCTTTATCGATATAGGATGTAACCATATCCAGGTACACTAAAAGGTTCGCAGGCATGAACGTCCCTTCCAAAACCCATGTTGCGACGGTTTAATCAAAACATGATTTTGAAGATGGCCCACGATTTTATCCTTGATGATGGCTTCCATTAATTTAGGTATCTGTGATGTTAGATTTACAGGTCTGTAGTTACTGGGTTGTGATTTGATACCTTTCTTATATATGGGGGTAACATTTGCACTTTTCCAGTCTAGTGGAACTTCTCCCGTTTCCATGCTGTCTGCGAAGATTTCGCTTAGCAGTGGTGCAATGGCCGTGGCCACTTCGCGGAGCATTGTCGAGTTTAAGTCGTCTATTTCAGGGGCTTTGTATGGTTTAAGTTGATTTTCAGTACTACTGCTGTAGTTATCTCAATATCTTGGAGTAACTCCTCAATTGTCTTGGTGAAAAAGTTCACAGCGTCAGGAAGATTTTCTGTTACCTCGTCAGTGATCATTGAGGCCAAGTAGTCGTTTAGTACATTTGCTGTCTCAACTGAGTCTATGATCACATCCCCATTGCTATCCAAAAGGGGGCCGACAGTGTCTTTTGTCTTAGTTTTCGTCCTAGTATATGAATAAAAAGACTTCGGGTCTTTTTTATGTTTTCGGCAAGTCTTTTCTCAAAATTTCGTTACCACTTCCTTCCGGGCTTTGTTTAGTTGACGTTTGTATGCCTCGTACAGATGATATTCTCCTGTTTCTCTGTATTTCTTCCACATGTGGTATTTCTTCCGCTTGCCATGTCTGCTCGTTTAGTCATCCATCTGGGTTTGGTCTTTCGTCTCCTTGTTAACACGGGGATAAAAAATGTTCATTGCCGAATTAACGACTCTTTTAAAGATGTCCCATTTTGTGTGTACATTTGTATCCTGGAATGCCTGCTTCCAGTCATAATGATCTAAACATTGTTTCATTCCATCATAGTTTGCCCTCTTGTAGTCGTAGTAAGTTTCTCTCCACTCTGTTATGTGTATAGACACTAATATATCACATATTACCATGTTGTGGTCACTGAAGGGTTCACTTACCCTAACTTGCTCAACCATATTTGGTTCAGAGGATAGTACAAGATCCAATATATTCTCATCCCTAGTAGCATCGCATACATGTTGGGTTAGAAACATATCTTGGGTGAGTTCCATGAAACGTATCCCCTCGGCTCCTGCCTGCATCCTACTCCAGTCAATGGTTCTGTGGTTGAAATCTCCAAATAGTACAATGTTGTTGCTCGTTGCGCATGCTGTGCGTAATAATTTATGTAGAGCTAGTTCGCTGTCAAGATCAGCAGATGTGCTGTGGTAGCATACTCCCACAAGTAGGGAGTCTGTTGTTGTTGTTGTTGTTAAGCGACACCATACTGAATCTGTGTTGTGTGTTTGTGTAAGCTCCTCACATTTGACATAGTTTATATTGTTTCTTACATATATAATGCAGCCTCCTACTTTCTTTCCATCTCTATCATTTCTGATCAAACTGTATCCATCGAGGTTAAGCTCTGCGTCAGATACATTAACGGTCCAGTTGCTGGTTTCCGTCCACAGCTATCAACGTGTCTAATAGCCTGTCTGTTCCAAGTGTCATTTTTAACTATAACTGCATCTATCATATCATGGCACACAAAGATTTTGGAGAAATGACAATTCCTCAACTGAAGGGGGAACTGAGAAACAGGAATGCTAGATTGTCCGGAAGAAAAGCGGATCTTGTTGAAAGGTATGTGTGGGCGATAATAGGTATACTTGTCTCACGCTATTATAATGACTACACCAAATGTACTCTGGTTTGCCTGATATGCGAATGTGATTTTATTGCGAGTTATTCTAACTGCTGACACAGCATTAACATTAAACTGATATGGTGAACGGTACTCAATTTGTCATCTGTTGTGCAGGCGGTTGCAGGCATATGATATGGCTTACTATTATTAGACATGATTTTGCTTGTGTATTTCTTATGTTATGTCTAACGTTACGAATACTAATTATGGTGTTACAATTTTGCAGGCTTGAAGCATATGCTCGCAACCAAGACTTTGGTCAAGAACCCGCAGTGGATTCATTTACCATGTTAACTCCAGATATCCTGTTGTATCGAGACAACAATAGTTAAAGTGCCATATGTATTACCTTTGTGTAAATTTTATTGACAGTACAGTGCAGTACAATTTGTCAGTATGGGAAGTTGTGAGATGTTCAGTATACTTGTAGTCTTCTTGCTAAAATAGTTTTGAATCCTGGCAGTGAAATAAATCATCAGTCTATACTACGACTAGGCAAGAGAGGTTGTTAATAGTGCAATGATATGTGTACCTGTACTATGAAATGTTACATACAGCCTGCTCATTTTATGGCACTACCAGTAGCCATAAACTAGGGGCAAGCTATGGCTTCATTATACAGAACCACAGCCAGTGTCATATATATATTGTTTACAAAAATGTTATGATTTAATTTACTACTACCACCACCACTATAAATAATGTCTATCTTTCAGCTCGCATCTGTGACCGAGGACTCAATTGCTGTGTACATGCAACTGTTCGATTCTGACATCTCGTCAAAGCCACAGGATATGTACAATTCTAGGTTTCTTCCCTCAATTCGAGCAGCCAAAAGTGGCACAGATACCTTTATATATGGCCGAGTGTGTGCCGAAATGAAAAAGTCTACCATCTACGTTGTATATATTGATGTTTGTGGCATCGTTGAGGAGAGTCAGTGTGAGTGTGGGGCAGGGATGGGCCCAGAGGCCCATTGCAAACATGTATGTGTGGTTCTGTATGCGTTGACAAAGGCCGCAAAGGGAATCGTAAGTTCTGAGACCTGCACCCAGCGGTTGCAAACGTTTCACCATATGAAAAAGCACACAGGCTCGCCAGTGAAGATGGCAAATTTAAACTTGCGCCCTACTGGCAGTCTTCAGCGTGTGTTGGATTTAGATCCATCTCCAGCAGATGACATGCCTGATGCGGAATATGAAAATCTATTTAGGAATGTGATTGTAAATATGAATGTGCCATACATGTCGATGCTGAAAATGTACCACCCATGCGCAGTAGGCACTTTGATGAGATGTGACGTCACGTTTTTCACAGCCGTGCCAGAAGTATCCGCGGTCGTATAGTTTATGTGAATCAGCAGTTGTACGTCGATTTATTTAGTTCTGCGTGTTTTTAAGGAGGCATGGTGAGTATGGAGGACAGAGACAATAAATACGTGATGTATATGACATGCTTGAAGCATTATTTGGTGCATGGCACACATCGACCAGGACTCGGAGCAGGAATGGCAGGAGCCGACAAACGCATCAGGGGTAAGACCACATTTAAATTTTACATAGGCGGCCATTATAACGTTTCCTTCATTTCCTGCTAAATTTGACGAACACTTTTCTTGAAAATGTCACAGCATATTTAACCTCCATTGACACAAGTGCTGTGGAAAACTCGTAAAATTCTCATACCTCAGTTTTCAGAAAAATCCACCCAAACCTGACACCCCTCAATTTCGCCCCAATCTGGTGACGGATTTTTAAATATTGGTGCGTTCTGCAAAATAGCCACTGTGCGAATACGCGAGCGACTAGCGTATGTTTATTGCTACCTCGTGAAAGATCTAGTAATGTAGTAGTACATTTAGTATTCACTGGACTGACATGTGCCATGCCAAAGACAAGTGCTCGAACAAAATTCACACATGACACCAAAACGGTATTTTCAAGGGCACTCTTTCGGACGAATCCTTAATGTGGTCTTACCCCATCAGGAATGCGATACACAAAGCGGTCAATAAATACGAAATAGACGGTGGGTAAAACGACGATATTCGCACAGCTGCTCTGCTGGTGAGAATAAAATTCGTACTGCCTAGTGATTTTATCGTGTCAACAAAAGCAGAACATACTTTCACAAGATATCTATATTCAGCTCTCTATTCTCAAATTCTTTGAACGTCGTGCAAACAAACTCTTAGAAAAGTTGTTTTGAGTGAAGTAGGCCTACTTAGAGTCATTAAATAAACCAAAACAGAAAGTCTCTCAAGAGACGCCTACTGCCCAAAATCGTGCATACTATCTGCTGTGTAAGTGCGTGTCACATGGTTGTTATACAAGATCAGACACTGTATTAGTAAATGTTTTGTTAAATTATTTGATTTGTTTTATCTCCTGTTGAGCTGACAAAAATGCGGTACACTTAGTCGACGAAACATTGACTCAGAAGTCCAGGCCAACTCCTTTGCTGCAAACTGTATGAAATGTATTTTTTTCCTGAAAAAGGTATGCTTTGTTCATTGTTATGAAACAATTGTTTGTTACTTCTTATTCTTCACAATAGCATGGTGACCTCTGTACAAGGTAATTTAATGCTCATATATTATCTTCTTCACATTAATTTTGTGAGGTGACCTCTGTACAGAGGAATATCCCACAGTAACCATATACGTGGGTCTGATTTAAAGTAAGGTTGATAACAACAATATATTATGAAGCTTAGCTTCGATTAATTGACTCAATGACCTAATATCTAAAATGGTTAACTGTTTTTTCCTATATAATTTCCAGTGTTATGTTTAATTTGAACAGAACAACGTTAGGGCATCAAGAAACTGGCAAACTATATCCCAAATGACGGTTTACCCTTTTTGATAATTAAATAATAACAATTGTTAGACCCAATTTAGCAGTAAACCTAAATTGTCTCTTCTACTAAAAAGTATTGATTTATGGCATAATTATTAACCACCACTCTACTGTCTACTGGTTGTTTGTGCCCTTCTAACGGTTTGTATAGTGCCTGGAGATACGATAAAGGTGGCAGATATTATGTATGGAATGTATTATTTTATGTTTTGTTTGTTTATTATACTTATTTCATGTTCTACGTTTTAGAGGATGATCAGTACATGAAGTTGAAACACTGTTGTACGATGTCTGAACAAGAAAAATAACCGACTCCTCCAATGCAACAAAAACGGACTGCACAAAGACACATTGTTTGATCGTAACTTTCTGGACACATGCTGCATCTGCAAAATAAAAGTTTGTTGAGAATTGTGTTTTGTAATTATGAAAAATAAATGTGCTGATGATTTTTTAATAAACAAAGGAAGTACAGTGCATTCCACATAACTCAAACTCGGTTAAGTCAATTTTAATTCAAGTCAACTCTTTCCTCAACCCTGGATGTCTTTGTATCTCAGATGGTATAAAATAATTTGCATAAGTCTACTTCTCTAAGTCCAAGTCGACGCAATTTCTTTGCACGCTCATATTTCTTTCATTCAGTTAACTAAAATGTATTAAATCTTTACTATCAAACATTTAAGTTTTGTCCGCAGGTATGGATATAAAACGCTATTATCGTATTGGTAAAGTGATTTTTGTAAGGATTTAGTTACTATTTCACATGACATTTCTCTCACTCAGAATGTTTTGATTTTACTAACTTATATTTCACTGTCTGTTAGGTAATTAGTGCTCAGAACTCTTTCCACATTATTTCTGACATCAGTCACTAATGCTGTTTGACCACACCGGTCAAGGCCTAGGCCAAGAGAGAGGTTACCATAAAGTCTTTCAAAGAGAATCAGCTTGCTTTTGGAGTAATTGATTAACTTTATAAAACAAAATTTTGTTTGAAATTGATAGTAGATGCTAATGTCTTGGTTTTAGTTGTTGGTTCGATCCCAACTGGTATTGCACTTTGTGCAATTCAACATTTAATTAATTGACTTTGACTAATTATTTCTGGTGCTGTGGAAATGATGCATTATAATTGATTACATTAATAAATATTTGCCCTGGAAATGACAACATAATGAGTCAAATCCTTTATATTAAAATAATGGCTTATTTTTAGGGTATTTTAATAAACTTATGCTGGGCAAAATTTAAAAATAAAGGCATTGGGCAAGGTCCTGCAAGGGCACTTTCCCTAAAAATGAATGTACAGTATATACATATCCATTGACTTAGATTATAAAATTATTTTCAATCCACCGAAACTTAGATAAGATAGGAAATGTCTACAAGTGTTAATGTAAACTGTATATGTCAAGAACTGTTCTGGAATTTAAGTAAATAAATCTAAGTTTCAAAATCATATAACTAAATTGCAGGGTTAGTTTTCTGTCGAGCAGAAATGTATTTCTGCCGTGCCCATGGCAGAAATAGGGTAGAAAGGTTTTTTTTCCCCCGGGGTAGCATTTGCCCGGAGGGACTTTTGTCCAACTACTTGCATTCATGTGTGAATTTTGTTGTGCCCATGTGTTAGTTATTGTAGCAGCACATTTGTACTTCCAGTGTATCATTGCAACATAACATACACACTGTGTGCCACATTTGAATGGCTTTGGCAAAGGGTGTGACCATCATGCCAAAATGAGACGCTTCTCGAGAAATTCATACGTCAATAATAACTATAGTCTCATTACTTCCAGAGATATAGCTACTTTAATGTAAAAAATGCAAAAGTATGGTTTCAAGAAAAACAGTTTCAAAGTTTTCTCTCAGCTGGCTATGGTTTTTACTTTCTTGACTGTTCTTTCTTCTTCTTTTAATTCTGTTGGCTGTGGTTTTTCACTTTGTGGTTTCACACTGTTGGCCATAGTTTAGAGCATTGTCAGCAATAACAAAATTGACAGTTGTCACAAAATTCAGTACGAAACACAAGTTGGTAACAGTTTTACAATTTTCACATCACAACTAACACATGACAGATTTGTCTATTCATGATGGATACTCAATAACAAATTGTGACAGAGACGGCTCATAACTCGTAATGACCATCAGTAAGAAGTGTCTCATTTTGGAATGGTGGGTTACATTTATGAATTCAGCCAATGCACAGAGAGAATGCATATTTCATAGGTGTTGTTGTTTGGTATAGTTGGTCCTTGAGGTAGGAAAATGATACGTTGAGTGTGCGTATAGGTTAGTTTGTTAGTAGCCAGCAAGTTTGGCTATGAATGTGCTTAAATGTTTCTTTTATGAAGTTGTCGATGTATGGTATATTAATATATTGGCAATGACTGAAAACAGTTCAATCCAGTCAGTTGAATGTGTTGCTAATAATACCAAATATCGGTTGGTTGGCTGGTTGTTTAGCCTAAATTACTTGTGGATTGGATTTGTTAAATTGTACACCACAGAACATGATATTGTACATAATAAACTCAGTTGTTATTGAATAAGAGGTGTACGTCTACAGTAGTTTCGAAATTAAGTAGTTTATTTTGTATAACCAATCAGATTCGGAAGTAATGACAGCCACATGTGTTGTTCCACAAGAATCTATGCTAGGTCTAGTTATGTTCATGTTATATTAAAACAACATTGTTATAACAATAAATATGTTATTTACAGATGGCACAAATACGTTTCACTTACACACAAATGTTACTAGGCTTATTGAAGAAGTAAATTCAGAACACAATATGATATCAGCATGGATTCATTGTACCAAAATATCACTTAACATAAATAAAACAAATTTATTATATTTACTCCTGAAAATAAGACGATGATCATGATGTATTTAAAATAAATGTAATTAGTATAATTCAAGTTACTTCAATAACATATTTAGGAATTTACCTAGAGGAAACTGGTCACTACATATTGTAATTCATTTGTATGTGAACCAATGGCACCCCTTGTAAGAGTTTTATATATATATATATATACATATATATAAATTAAAGCCAATTTTATCACATAATGTGCTGTACCCTAATGTGTGCAAATAGTTATCCATCAAATAAAGGATAAATAAACATAACATTTTTATATAAGAAGGCAATCAGAATAAGTAGGCCTACTATATTTTTATTTATTAAAGCAAACAATTAATTGTGTTGATTAATTTACCACCATTTCAAAAAGAAAGTATTTCGTATGCACAAAAGAATAGCACGACACCGCGGCTGTGCATATAGACAGTGCCGTGCGCCACATATCACGATAGCCTCGGTACCAGTTATAGCCTCCATTACAGATCACAAACAACAAAAAGAGGGCTCTAAATCACACGATATGTTTGTGTGCGTGAAAATAATCATGCAAGTTATTCCATTTTATTTTAAATATGTATACGAACAATTATACTGGAAAACATTTCGTATTACTAACGCAAACCACCTTAGTAACAACGCGGAATCCTGGCACGCACCTACTCTGGGTCCGCTACCGTCGCGGGCCGAAAGTAGGCGGTGAATCCTGGCACGGGTGAATCGGGGCCCGTGACACCGGAATGATTATATAAGGCATTTATTGTTGATTTATTACTGATTTATATACTTGCCAGAAGAGGTCAGTTGAACGTAATCATCTTGTTTGAAGTGTTCACGGCAAACAACACTGCTCTCGGATCGAAGGCCACCACAGCTGTCCCTTTTTGTCCTCAACTCGAATGGAAATTACCTGCGCCTGGCCCTGTCTTTAGGAAACTGATGCCCCCCTTTATTGTGACAACCGTTAACACAACAGCACGTAAGCATCGCGCAAGATGAAAACAGATTCAAGTGGCTTTATGTTTGCTTAGCAAGCGTGACCAAGTAAACAACGGAAGGACCGGTAACTAGCGCCCCTGGCGTCAGTTTCATGCGCAATCCGCCATATTTGAAAGTCTCCCAATACATTGCATGCGTTTTTTGTAACGCTAGTGCGTGCGCGTGCACGTCCTTGTCAAGCCAAGGGTAACATAATTCGTCCAGAGTGTTGGATTACAACAATAAAAACACATCATGTCGGAACATGAAACTGCAGGCGTTCAGAAGCGCGATTCGGGCCCTGTCGTGACGCAACAGGGCGCAGGGCGAAGCCGAAGGCGAAGGGCGTCGAGGCGACAACTTTGGTACGTTACGATAAGATATGTTTCACATATAGTAATTATTAAAATGTTATAAAGATTTTATAAACGGACTAAAGTTATTGAATTGAATAGAAAAATAATAATTAATTGATTTGTTTAAACTATATTACCCGTATGTCAGCAAAGACCACGCATATTATTTCGTTCTAATTAATAGGTTATATCCAACAGTAGCTTCCTACGACCTACACAAATTATAATTACACAAATAAAACATTATTTTATTTACTAATACAAATTACTATTATTGCTTTTATCTTAAGTTTAAATCCACGCGTTAATCCGTGCAAACGGTCATCTTTTTTCGTCAATGCATATTGATCTTCCTATATTAATTAGCTTCTTTATTACTGACGAATTACTACACAGCCGCTTTTGCCAGCTCACGGCCAAGTCCATGAAAAACGTACACGATAACCCGTTGCTCGAAACAGTCACTGACACTGTGTTAGCTCAAGTTTGGGCTGTTTGGAGTAAATCACCTGACCTAAGTCACAAAACAATAGGTATGACATGTTTCAGGTAGTAAATTAACCTCATGTGTATTCTCCGTCACCGAGCTATTCCCGAATTAGAAAACTAATGTTTTATGCCTACACCTAACCATTTCCACTAAATTATTAATTAATTTCCAACAAATTATTAATAAAAAACGGCGGACTTCACGTTAGATCTAAGTCACGCAAACGCCGGAGAGCGTACGTTAAATCCGCGTTAGTGTCGATTTTGCGTCTCAAGACGTCTGGGTAACTGCTACAACTGTAACGGAAATCAGTGTTCCATGTCGCCAAAGGCCATTTCATAATATCCAACCACTCTGCTGAGGAATACGTACGATCTAGGTCGTGTTTCGTGTTACTACAGTTGCGGTCAATACAACTCCTGCCTGGCGTCAGTTCGTTTACGAGTTCCACGGAGCTAGAACGCGGCGCTAGTTCGGCTGGTAAATAATCAATATTACTAAGGAATACACAATCGAATAAAGCGCTGGTGTTGTGCTGTTGATCCGACCGAGTAGAGGAGTTGTCAATGTTGAAAGGACACGGGCCTCAGGCGCGATGTTCCAGTCGGCCGGAACTGTGTAACCGTACCTCGCTGTATTTTGAACTAGCCAAATATATAACCGTCGTGCAGGTTTGCACATAAGCAATAAAACTATATGCCCGTTCAATGGAGGTCTCAGAGGTTGTTGACGTGTGCTACAGTTGCTTAGATTCATTATATACAGCGAGTTGAGTACCGTTTGGGTGTAGTTATTGAAACAATCCTAGGCGTTCTGCAAACCAGAATTACTCAACAATTTGTAAACACAGTTACTTAATTCAAATATGTATGATAAACTGAACAAGGATAAATACTTTGTTATGGTGATCTCAAAGCAAACTACAATCTCCATGGATAAAAATACTGGTGCTATAAGTAGGTAAATTCCTGCTCATTAAAATAAGTGGTGTTGACAATTATAAACACACAAATCACTAAGAGATTACACAGATTGTACTCAAGAATAAAGAACAAGACATTATACAAACAACAATATGTTAATGTGCCAACAAGTTTTCTACTTTTTTTCTTCAAATTTTCTATATTTTTTAAACTAAAAAAGAAACATTCAATTAGCCAATGCATAATCAGCCCAGTTTTGAAAATCATAAATATGTAAAACAGGACGTCGTGATTAATAAAAAAAATTATTCAGGAAATACAAAATAAAGAACACTACTCAGATTTGTTGATGGTCGATGGGAAACGATAAGTGATGAATGTATTTTGATCAATAAATATAAGTTATTTTGATGGATATTGGGAAAACTTGTTTTTAAAAATAAACAACTAAGACGGAAAATGAAACCTGCAATAACTATATAATTGCCTTTATATGGATGGTGTTGTCAATATAAGTGATTACATCTTTTATATGGATGGTGGTGTCAACATAACTGATTACATCTGAACTGTAATTGGGACAAATATATAGCACATATATTATTAAAATTGAAAGAACACGAACATTGCAATGCGGTCACTCAGTTTATTAATATATACGTATTCGTTGTTACATTCCATATTAAAGGAAAACAAAAGGCAACGTTTTGGTGTTAAGCATCTAAGAGATAATACAAACTAACAATTTCCAACTACAATCAAATTTTTAACGTCAGCGGTTTACCAGGAAACATATTTGAACACACAACTATAACTTTACAATCGAAGCACAATGTATCTTACAGAGCCATTCATAGGATTGACATTACAGCTTTAATGGCTGATATCCTTATATCTGACCTTATCACAGATCCCAAAAAAATCTATCTGACTTACATAAACAGTACTGTCAAGTACTCAATGCATTACTTGACAAACATGCACCTATAAAATCCAAATGGGTGTCAGAAAGGCCACCGGCTCAATGGATGACTTCCGAAATTATACTATCTAAAAGGCGTCGTCGTTATATTTAGAGCGTGTATGGCGCAAATCACGCTCGCCATTAGATAGATCGCGCTATTCTAAGCAATGTCACCTCTGTAACAGACAAATGTGACTAAAGCTTAAATCAGATTATTTTACAAATATGGTCATAAATAAGTCTGATAATCCGTGTCAGTTATGGAACTGCATCAATAACATTCTACACAGACGGCCTACTCCATCGCTACCTGATCATGTGTCAATTAAGTCTCTATGTGATTCGTTCTCTAGTCACTTCAAGAATAAAATCAGCATTATTCGCTCTGATTTCCCACATCATAATATAAGTAATGTCAGTGTGGACTTTCCACAAGTAAATTCTCAACTTGTATCATTTCAACCTGCAACAGTTGATGAAGTTAGGAAATAATTATGTCCTCCCCAAATAAATCTTGTGCACTTGATCCATTTCCAACAATACTGCTAAAAGCATGTCTCGATACACTAATTGGACCTATAACAAATATTATAAATGCATCACTTTGCTCTGGCTGTTTTCCTGATGATTTTAAATACGCCCATGTCACACCACTTCTTAAGAAGTAATCTCTGCCTAAACAAGACCTAAACAGTTATAAACCTATTTCTAATCTCAGCTTAATTTCCAAAATACTAGAAAAGGTTGTAGCATGTCGTCTAAGGTCTCACATTAGCACAAATGTCTTAACTGATGTGTCACTATCAGCATATAGGCAGTTTCATTCAACAGAGACTGCCCTCTTGAAGGTTCATACTGACATTAACTTGAACATTATTATAAATGCACTTACCTTACTAGATCTCTCTGCTGCGTTTGACACGACTGATCACAGCATTCTCATTGAACGCCTATTAAAGTGGTACGGCATATCTGGCACAGCTCTAAGCTGGTTTTCTTCGTATCTAACTGATAGATACCAAACTATAAAGATTGGGAACTGCTTTTCAGCTGCACTGCCGGCTTTATTTGGTGTTCCCCAGGGTTCTGTTCTTGGGCCTTTGCTGTTTACTCTTTACACCACGCCACAAAGCTCTGTTATACAAATACATAACTTAGATCATCATATTTATGCTGATGATACTCAGATCTACATTTCGTTGGCTACCCCGGATACAAATCGCGCCCTTAACCAACTTAGTGATTGCCTTCAATATATCTTACACTGGATGACTGACAGTAAGTTGAAATTAAATGCAAATAAAACTGAATTGATCATTATTAGTACTCCAATGCAGCGTTGTAAACTGGATGGTTTTTTCCCTACGCGTATTTTGAATCAGTATAGCACGCCAGCAACCTCGGTACGGAATCTAGGAGTGATCTTTGATAGTAACTTCAATTTCCGACAACACATATCTCAAACATGTCGCTGCTGTTTTTATCATATTCGTGATCTTCGCCGTATTCGCCGGTATATGTCATTTTCTGTTGCTAAGACTATTGCAACAGCGCTTGTTAGCAGCATACTTGACTATTGCAATTCCCTCCTTTATAATATCGCTAGCAAGGATATCACAAAACTTCAGCTTGTCCAAAATTGTCTAGCAAGAGTAGTTACAAGATATCCTCGTTTTTCTCGCTCTGTACCACTTTTGAAGTCTTTGCATTGGCTTCCTGTACGATATCGTATAATATTTAAGATCTTTACCATTACATACCAGGCACTGTCCAATAAGCAACCATCTTATTTGCATTTATTGCTTACTCCTGTAAGAAAACCTATCCAGCTTCGATCATCAAGTTCTGACCTACTTTTTGTTCCTAGAGTCAACAGTAACAGTGGAATTAGGGCTTTTTCTGTTGCTGCACTAACTCTTTGGAATATGCTCCCCCTTAGTGTTAGATCAGTTCAAAATATTACACAATTCCGTCGTCATTTAAAAACGTATCTTTATAACCTTGCTTATCCACCGTAGCTCCCTAGCGCCTTGACCCATCTGTTGACAACTGGAAAACTACTTATGGATTTTGAGATTGACCAACCCTTTTGTTTTGATGCGCCTCTGAGCTTGGTTTCCAAGGATTTAGGCGCAATAGAAGTTATCTTATTATTATTATTATTATTATTAACTACCGAATTTCAATGGACTACGCCATTGTTAGAAGAAAGTGACGTCACACTGTCGTAACTCGCTTCGTAAATTTTCTGCGTACTATTTGTTTCCAACTCCGTTAGGTGGCGCTATGGTAAGTTTACCAATTAAACTATGTGCGCATGCGACTGTGTAAATAAGATGGCTTTCCAATTATTCGGAAGACAACGAAAACCAAATCTATTTCGAAGCAGCTGGTTACCGGTTTGAAACACAAAAACAAGGGCCTATATTGGAAGATAGGGCAGAGGCGCGTGCCGATGGGCACGAACTGGAAGGCCCACGGGAAGTGGAAATGTCGAGGCGCATACCATGCCGAGATGAAATTGACTGGTGTCGGTGTGGAAAATGCCGCAGCGATCTCGTTGTTCAGGAACAAGAACTGAATATGTCTGCTGCCAGGAAGCGGTTGCTACTCGACAGCAACGCTGTTGGTGAAGGTAATTATTAATATGTTTAGTTTATTGTTTAAATAACCGATGAGCCTAAGTTCCGGGCTGCGTATGAACAGCGAGAGATGATCGCTCGGGCCGGGACACGTCACTTGTCTTACATTTGGGATTGCTTGACGTTGAACTTAGTTAGATCTCACTCTCAGTGCCTCTGGACTCAGTGTTTGAACTTTGACATGTCCATTTTCGAATACCACCCATGGCTGTACCCTCACTTTTTAAAAGAAATGTAGTTGAACCAAAATTGTACAGGGCAGAGCTATGATAGAAAATAAGCAGGAATTAATTCCCCTTTTGTTCTATCCCCGTCAACACTCTTCACATTCGCAGTAATGGTCTTAGGTGATTTACTCCAAACAGCCCAAACTTGAGCTAACGCAGGAGTTGTATGGTGCTTGCGTTGTGGGTAGTTTGTTTGTTATTTTATAGGCACTTTAGATGATTGGGTGTGGTGAAAGAGAGGTTTCATGATCGCTGTTTGAAACGCTATGGGGATTTCTAGTTCAGTAATCGGTGGTGGAATCATATTCCAGATTCGAACTGCTCGGGGGGAGAAAGAGAACACTGCTGCATTGATGCGGCACCTAGGGGCTACGTAGTGGCCACGGTTTTTTGACGGTGTTTGTAGACCTGGTGGGGGTGTGATGTGATTATGTTATTTAATATTTTGTAAAATGTCATGGCTTGTTTGATAATGCGTCGTCGTTCAAGAGTTGACCATCCAAGGGTGGCTATTAGATCTGCTGCGTTTGTTTGACGTCTGTGGTCATTTCCAACAAATCTGGCAGCACAGTGTTGTACTGTTTCATGGTGTTTAATTTGGGTGGCAGTGTGTGGGTTCCATATGGGAGAGGCATACTCGAGTTTTGGTCGGATTAGCATGTTATAGGCTGTTTCTTTTACTTCAGGTTTGCATGGTCCGAGGGTTCGTTTGGTCATGCCTAGGACTTTTGAAGATTTATCAGCTATGTCAGTGATATGGTTAGCCCAGGATAGTTTAGAATCTAATTTTATTCCAAGATATGTGTGGCTAGAGGCGGTAGAGAGTGGTATGCCAAAGAGTGAATATGAATGTAGTCTGGGTTTGGTATTGTTTGTTATTGGGAGATGCACACATTTAGATATGTTAAATTCCATCTGCCATTTATTAGACCATATTTGGAGTTTGATCAGGTCAGATTGGAGAGTTTCGTGGTCGGTTTCGGATGTGATTTTGTGATATATAATGCTGTCGTCTGCAAAGAGACGTACGGAAGATTGGACATTTTCGGTTATGTCGTTTATGTAGAGTAAAAATAGGACAGGTCCTAGGACTGAGCCCTGTGGTACACCAGATATAACATTTGTGCTGTCCGACAGGGCTCCGTTGACTGAGACTCTGTTTGCGATTGGATAGAAATGATTTGATCCAGTTTTGTGTGTTTCCAGTTATTCCATAGAAAGCTAGTTTGGATAGGAGGCGTTTATGGGGGACTTTGTCGAAGGCTTTGGCGAAATCGAGTAGGATGGCATATATTTGTGTCTTATTGTCCATAGCAGTCATCCAGTCATGGACTGTCTCGATGAGTTGGGATTCACAAGACAGACCTGGTTGGAATCCATGTTGGAAGTGGATGATGATGTTGTGTTTGTGTAAGTGTTTCCACATGTTGCTTAGAATGATGTGCTCCATAACTTTGCAGAGGATGCATGTTAACTAAATTGGTCTATAATTAGCAGGGTCTGATTTGTGGCTTTTTTGTGTATTGGTGATACTAGTGCTTGGAGCCAGTCATCTGGGAGTTTGCAAGTGTTGTATGACTGCTGGAAAATGTGTGTGATGATGGGGGCAATTTCCACTGCAGTCTCTTTAAGGACTCTGGCTGGGAGTTCGTCAGGGCCTGTAGCTTTATTTTGGTTTAGGTTTTTCAGTTGTTCAAGTGTATTTGCTTTGTCGTGATCATTTGTGATTGGTTGGTCATTTACTTGCAGTGTAGGGATGCCAATGTATTCTCGTTTGTTTGCTTTAATGAATGACCAGAATTGTTTTGGGTTTGATTTTAGGCTGTCTCCAATGTGATGGTTTAGATAGTCTGAGTAGGATTTGGTTGCAGCTTTAGTGGCTTGTTTTCGGAGTTGCCTAAACCTTTCCCAGTCACTATTACGTCCAGTTTGTTTTGCTTTTTTATGGCTTTTGTTGCGTTTTCCTTGCATTCTTATTATTTCACGTGTTATCCAAGGGAGGTAGGTTTTTGCTTTGGTATTGCGGCTGGGAATATTATTGTTGACTAATGAAGTAAGATTATTCCGGAAAAAGTTCCAATTTATGTTGACATGTGTTGAATTTGGGTTCGTGTCAAAGTATGTTGTTGTTAGTTGTTTTATGTCATCTTTTAGCTTATCCCAGTTTGCAGATTTATATTGGAACACTTTGTGTGGTGGTTTACTGTTACGGATTGGATTTAGGTTGACGTTAAAGGTCACAGCTTCATGATCACTCATGCCGGGAGTGTTGTGAGTGTTAGCAATTATCGATGGATTAGAAGTGAGTATGAGGTCAAGGATATTGCCGGAATCAACTCATGTGGGATCATTGACCATGTTTTGTAATCCAAATTCTCTAATTATTTCTAGCAGTTTGTTATGCTTGCTGGCAGTTCTGTTGTCAGTGGTTTGCTGCTTGCCCCAGTTAATATCAGGAAGGTTGAAGTCACCTGTTATAACTACTTTAGGAGAAGTTGTTTGTGGTCTGTACAGTTTTGTTAGGGATTCGTGGAGAGCTTCAAGGGATTGAAGGTGGTCACTGGGGGGTCGGTAGTAGGATGCAAAGTATATGGATTTGTTTCGTGTGAAATGGATTTTTGTCCATACTATTTCACAGCTTGAGTTTAGTTTTGTAAGTGATTCTGCTACAATGTCATCGCGGAAGGCTATGAGAACTCCACCACCATGGGTGTTTCTGTCCTTTCGGATGGCGCTATAGTTAGGTGGTAGGAACGAATAGGTAGGATAGTTTTCGTCTATTTTGGTTTCGACTAGGAATATGATGTCAGGATTATTTGACTGAATAGTTGTTTTTAATTGGGTTGTCTTTGCGATGCTTTTGACACTGTTGGTATTGATTAGAATTCCGCTAAGTGGCTATGCATGTATGAACAATATGTGGCAGTACTACTTTTTAAACACATGGCAGGTAGATAGATTATTTTAAACTTTATGCATAGTGCAATTTTTCTGCCCAAAGTTTACAATGGGTCTTATGAATAAAATATACATTGAACTTTTTTCAGCCAGAGCCCCCATTTGTTTTGGTAACAAAGAAAATGACCACCGCTTTGTGCAAATATTGACACATTTCAAAACAGCCTTCCTTAATCTGCTTAAATGTGTTCCCTTAGAAAAGCAAGGGAAACGGATCAGAAAGAAATACTTATCGAAAGAAGCCATTAGAAAAATTAAGCATAAACAAATTATGTTTAAGTCATATAGACGTACTGGAAATGACGAAGACTACAACATTTATAAAGAAGCACTAAACCAAGCTACAGCTGAAATTAGAGATTCAAAGAGAAGCTATGAACATAAATTAGCTTGTAATATAAAACATGACAGCAAGAGTTTTTATGCGTATGTTCGAAGCAAACAGAAAGTTCAGAATAAGGTCGGTCCTCTAGAAGATAGTGCTGGAAATATAATATCGGAAGGATTCTTAATGACCTGAATGAGTATTTTAGTTCAGTGTTTACCAGAGAAGACACTAGTTCACTGCCAGTACCAGAGGCTATGTTCAAGGGGGTAGAATCAGACTATTTAAGACATTTAATTGTAACCCCAGAAATGGTAGCTACGAAAATTAGGGCTATGAAGGATAATAAATCACCTGGAGTGGATGGTATTTCACCCAAACTACTATTGGAAATTGTAGAACAAATTAGCATACCGCTTGCAACAGTTTTCAATTTGTCAAGCTGGGACGAAAGGTACAGATAGTTCTACCAGCATGCGCTAGCCATGGAATAAGATCAAGGTTCCCTGCCCGCGATGGGGGACAACACGAGGGATACCACGCTGGACTTGAAAACTAAACTACCGGGTAGACAATGTACATGTGACCTATGAAGGTGTAGGTTGGTGGTGGCAGTATTTACTGTTTCTTTACAAATTGACTGACTCTTGCTGCCAGCAGATCCTCCTTCTCTGGTTTTGGGACATCTGCCCCAGTGACTGTGATCGCATGCAGTGTGATATTTCTTTATAAACACATATGTCACTCGATCCGTGAGCATTTGTAGGTGGGTACGTGGGTTCACCTGCTGTGGTCTGTTATGCAGCACCCATTGCTTGCGTCTTTTGGACCACATGACACCAGTCTCAACAGGTTTGTCTGGGCTGGGACGTGGTCGGTAGTTCCACGCCAGAGCAGACAGCATCAATCTAGCTTTCATTCCTACAGTGAAGAATAGTGCATGCAGTATTCTAATAAAATGTCTGCAAACAACTGGTGTAACACACTAGTCTATATGTTGTTAGTAAGCTGCTGTTATTTACCTTATGACTGTAGCATTCAGTGAACTTTAAAGTGCTTTTCCTGTGTACAGTCACTGTATTTTGATATCTTGTTTTGATTTTATATTTCTTTAATAAAATTGGTGATAATGACACAAGTGCTCTTATTTATGTAATTATTACACGGAGGTGTAATTTATTACACTCAAGTAACTGTACTCCTAAATGTACACAGCAACTGATTACAAGGAATAGGCAGGGTGATACAGAATGGGCACTATCCATCTGTGGAGAATTCGCCCCCTCACATCTGAGTAACTAAACTACTAAAAAGTTGGTCATCAGGAACTTTGACTATGTAACATTTTTGGTCCCATACATAAGTCGGTGGTCCACATATTAACACATAACATGTAAACAGCATTTACATTATCAGTTTTGGAAGTCTGAATAAACACATTTACTGATAAGGTAGTAGTCATGCTGGCTGGTACTTTTGAGTAGCCATCCTGAAAAAAACGAGTTGGATGCCTATGAAATGCAGTAATTTCGAAAACGTATTATAACGTTAGTTATGCATAAGAGCTGATTTAGTGTATTTGGGATTCAAGTCGGTGACTGGAATTCACCTTACACTATTTGGGTTGTGGTCTCTACTCATCATCTACTGATTGCAAATCTAAAGGTTACTTGTTGCTTTGGACATGCCTCAAGCATAAAATGAATACATATCAAGTTTGGTACTTACTCCAGCAACTGTGCGTCACCGTTGCATGTTACACAACACCACCACAGATGGTTTGATACATTCTGTATCCAATGGAGGAGGTCCTCGCATCCCTTGCCTCGGACCTTTGCAATAAACTTGCGGTTGATGCCTTTCCCCATGTGCCACATCATGTTGGTGATCGAGCTGAAATGCAAATTACAATTATTTATATTTTTGATCCAAATTCAAGATATTTTCACAACAGCTGTTACCTGTTTTTTCTGTTAGTGTGCAAAAAAACAAGTTAGTGAAAATGTGTGCACATGGTATATTATTAAAGATATTTAAACAACATCTGATTATTGAGTGATGCCAATATTTTTATAATACAAACATGGTGTATCTGGTGAGCTCATCGATAACTATATTTGGATCACATAATTACTCCCAGAGATATCCTTCCAAATGCAGAATTTAAATGTTTTCTTTTAGAAAATGGCCATCAAATGTGGCATAATGGATAAAAATTACTTGATATTGACACCCTTATTCCATGGATAAGAGTGGTTTAAAGGTATGTAATTATTGTAAAATAATATACATTCACAGTAAACATAATAAGCTATCATAATCTGGCATAAAAAACATTTTAGTATTTTTTTCTAAAAAACCCACTTTCACCTGGGTTGTATCCCCGTAACTAAAATTGAGTAACATATGTAATTTTACTAAATACAAATGAAGCCATTTTAAACGTTTTACAATAGAGTGTACAGTGATATTCCTCGTCACAAACAGTAGTCACACATAATTATATGTCGAAGTCCAATTATATAACATCATGACATAAATAATAGACCAAACATTTCGATATATGACAATGTCCAATGCAATATTATTGAATGCAGAACGTATTTTTGTTCATTTAACACAAAATACAGTAAGTTTTGCAATGTTATTATGAACGAATGAACGACAATCATTCCAGCCCATGTTAATCCGTTACTGTAATATTGCTCACGCGACTTGATTGCCGTTAACTTTTGCTATTTGGCTATCTTCTAAAGACTAAACTCTTTGTGGTGCAATATAGTACATTCTGGTACTGTTCTGGCTTGGCTCCAGCATATCTTGCATCTCAAATGTCAACAGATTTTAATTGGATACCGAGTAACTCGGTACTAACCTTCTTGCGATCGATTTCTCGGCGGCGGCGCGTCTGACCGAAAATATGCGTCGCTTCGACGGCTGAGGTCCGTGACTAAATATCGTAGGCACTGCACCTGACTTCAAACATCGACGTCGGCGACGATTTGTCGGATCTTCTGTCATTAACTGACGATGTAGATTTCCTTCGAAGCACGTTTCTTAAAAATGATTTGAACATACTTATTTCGAAGGCTTCCCTACTCTACACACTGAATATCGACATTGCAACCGGGGCACAGATCCATGGTCTCACGAGACTGCAGGATTCCTATACTTAACTACAAGCACAGTATTTCCAGATGTTGCACTCTTAATGAGTCAACGCCTTCCCTACTCACTTGGCATCTGGATTTTATTGCTTTGGATAATAGTAATAATGACAAACTTCTATAGCGCCTTAATCCCAGGAATCTGAGCTCAGAGGCACAGCATACAAGAATCGTTGGGCAAATCGTTAACATGGACAAGCACTTTTTTACACGTTTAACATTTCCTTTTGGTCCAATGGTCCATATCAGTAAATTATACTTATATAAACGTTGATTTCATATTTCATTGAGTTGATCTTTCGGGACCGCGCTTCCAGTGAAAGTTTACGCACAGAATGCAGAATCTACATGAATCTGAACGCCCTATGGTAGGGCACGGTGGTGGTGGGTGGGGGTGAACATGGATTGGGAATGGGCAGACAAAAAGGTAGGGATGCATTGTGTATGTCCTGAACAATATTGGTTATTTCACGTTCCGTTATTATATACAAAGGGTTATTATTTGAAAGATATTTACTCGGCCGTGGGGATATTGTTATCAGTGCAAAACATCAGTAACATAGGAATCTGCATTTCTGTGTTTTCAGCGAGGAGTTCGGAAAGTTGACGACAACTAAACGAGTGGTCTTCGCCGTGCTGTCTTTGTTCCTGTACGAGTGCGTATGCACAGCCAGTGGACAAGTGCACACTACAGCCAGATGTCCTGAAAGGTGCCACTGTCAACCTAAACTTCGAAAGGTGTCCTGTAGAAACCTCCATCTGCATAACATTCCCGCTGATATTCCGTCGTCGGTACAAAAACTTTATCTCGACAATAACAACCTGACCCGCATACCTGCAGACGCCTTCATTGGACTAACGAACTTGTTATTTCTCAGTTTAACCAAGAATGTAATCACATATATTTCTCCTGGAGCCTTTAATGGATTACAACGTCTACAACAGTTGTTCCTGACACGGAATCAACTTTTTCTCGTGGACGAAGCCGTTTTCGAAGGCCTTGATGGTCTTACCAATCTGTATTTAAGCCAGAATAAATTGACGGCAATCCCCGACGTTGGACGAGCGAGAAATCTATCGAGGATCAATCTCGAACACAACGAGTTGTCATCGGCGCACTTTCCGAAGGGTTATAGCAAACTAGAGAAGCTAAGGAGTGTCGTGATGAGTAACAATGCTAATATAACAAGTCTTAACCACACTGATCTGCTGTCCCTAAAAGGCACCGGTGTTACAACGTTTTCTATTTCAAGGTGTTCATTACAACGGATATCCAATGACACTTTTATAAACTTCACTGCACTGCGTTCTCTCAAGTTGTCATATAACCGGGACATAGAGTTGGCGACTGTTGAGGCGCTTGTTGTCAGTCTGTCCGGTACCGTGCTATCTGCGCTCTACTTGAGCGGCATGCTCAGATTTTTGCCAGCCAATCTATTCAATCCACTATCAGGCGTTCCAATGCACGATCTGGTACTAGCGCACTCGAAATTCGAAGTGATTCACAACGGTACTTTCAGTTCTCTTGACAAACTCGTTCACCTGGATCTCAGTTATGGCAAATTGACAACGACGGAGAAAGGTGCCTTCGACGGACTGCAGAGAGTGAATCGTTTAAAACTAGATCACAACTATCTGCGTTTATTCCCGTCTTCCTTGCCAGAGCATCTTGGTATATTAGACTTAAGTAACAATGACATGACGACAATTCCTGGAAAAACATTCGTTGGACTCGACAAACTCACGAGTTTGTCGTTGTCATATTGCCACCTCCGAGTCTTTGACACGAAGTCATTTGTTGGGCTCGATGGCCTTGTGTCCCTTGATCTCTCATACAATGACATCGGTGGCAACAACATCGGCAAGAAGGTCTTTAAGCCGATGCCACAGCTCGAAATACTCAATCTTCAGAACAACAAGCTCACTACGATCGCTACCGAATATAGTCTCTTTGCCTGTCTACCAAAGTTGCGGAAATTGTATCTGAGCAGTAACAAGTGTCGCAATTTGAGCTTGCTTCTGTTCGACGACTTGCAACAGTTAGAGGTGCTCCAACTGCAGGATAACAAACTAGGTAACCTCGTCATGTCAGACACTGGCGGCATTCTCTTCAGGAAGCTCAAATCACTGCGGGAGCTGCATCTTGAGGAAAACGGCCTGACATCATTACCTGGAAACATGATCCGCTCACTCAGGTCGCTACGGAAGCTTTATCTGCAGATGAACGACATCTCCAACTGGGGCAACGATTTCTTCAACGATACCATGTCCTTACACATGGTGAATCTAACAGAAAATAAAATATCTTACATCAACGAGTCGTCCCTGAGCGGTTTGTCCGGTGATGCGACTGCATTGTATCTGTCGGCGAATCCATTCTCCTGCGGCTGTGACCTCATTTGGTTCCGAGACTGGCTGGACACGATAAACTCCAGCCGAATCTCTATCCCAGATATCGACAAATGCACATGCAGGTAGGTGTTTGTGTCAAACGACACTCCACGTGGTGTTGTTCATAATTAAAATCTTTCAGTTATAGAATCAGCTTATTACTTCTATCTAGTTTATTTCTATGTTTTCTACGGTCCTTCTTATGTTAATTCGTCCAGGCTGGTTTGCGATATTCCAAAAGGGTTTTAACTTTGATGTATTTGCGCATGCGTTGATGTGTATATGAGTTCGTGTGTGCACGTATGTCTCTGCGTGAGTGAGGGGATGCGGGTGTTAATTGTGTTGGGGAGTGCGGGCGTGTGCGTTCGCGCTCTATAAATGAGGTTACATTTTAGCAGATAATAATGTAAAGGTATCACCAATTACAATTGCAAATGATGTCTTATGTCTTCAGTGCACCTGATTCTCTCGCCGGACGTCCTCTGTCGGAGTTTCACCCGGAGAGTATCAAGGAGAAGTGCTTCCCTCCACCGTGGCTCTACATCATCGTCGGTGCCGTTGTCGGTGGCGTGTCGCTTGTTCTAATACTGGTCGGGCTCGTCTACACCAAACGCTGGTCGTTGCGAATATGGAAGTACCGCTGCAAGCGGTGGCTGCGACAGAGGAGTACATCTCGCCCCTCAGTAGAAGGCTACGCGAGAATAGAGGAGTCTTTTCGCTACGACGTGTTCATATCGTACGGGCCAAGCGACGAATCTCGCGAGTTAATCACTAGAGATCTCTATCCCAAGCTGGTAAGTTGGCAAGTTGCCGAGGACCGCATCTTCTTCGAGGAAAAAGTGTTGTCAAATAGATACATCATCAGCGAACTGGCCGAATCCATCTACACCAGCCGAAAGGCAATTCTAGTCGTCACTGACGACTATGTGGAGGACAGCCGAAGAGTAGACTACGAGGTTCCACTGATAATGGCCCACATGACCTCGGTGGGAGAGCTAAGGAAAGGGTTGATACTGGTACTTCATGGCGAGAACATGGGTGAACGACTGCCGAAGTGTCTTCGGCCCCTGCTCGGACAGAACGACATCAGTTGGCCCGAAAGCGAAACTGGAAGGGAGGCTTTCTGGTTACAACTACAGGATAAGCTGGATCTGTTGTCAGACTGACCGACTGTCAGTAACTCCCCCGACGGCACGCCGAAGTTACCAGAGGTTACGAGTGATAACTTTTTTTGGTAAACATCAATACAATATGTACAATTTGATCACATTTCAAAACACATCTACGTAGTTATAGCTGTTTTAGTTACCGTTATAAGATATCTAGAAATTGCAGGAAAAAATCGTGAGTTTTGATACTTCTGATACACGCATATGGCATATTCGATTGGTTGCTCCGATTATTTGATGACAGGCCTTGCAAGTTAAATTTCGCTCCATTGTTGCCATTTTGAGATCATCACTGCACGTATGTTGACTAACACGTGCTAAATGTAATAGTCTGACACTAACAATATTACCAAATGTTATATATTTGCATCAATTGTGTGTTATTGTGCCACTTAGATCTGGCTGGTTGGTTATTTCACCGTCGCATAGTCAGCTGTTATTCACTCGCTAACTCAAGCATTCATATTTGCCACTGGGGCCGAACTGTGATGGCTCCAAATGCATCTATCTGACGTTGCCCTTTGTAATCAGCAGCATTTGACCCCACATCTTCATTAGGACACTGTCAGGCACTGCTTGTTCTTAGCCGGCACTCGGTTAATATGTATATGTTCTATCAAAAATAAATAAGCGAGAGACAAATGAACAACTCAAGTACGTCCAAAAACGCTTGTTTGAACGATTGCTAATACCATTACTGTTTGTCCGATACCAGCGATCTTGACATCGTTTGTAAGAAAACGCTTTCTGCTATTTAACCATATAACTGTTTTCTTGATAATCGTTACTAAATAAACTATAAACAGACCTAAAAATGTGCCGTTTCCGGTGTCTTAGACACTGCGAACCATGTTGGTTTGTCGACACAGTTCACCAATCTACCGATTGAGGCACCACTATATGATTTATTGCTATAAGCAAAGTAATTATATACCAAGCATAATCACTGTACGCATTAACAATGGGGCGGCCATTGATTTTTACGTGCGTGGCGCCGTCTGGCGTCGATGAGTTAACCGCGTTGTGGCGCCCATGTAAACAGACGGGGTAAGACCACATTAAGGATTCGTCCGCCGAAAGAGTGCCCTTGAAAATACCGTTTTGGTGTCATGTGTGAATTTTGTTCGAGCACTTTGGCATGGCACATGTCAGTCCAGTGAATACTAAATGTACTATTACATTAGATCTTTCACGAGGTAGCAATAAACATACGCTAGTCGCTCGCGTATTCGCACAATGGCTATTTTGCAGAACGCACCAATATTTCAAAATCCGTCACCAGATTGGGGCGAAATTGAGGGGTGTCAGGTTTGGGTGGATTTTTCTGAAAACTGAGGTATGAGAATTTTACGAGTTTTCCACAGCACTTGTGTCAATGGAGGTTAAATATGCTGTGAAATTTTCAAGAAAAGTGTTCGTCAAATTTAGCAGGAAATGAAGGAAACGTTATAATGGCCGCCTATGTAAAATTTAAATGGGGTCTTACCCCAAATTAGAAATACGCCCGTTTTATCACAAAAACTGCCAAAATGTGATTTGAGCGACGGGTGATGGTTGTTCGGCTGTATTTGGAAGCTGGTGTAGGCCAGAATATCGTGCAGCTATTGCATACTGTTAGTATTACATCTAAAAGAAGTTTTAAAAGTAATTAATAAGCCAGTTATTATGTGATATGCATGGAAAATAAAGTGATAATTTTGGTGGCGTGAAAGTTAAAAAGTACATTCCAAGCATGTTCTATGATACTGAGTACCACGAAAGCTTGTGTAAAAAGTGTATATGTGTCGGGGCGTGGAGTTTCTTTTTAATCTACATCATGTGCAACAATATTGATATATTTCCAGTAGGATGAATTTCGCCTTAGTTATATCATTTATATTTTTGTAAGCGACATCTATAAATGCGTGTTTCATAACCCCAATACTAACGTGGGTGTTTCTGCTGTTCCAACTTGTCCTTCCTAATTATATGGCACTTATATATATATATATATGATACTTGGATCGCACAATAAGCAATAATGGGCAAGCAGGCAACATTTTGATTCCACCCCCCCCCCCAACGCGGCCCTAATTTTAGTGAAATGTTGGCCACCATAGGAAGCAAGTTGTCCACACACTTCTACTAATCAGGCATCTAGCACCTATTTTTTTTATAGCAACATCCATACACTAACTGAGACAAGAAGAACAATTGAGAATCTACATAAATATACCACGAATGTAACAGAGAATATCATAACAGTGTGTGACTCTCCAAATGTGCAGCGACCGCAATGATCCGAATTAGTTCATTTTTAGCCATAAAAATTAAAACTGGTCACCTAAGAGAAGGGTCATATGTTGAAATTGTGTACATGGACTGGCATGCTATCATTTTCAACGATCATGTGCTTTTCAGCTGTAACATAACCGAATTATACCGAAGTTTGCACAAGGCAAGGCAGCTTAAACTAACTGTAGGCTGACGTCAACTACTCTGACAAGAAGCTGTTTTTACCACTGGTATTTTTACGTTATATCCGTATATTTAACATCAGAAATGTTTGTTAGTACCCTTGTAAGAATTTGGCGATGTTTGAATAAAATATGATTAGGACAATGGACTCGTTGATGTACTTGGAGAGATACTGGGTGCCACAACTGTCAACAACCTTTATCACGTGTCTTGGATGTCCTTGTCAAACGTTTGTTTCTTTCTGAAATTAACTATTTTGCCAGTAGTATCTCTTGTTTCCAATAATGTGTATACATCAAGTAATTGACGTGTGGCGATGTTTGGACACTCTGTATCAAGCAGAGATCTGCGCCTGCGTAAAAGTATGGTTATTTTAAGGGGGGTTAGGACAACAATTTGTGTGACGCAAGATACACGTTCCACTGGGCATCCCAGTTTTGTTTTCATAATGTACTATGTATATACCTCAATTTACACCCAGCATTTTAGCCCGTTATCTACAATATAATTGTAGTTACCATCAAAAGACGCCTCTGTGCCTTTCAATATTGTGAATATTGTTGAAATGCCTGGCTTGTGCTTTTGACACCTACTGGTGTCGTACACGAGTGACGTATAGTTCATGATTGCCTCAGATTATTTAGCATAGTTGGTGTGCATTACGTTATACAAAAATTCGTGAAGATTTGCAACGTGCATGTCCAATAAAATGCTGCTTAAAATAATGATTTTGTGTATTTTTTGCAAAAGAATACAACATTTTATGAAAAATTACCCAAAAATATATTTCGTTAATATTCTATACATTTTATTCCCATATCGGTAAGATACTGTGTTGACCTGTATGCTGTGCTCAGTACCATTCATACCAGGCAAACGTCGTATGTAATATAAAGTACCGAATAAGCATGTTTAAACCAACTCAAGGCGCTGTTTAGCTTGGAGGTGTGCACAGTTTGATGACGCATATTTTAATTGTTATTGAGGCAGTGCAAATTTCCCTTTGTGGTTAATCTAGTTATATGTATGGCTTGATATAAATCAAACTTTCGTGAAGATTTGCAAGATTCAGGAGATCTATTTGGGGTAAGACCACATTAAGGATTCGTCCGCCGAAAGAGTGCCCTTGAAAATACCGTTTTGGTGTCATGTGTGAATTTTGTTCGAGCACTTTGGCATGGCACATGTCAGTCCAGTGAATACTAAATGTACTATTACATTAGATCTTTCACGAGGTAGCAATAAACATACGCTAGTCGCTCGCGTATTCGCACAATGGCTATTTTGCAGAACGCACCAATATTTAAAAATCCGTCACCAGATTGGGGCGAAATTTAGGGGTGTCAGGTTTGGGTGGATTTTTCTGAAAACTGAGGTATGAGAATTTTACGAGTTTTCCACAGCACTTGTGTCAATGGAGGTTAAATATGCTGTGACATTTTCAAGAAAAGTGTTCGTCAAATTTAGCAGGAAATGAAGGAAACGTTATAATGGCCGCCTATGTAAAATTTAAATGTGGTCTTACCCCAGACAGGAAAACGGTTAATACGTTACGTATTTCAGGCAACAGTCACCACTCAGATGCATGTTTCACTATCCCAATGAATCAGGGAGGTGAAGTGATGTACCAGTGTCAGACTAATGGAGCTTAATAGCAACAACGATCAATGGAATTATCAACAACGCCGAAAAAGTGTCTGGCGCCGGGACACTGCCAATGAATCAAATCAGATGCTTGTTGTCATGTTGACATTGTCAGTCGATGTTGTTCTTCTGGTGAGCACATGGTAAGTACGCGTATTTAAGTAATGTCGGCAGTTCTACCGTGTTTACATATATATTGATTTGTATATAATATGGTGTAATCTTCGCTATTACACCACATGTTAAATTTGGGTAGGTACATGTAGTAAACAAAGGCGCCGTTTGAGCGTTTCGATCGGTCAGGTGCCTGCAAAGCCAAAAGGTGATGAATCGTTGCTGTTTCTCTGATGTCACTAACCATAAGTGTTTACTTTGCAAACGATGCTCTTTTACTTACCAGTCGGTAACATTGTGGTATACCAACATTGTTGCCATATCGAATAGATTGTTTACTTTACAAGAACTAAATCACAAAGTCATTGTTTTTTGCCCAATAATACGAATAAATGTTTGCTTGAATTGCCATAAACTTCATAATTTTTTTAAAGTTATATATATATATATTTCTCAATAATTTCTTCATGTTTATAAACACATTGAGAACAGCCATCAATGTATACCACCCAGTAATCCAGTCACCTAATTAATCCCTATCAATAATTAATAAGGTAAGCAAAGCAAATAATGTATATATTTATTTACATGTTTTTTGTAAAGTCAAGACTGTGACATATTTTAATAAAAGGCCATACCTGAAATGATTATGAAGACATTTATATAATTTGTGCATGGTGTACTTGTAACCACATTAATTACAGTTATAAATGTGATTTTACATTAGCCAGTCAGTTATCATTATGTGTAATTAAATTCATAAGTCAATGCTAGCAATGTTTCTTAGATCTCAAACTGAATAGGACAATAAAAATAAATCCGGGTTTTTGAAAAGCATTCTTGAATACGTCTTAATACGTATTCAAGTGCAATAAGGAAAAACTATGATTCGTATCAGGCAAAATGAATTTGTCTATCAGTTTGCCCAATCTGTTTGTTAATTGTTGATAGTAGCCTCTTTGATAGTCACTAACACCTCCATCAACATACAGAAAATTAAAACCTCCTTCTGTGACGCATACGTCTATAATGAATAATATCGGTTGCATTGTTGTACTTATTTGTTGTGTATACGTAAACAAAATGAATTAGTATAAAGTGCTAAGACAATGGTATATAGTTGATATTGCTTTGGAATATCATTGGAATGTCCCAAACAAGTGTAATATGGACAGTTTGTCAAAATGACACTTACCCAGAAAATTCATTTTTGTAATGCTTACCCACAGGACAAACTCCCACGAAGCTGTACGCACACATGCAAGCATGGCCACATGCATAAACACATGTACGCTTGCACTCATGCATTTGTGCACCCACAGATGCACACACACACACAGACCTAAGTATATTTATGCTTACATGTACACATACATTTAGGCAAAAAAATGCAACTTAAAAAAAATATAATAAAAAACTTTCCCTGCCTACCCTACCTATGTTTTTGGCCCGTTACTGGAAACACAACACTTTGTTTGTTTAGGCCTACGAGTGAACACGAATAAATGGAGTCTTCAAAAAAAAATTATTTCTATTTAAAAACGGGTTTTCAGTCAGTCAACAAATTACAGTGATGTTACCTGTATTACAAATGTTCAAAAATTTATCAGTAACATAATTCAGTTAATAATTTAAATGACTTTTATACAAAATCTCTTCAATAAATATATGATTTTTAAAATGTCCTTCATTTAATGTTTTTTCACAACTGGGGAATGACCGTATTCACACTTGGGAGCTGGGTAAACAACCACTGAACAAATGACCAGTGGGCAAATACCCTACATCCATGATTACATGACAAAGCCCTGTATTCACTGGTGCAGAACAGACTTAGCCTTCCGGCTGCGCTTGTTTTTCCTTTCCTGCATCAATCGCCTCGTCTCGTATTTAAAATAGTAATTGATACGACATCTCAGGTACATAGATATTAAATCTTTGACGATGGCATTGTGACAAGAAACATTCAACATTGTCAGAGCAACGTGGTCATAGACATGTTTCGTTAAGTCCCTCAGTATGTGCCTACTAGCTAGCATACTTGAGATCTTGTCTGCGAACAAGTTTTCCACCTTTTTAAGAATGTGTGTGAGCTGAACTGAACGTGCGGTTAAACCGCCAAAACCACCTTTCTTGTGGCTGTATGCTCTAAGATGCAGGTACATCTGCCCATCATCAACTACAGTGGTGTCAGTAACTGTCAACATTGAAATGCAATGCTTGCAGGCAACATTATAGGATGTTCGGAGCTTGTGTACCAGGTAGCCACCGATGTAGGCAAGAACGTTACTGATTTCAGTCGGTGTTTCAAAATCATTGGTGGTTTGGACTAACTCCACTGCATTCTCTGTTAAACATTGTCTTTTTGGTGTTGTTTCATATTCCTCGTTTGTTTCATTGCTGCACAACACGGTACTTGATATGCGATGTAAACTCGTACGCATTACATAAGCACAATTGGCTGATGGGATTTTGGCCAATAGGAGATTACAACACATGTTGCGATAGGCGAAGCGGAATTCATTAGCTGACGAGTTAAAACGGTGCCCCCCTTTCCTCTGATCTGCGACAATAAATTCTCAAGACAGTCCCGGTTGAGTCGTCCAGTTAGCAAGAAACGTAATGGACCATGCATAACAAACTGATCGTGCATTTCAATTACTGCATTTATGTTCTGGATCAGTCCTCCAAAGCATGGTGGTCTCGTATTGCTGGTTTTGCTCGCCACCTGCCACATGGCCGCCTCTTCTTTCACCTACTTTAGATGGTGAAGTTCTTTGTCGCTACTGTTTCCACGTGGCACAGCCGTCTTTCTGCCGTATGACCTGACACTCAGTAAATCGAACACGTCATTCAATTACTTTAGAAAGTCATTTGTGCCTCAATCTGTAGCTTCCCAAGTGATGCCAGAATCGTCATACCACTGTATATCGTGTTTGAACAAACCCGTGCAACGAGATTGACCTGTAACAAATGCGCATGATCAAACTTTAAATGATTATTGCCATGTAGGTATGCTTCAACATAAAATATTCATCCGCATGCGTAATATTGTATGCATAATTATGTGACGCCTGAAATGACAATCACCTGTTTCATTAGGTATTCTCATTTGTTCTCACAAAACAGTATAATAAAATTTCGCAGTCAAATACAAATTTACAAGAATTACACAGTGAGTCAGTGACATCAACAACATTTTAAATACCACACTTTCCAAGAAATAAATAACTGTTATCACCCGCATTGGCGAAAATGGTGGTAAGTAAACATGGGTAGCTGTCAGCTTTGGTGCCATTCGAAGTAAAATGCCTTTATATTTTCCAACGAAGCCACCTATAATAGTATTAATATTATGCACATTCAAAGAAATTCAAAGACATGGAGCTAGTCTATGACAAATGAAAAAACAAAGAACAGTCACATCTTACATGTTGCTTTTTCAGAATTTGTTTAACATGAACTGTTACTTCTATGATGCTAAATGTATGAATAAAAGATTATAAATTACTAAAGCAATGTAATAACTAATTTTAAGTATTGTTAATATAATTTATCATCACCATGTCTGATTTCATGTAATGAAATGTTCATTGTTGTTTCCTCAATATGTGTCAATTGGTATATGAAATTCGTGCTAATTCAGAGGAGGGTTAGCCCAAAAAATTATATTATCAAAACTAATTGTTTTGACACTGAATCACCCTATTATAAAACATGCAATGCTACTCAATTCTACGTGCCATTTAAAACTTACAATATATAACAAACATAACAAAACATTACAAAACCGTATTGGTAATATTACAAAACATAACAATAAAGATCTCATTGATGTTTCAAAACCCTACAGCTGCCTCCTCAATTAATTTTGTGCTCATCTCATTTCAGATTAATATTTTCAATCTTTAAATCAATGATTTTTTTATTCACCCATGACAGATAATTTCACACTAGATGATTTGACATGAAATAACACAATTTGTGTTCGACTTGACAAGACGAGGAAGCAGCTGTAATAAACAGGAATATTGCAAATACAACCAAGCCTTATTGTTATTATAAAACCTTTGCACCGCTTGCAAAAAAACATCATTCTTCTTGAGAGTGTTCCTTATATTCCTAAGGATATGTGGAGTGTCGTACAAAGCGTACATCTTTGTACAATCACACTGAAACATTCATTAACATAAGATGAACAATTACAGGTGTGCTGAATGAGAATCTAACATTGAAATTACCCCCAGCAATGGAGTTATTTTATTGACTCATTAAATTGTAATATCAATACAAAAAAGTACTATTGATTAATCTAGTAGATTATTAAAGGTAAAATAGAATAGCTCATATACAATAAGGGACAATTAAATCAAATATTCTTTTATAGGACTATACATGTCATAATGGTTTGAATTTTATTTTAGATGGTTACCTCAAAGTAGGGTTTATCTAGTGTCACCCCTAGACTGGCGTAGAGGGATCGGTTTGTCGATGCCTGGTCGCATGCGACAGCTACAGATTGCACATTGATTTCCCGTAACTTTGTCACAACTGTCATCAGTAGCTTACGCAGGTCATTGGCCCCTGTTGCATTCCTTGCAAAGAAGAAGCCCAGCGTCTGCTTCCAGTTCACTGTTAGTCCTCTCACCATAAAGACGAGGGCTTCATTGCAGGGTACTGGTCTCTTCTCTGGTAATTCGACTAAACCGTCCACAGTGTCACGGGCGCGGTCATATGACACTTCACTACGCAAGTTCATTTCGTCAAAGATTACCACACATAGCCGCATGTTTTAATTCATGGCACTGCACTTTATCGTCAGTAGCTGGAAGATGCTACTAGAAAATCCGACAACGGTAGGAATTCCCCTAACAAATCTTTGAATCTTACTTGACGCTCCAACACTGTATATGCCTTATGGCTCTGGAAATAAATCCCCAAGGCAAGGGATTTATTTTCATCTGTCCATCGCCGACCTAGGCAAACAGTTTAGATGAGTAGTTAAATAGTATACATGGTGTATGTATGTGCGTGCGTGTGTGCATACAATGCATGTGTCTCTGGGTGAGTGGTAAATTTTCAAATTTTTCCCTTTTCTGTCTGGCCCCTGATCTATTTATAACTGATCACTGGACTGCCCTGAGTCCCCACTGAGGTGTTAGCTGCCTGCAACAACAGCATAGCTAGAGCATCTCTGTAGATGTATCCATGTCTGCCTTTATTGCCTCTACAGGAATTTATATGAAATTCAAACAAATTTAACATCAATATAAAAGGTGCAACACCATGCCCCGGTAGCATGGATGATTTTTGATTGGGAAACACTTTTAGAGAAAGCAGAACATTCAAATATATCACCAGACATGCATTAAATATTTATATTATCTCAAAAATTTATTTTTTATTTCCATTAATACATCACACAGCTAAAAGTGGTTTGTGGATGAGAAGGTATGAATGCAGTGATTGTACTCACAGATACCACGCAATTGATAAGGTCATCTTTTTTCCCATTAATTATGTTGTGGATTTGGGAGAAAGTGGCTTTGCGCTGTAGTTGTGTTCAGCTGCTGACAGCGACGTTGACGGTAAGCATCCCAAAACGCTGCTAGGTTTCAGAGTGGGCATAACCCTTGGCGCTGGCCGCTTCCTTGGCGTACGGTTTGGAGTCTTGAAGCTGAACAGTGTAGGCACTGCTGTTCATGTAAGTTTTTTTATCACTGATGAAACACTCACGTGTAAAATGGTCACTACAGACACATAGATTCTTCGTCCTGTACTCAGCTGAGTCTTTTCAAGATCTCCCCTTCTGATATTAATTAGCCATCTTTTGTTTCTACAACATTTAAGTGTAACGTACAACATTAGCATAGCCTAAAAGCAGCAGTGCAAATAGGTCTAAAACATATTGGCACGGGATCATTACTACTTTTAATTCTACAACAATGCTTAAACATATCAGTTGTATTGTGTACAATTACTTAATTTACTACTATTTAAGTCTGCATGCACACTTTGACTCTGTGCTGTGTCCCATTGTGATACACTACAGCCATCAATTAATCACAATTGACATTTAGTGATTGGTACAGAAAATGATTTAGCTACTGTCCACGTTTTGCCTACCTGTTGTGATCTCACTTGGTAATATATCGTGAATGTATTAAATATGATATTACTTCAACAGAACATGACATATGTCAGACAACGACTACTTTTGACTAGTAGATTAACTGTAAGCTACAATGTTTCTTATAGGCAATTTACAGTTTTGATAGGGAATTTGTTAGATAGACAAACTTTGTTAAATCTGGAAAGATCTGTCAACTGTTTCACATTAATAATGTATATTAAACATCTGGTTCATTTTCAAAGTATTTGGTCTGATTCTAAAGTATTTCTTTATGTATTTTGATCTTTCTTCTACTAGTGATGAGTATGCAAGTACATAATGATATTCATCACCTTGGTAATATACTGAATGCATTAAATATGATATTACTTCAATAGAACATGACACATGTCAGACAACGACTACTTTTTATAAACAAAATGTAATAGCCTCACATACGTCTCAGAAATTGTTTATTAACTAATACGATAGGTGGCAGCAGAAAGCACCACATCGATGTAAACAAACGCACAAATGTATTATTTTTTGGACTAAATTGTACGTAACTATATCGTTGTAATCGTCACAGGAAAGTTATCTGATTATCTGATGATATTTACACATGCAGTGTGTTCCATCTACTATTCTAGCCGCATAGTGAAGATTTTTAACACATACAAAATCCGGCGGCGTCCGTGCCCGTGGACGTGGTGCGTTAATTCGTGTCACCGACATTTCATTGTCTAAAACAACGTTTCTAACCGTTTGTTTGCATTCAGTCAAATAAATGTTACTGATTTCGAATACTGACACTTTTTAACAAATACTGGTTCCGATTTTTATCTAAACAGCTTATTCAAATCAGTATGTAGATGGGAACTCAGTAATATTATGATTACACGACACTAGTGACAGTGACAGTCTGCCAGTGCCAATTTAGTTGGCGGCCCAAACAAATGAACCGGTACCGTTACAATAATTATACCCATTTTCCTTACCTTGTTGGGTCTTTTGGAAATGCAGAGGTAGAACTACCCACTAGTCCGCTAGTCCGTACACTAGTAAAGATTATGGCGGACTAATAAACCAGCCTACCAACTAGTCCGGCTGTCTAGTAAAAATCAGCATGTTGCGTACCATTGACAAACTAATTCTTCACCTAATGAGGCGACAGTGAAACGGTGCTTCTGATTGGCTGTTGTG
Organism: Escarpia spicata; assembly: GCA_963995525.1. Taxonomy (NCBI): domain Eukaryota; kingdom Metazoa; phylum Annelida; class Polychaeta; order Sabellida; family Siboglinidae; genus Escarpia; species Escarpia spicata. Next base: position 44,173,980 of record OZ023217.1, read on the forward strand.
TGACATCAAATTCTGAAATGACAGTTTTGTTTGGTTTAGCATATCTAGTAGAGGGATACAGCTAATGAGTGCAATTGGTGGCCATTTTCAAATGCATGGTTTTCAAATAGTATCAATACTTGACTGGGGTTGAGAAACCAGCAGTTAAGCGCAAGCTGGAAAAGTGTGAATGGGACACGCAGTACGACCAGCAGAAACTACAGCGTGGGTACTTGAAGGTTTGGGAGTGTTGGCTTACGGTGTTGGCTTACGACGAAGACAGTCACAAATGACACAAAGGGGAAGGGTTTGATGTTCTGCACAATGTGCGAACGAGCCATTCAAGCACTGAACACGGCCACCATGGACCGTCTGACGCATTTGTTGCAATTTACATTTGTGTTATGTTTTGATATTTTCAGGACTAGTAAACCTTTTGGCAGACTAGTAAACTGTTGGCTTTACTAGTCCTGCTGTCCAGTAAAATTAATGCTGAAGTTCTACCCCTGAAATGTAAAGAAATGTTTTTTTTTGGATGAACTGTTGCATCCAAACGCGGCACAACACGAGCCACCACAAGGACGCCATCCTGGCTCGGCGGTCATATTTGCTGCGCTGTATACTCTATCCAGTAAATGGCGCCACCATCCAATTTTAAATGGCGGATCGCTGAGTGACTCTGCTTGGTATATAATTGCTTTGCTATAAGCTCTCCGCTCTTAAACGGCGGTTGAACTGGCATATTCGAAGTAGGCGTGACGTCACAATCACGTATATCAACCAACTAACACCACGAATTTTGACCCTTAATCTCCGTTGATTGGCATGCGTTATTGTGACCAAAGTCAAAGACCGTATATCAATACAAGACGGTGCAGCGCGCGCTATCTACATTGTTCGAGGAAAGTACGTAAGCAGTTCGTCCGCCATTCTGGAGTTGCGCTAAGCCACACGCGTGCAGAAAATGCAGTTCTTTGCATTATCATTGACATTGTTCAACATTTTTTATGATAACCTCAATATTTTAATTATATAAGAAGTGGTACAGCCTGGTGACTATTCTGATGAAACACGACGAGGTTCAGTTGGCTCAATAAATAATTGCAACGTTTCTACGTGATTTGTTTGAAAATTTCATTATTTTGAATTGTGATAGGTAAAAAACTTCAAGGATTACTTTAATATCTCTCATTTTGTATGACGCATCACAGCTTGGTGATAATTCTCATGAAATGAGGTAGCTGAACAAATACGCTAACATCTGCCGGCCCCGCAGGCGCATGCGCTTGCCTCCCGAATGGCGGATAAAAACCTTCAGTGTAGACTGCCATTTTCTCGCTCAGTGACGCCTCCTATCCAAAGAGGTATATCCGTTTCGCTGCCATCATAGGACGTCAATATTACCGTCGTTTAAAAGTGGGTGGAGCTTATAACATGGAATCAAGAAATTGTGAAGTTCGCATGTGCAAATGAGGAAAATAGCCCCGCAATCGAAAGATTAGTGTACTGAGTACCCGCCGCCAACATCATTCGGAACCGTACAGAACACTGAAAACGGCATGATTGTAGGTCCATTTATAGGTGTTCAATAAACGGTTACCGAGAAATCTAGATGACGCTAGAATAAAAGAAAGTGCATCCTTTCAAATGATACCAAGTTAGTCGGGATCGGACGAGCCGCGAGGTTGCTAGCGACTGTAGAATTTCATGTTTTGGACGAATTTCAAGTTATTAATTTTTAGCTCGCTTATCTATTTTTGGTTCTATGTATTGTACGTATACATTGTGTTTAATGAGTTCACCCATACCATGTCTTGTGTTGTAATGACATTTATATGTTCTCATTCAACGTATATGTGCTATGTACACCAGCAGTTTTATGCTTCTGAGCCGGTAGGGTTTAATTAACCATTTTTAAACAATGACCATGCAATGCTATTTCATCGCATTCAAGAGTTAATAACAGATACAACTGGAACGTTTACTACCTTACATCCTACTTCCGACGTCGTACCCCAATGACTACATCCAATCCCGTGGAACTCTCTATGAATCCTTAGCGAACCTGTACTAATCATAAAAACGTCCCCTAATATATATATATATATATATATGACTGTATATATATATATACAGTCATAGTAGTATACATTAACCATGTTGATAAAAACTGGGACAAAAAGCAAACCACTGACAATGGAACAGCTCTCAAGCATATGTAACGGGGATTTATTTTGTATTTTAGATTTTAGACACAATGAATGCTACTCGTCATTAATATGTGTTGATCTATCTTCATGGTACAGTCCGTTGAGTTACATTCAAACGTCAATTTTGGGCGCTACAGATTTACGCTGGGTTGCTCAGCTTGCTCAATTTGATTATTGCATACAAATGCCGTAGTGGTCGTGCCAAGGCCAATGCTGACGCACTCAGTCGAAAGACATGGCATGGAGAACACGTTGCAGCTGAACTGGACACAAATTCTGTCAAACTAGACACGACGGAGTTAGCACTAGATCGAAAGGTAGTGGATATTTTGCGTTCAACTGCAGTACCGAATGAGATTCAGGAGCAACACCAAGTGACAGTGGAAAGTGTTGAAGAAATCGTGACAACCCCCGCAGTTGGCGAAGAGATCAAACAGACATGGACAGTGTTATCTCTTCCAGGGTACACAAAGGAGCAACTGGCCGAGTTACAACATCAAGATCCTATCTTGAGTAAAGTTGTATTTATGTCTTATCATTCCGGTCAAGCAGTTACCCAATGGTAGACGTGTTTTATATTCACTAGTAATTTGAAATCCGCCCTCCTCCCCACCTTTCTTCCTTTCATTGAATGTATATATAAATACTATTGTACATCACTGGTAAAAAAGGAAGTTGGAAAATGTCATAACGCTTTCCCCACATGTCTTTGCAATATAGGCGAACATGGGGGTTTATCCTCTATTAGTTTGTGTGCATGGGGTGTTAGTGCGCTGACAGGCTTTCTGTTTTTCTATCGATAATTGGAATTAGCTTTATGTAGGTTAGGCGAATTGGCCCCACCTTTCTAAGTGAAATTTGTGATTTTGGTGGGGAATGTATGTATTCTTGGCATATCTTATGTTTATACATGTAGTGGTTTTAGTCAATTACAATGTAGGGACGAATCATGAATATTGTTATTGTCAAGGTGGTAGGAATGTGGGATCTGAGAAACCGGAAGGGTGACACTGTACAAGGGTTCAATATCGTATCAGGTTTGGATTTTAGAGCTCACATTCCTATTAATGTAATTCCCAAATTGGCTGCACGACTAGCCAATTTCGATTCTCTGCTACATTTGACTTATGTTGTTTATTGCATAAATAAAGGTAATCGCCTGGTAATCAATCGTCTGCACTCTATACATTTGCATGTTAACAAATCATTGTAACATAAAATCTGTAAAATAAAATATTTTGACCAGATTGCTTGAAACAAAAATAAATTGGTTTGAAGATACGAATACTGTAAGGAATGACCATAACAAATTATTATTTATTCTTTGTAATAACAGTGAGGTTTCGGTAATTGTTGTGGTTATCTTCACAATAATCGTGTTGCTTGATAACATTCTGAATTATAATGCAGTAGTAGCATTTAAGGTGAGGTTATCTGTTAATAATTGATTTTATAATGACATCTTATAAAACATTGTACATAAAAATGTACAATGCAGATATATGTACAACAGATATACATTTTAAATTAAATAAAGACACATACTTCCAAATACAGGTTTATATCTGATCCCCCACAGCGAATAAGGTATTAAGATGTACAGGCTTATTCCGCATGAAACAAATGTTACGAAACCTAGTTTTGTAATTAGATTTCAATTAGTTTGACGCTGGCCGGGCTGCAGAAGGTCAGTCTAGCGCAGCTTACATAACGAGTTGTTATGCAACAGGACATTTGGAGCATTGCGTTGGGTGAAGACAGCGGCAGGTGTGAGATGCAACTCGGCAAGACAACCCGCATTACCTGAATCCATGTGGCTTCTGGCTGATTTCACTGTTAGGCCGGCTGGGGCCACTATGCCAGACTCTTGACTACAGAGCGACGGAGTCGCTGCTGTTACGTTTCCTGTACCCGGCAGCAACGCCTGTAGCATCTCTCGCATATCACGCATCTCTCGCCCTATCTCTGGAATCTGCAACGGTCTGTGTCGGCGACCGGGAGGCAAACCGTCGCAGTCACCTGCTCGGCTGCAGGATCCACGACTTGTGCCTGTGGCGGGCGGCCCAGTGTTTCCGTAACATGGACCGTCGAATGACCATTCTGGGGTCAGACCTGTCCTAACAGGGTTTACTGATGAGTAACGACAACTGTAATATGGACCGCTGTTAACTCACCAATACCATCATCATCAACAGCAGCAATCCCTCGTGGCGAAGATGATCTTTCCATGGACTGTCGGTGTCATTTGGTGTCTATTCGTAGTAGCTTTGCTCGGCACAGCTTCCCACAGTGCGAACATGTATAACCAGAATGTGATGAGGGTGGATTTTGAAGATTTATCATGGCTCTAGTCTTCCTAGCGTCACCCTTTTGGCTACGTTTGTTAGTTTGTTCGCTTCGAATGACTCTGTGCCGTTTCGAGTAATCGACCGCCATTTAGTTCGTGATAGAACCTCATATTATCGTGTGTTCGGGTCAATGTCGCATTTTTTCAAGGTGGATTTGAGGACGTCTTTATAGCGTTTACGCTGTCCTAATTAGTAGACGGTTTGCCATGATATCTCAACTAAAACATCTGTCAACGCTTTCCTCTCCGTGAGTTTAATTTACCAAGTTTACCCATACAATTCAAAGAACAATACCACATCGAGGGCCGGCATTAGTCCAACTCAACTATGACGTATGTCAACGTTGTCCTCTCCGTGAGTATGTACACATACAGTTCCAGAGATAACAACAGGTCGGGGGCATGGTGGCCAATAACTTCACGCAGGAACCTCCGCTACTCAATCAATACAATCAAATAGAACACCACAATGTATATGTTTGCCCGGCAACTAACATCAGTAGGTAATACTACGTTACTAAGTTCATTAGCCTATCGTCGCCACAACAAATTCGGTATATAGCTACTGTTCGCAGTTTATACTTATGCCGACATCTGGTGTGGACATCTGTTGTGGCAAATAAACAAAGCGAGGTGTGCGTTGGAAGAACAACATGGTGGCATATCTAAGTCATCGTCTGGTATATAGTTCCACACCATGCTTGCTCCAGTTCATTCAGACAACATATCTTTATGTGACTAACAACATTCTCAAAAGCAACCCTGTCATAGTTGCCTAGGTGAAAGGATACTGACGTAAATGACCAATAAATTTAAAAAATATGTGACGTTTGCTAATACGTCACAGATTTACGTTTCACTATAAAACAACAAACGCAGTTTCACCTTGTAGTCCACAACGTAAATAGGGTCTTACTTCGAAGATCGGCTAGCAACACGAATCACGCGCAGTTCGTATTCAGGGGTTTGTGCGGGGAGAGAAGGAGACCCTGGTGCAGCAACAGCCGCTAATTGGCTGCAGTAGTTAACCGCCGCTATGTATCACGCCGCGCGGGAGTTATTCGGTATCCCAAGGGGACACTTTCCTAATCGACAAGCCGTTCAAATTAACACTCATTCTGCCTCACTTTTATGGGATGAATGCTTTTGTGTACCAATGAGATACGTAAATGTCACCGGCTTGTACACGAAAGTGTTACATTCATAATCCATTTAGATATTGTTGTTGCTTTTGAAGTACAGGTAAAATGATTCGACATTTCATGTAGTTATAGCGCCTAGATCCCAAAAGCCAAAGCCACCTCATCGAACACACACACACTCTACTCTGACACGAGGGGTACTGTTCGACTTTCATCAGCTTTCTCCGAAGAATTCCTCATCGAATCCGGTGTAAAGCAAGGTTGTGTACTCGCACCCGATTTGTTTAACAGCATGAACGACCACCTCATGCGCCATGTCATCAGCCGATGCAACACTGATGTTCAGTTGGGTGATTACTGGCTCACTGATCTCGACTACGCGGATGACATTGCTATTTTCGCTGAATTGATGGTTCACCAACATGTGACATACCGGCCAGAATATCGAAGGCAACCGGTGCTATGTGCCGTCTCTCAAATCCTCTCTTCCGCAAAGGTACAATTAGGACTGCAACAAAAATGAATATGTATCGAGCACTGATACTCTCTGTCCTTATATATGGCGCGGAATCATCGTGGACGACTACCAATGCTCATTTCCGACAACTCGATGTATTCGATATGCGATGCCAACGGCGTCTACTGCGTATCAATCGGCAACAACACATCGGTAACAGCTCCATCCGTAACAGAACCGGCCAGCCAACGGCTTCATCACTGCTATGTCGGCGGCGTCTACGATGATTAGGCCATCTCATTCATATGATGCCAACTATTCCCACATGGCATGTTTAAAACTTCAATCCAACATACGTCGGTTGGCGCCGACCCAAGGGACGCCCAAAGGCCCGTTGGTCCGACACCGTAAACAAGACCTCCAAGCAAGCAGTATTGACAACAGCACCGCTGCGCAGCTGATCGGAGGCCGTGCTGGCTGGCGAACTTACTCATTGACCTGCCTACGCTGACTCCTCGGCTCGGCATTTAAGTTAAAATAAGTCAAGATGCACGCCGTCTAGGAGAAAAATGTCAATGCCCAGCACACCTGACGTGACTCGTCTGCGACAAGTCATAGTGTCTTCGACGGATCTGTGATAGTTTGTCGGGAAGTTTCTGTATGATGGTCGAGAAGGGCCATCGCGTTTTTGTGTGGCAACCTGCAGTGCCATGGGACGATGACGCGATGCGCGATGCGATGGGCGATGCGATGAGCGATGCGCGAAGCGATGGGCGATGCGATGGACGATGCACGATGCGATGCGCGATTCGATGGACGATGCGCGATGCGATGCGCGATGCGATGGTATAAATTATAATGATGCCGTAATGAGCATGCGTACGTCGAAAACGAGACTTTGGCAGCCATTTGTATTTTATTAAACGCATTCCTTTTTGTGTTCAGAGCATGCGATGATGGCTGATGATGCTGACTATACGTATACGGTTACATATATATTTGGCACATAATTTATTGTGTTCGTACTTCTAACTGTTGTGACGGAAGTCTGGGTCAAACACATTTCATAACATGACATATAAAATTATGTACTTCTTCTACCGCTCAAATTGCAGTTTTCAAATTATTTCCGTCTGGATATCCTTGGTAGAAAATATAAAACTTGTTTTGAATACATGGGAAGAGACGACACCTTTTTTCAACTTTCGCTTATTGCAAATGCCGTTCATTTGTGTCCAAGTTTATGTTTCAATTATTATAAATAGCTACAATATTCGGTTTAACAAGAAGCATGTATATTAAATCATCAAACACACTGAATTTTGTCGTCATTTGCGTCACATGTTTTTCTTTCTGTCTACAGCTTAATTGTTTCTTTTTAGTTATGTGAATCGAATAGCTGAGGCACAGTTTATCAAACCGTAGATACGCTACAGTGTAACTGCCTGTCAATCGCAGCGATTTACGATGCTATACAATGTAGCGTGCGGCACGAAGTCGGGTAATTCCATGGTGCACGTAAGTAGTAACAGGGGTTAAGTACCGCGCACCGAATGAGTTGCTCCGGCGGAAACCCATGTTAAGAGATAGGACTTTTCCGCCAGCGCCCTCAAATACGGTCACTGGTTAAAGGATAGGATTTTTAACATGGGAGAGATAGGAATTCCCCCAAATCTTGTAAACGACTTCTCGCATACGGCTCCCGGGTTAAAGATAGGAGATTTTCCTATGTTAAGAGATAGGATTCCCCCAAAACTGGTAAACGACAAATCTCGTTTACCACTTTCCTCAAGGCTTGCTCCGAAAATGGTTTTCGAGATTCGGCTGAGCGACCGGGTTAAAGATAGAGATTTTTAACATGGGGGAGATAGGGATTCTACGAAAGTAGTAGCAAAACGGTTTTCGAGATACGGATTTTGCGCAAAACCGCGCCCGGGTTAAAGATAGGGATTTTTTAACGTGGAAGAGATAGGGGTCCCCCCGGAAATGGTTTTCGAGATTACGCAACGCGCAGACCGGGGCAATCCCACGTTAAAGCATAGGCCATTTTTATCGCAAAGGTATCCGACCACTTTTCGAATTTTTATCCCGGGTTAAAGCATAGGCCATTTTTATAGCAAAGGTACGCGACCACTTATTTTTGTGTGTGAATAAAATAACATATACCGAACACCATTTGAATAGGCTACTCACGAGATTGCTTGATCCGGATGCCGAGGCTTCGCCAAGGAACCGACCCGTTATTTGTTTGACGATGACGTGTCCAATATGTGGTGTTATAGTAAGGCGTTATGTATAACAAAAGGCTTATAAATTCAACGGAGACCGTTTTATCTGAAGTAATGTATACGAAATGTAGATTACATATAGGACTATGTTATACCAGAGCCTATAGCCTCGTTTTTTCGAACAGAGCGACCATTTTGGAATTAGCCCTTCGTATCTATTCACTCACTCACTTCGTGCGTCTTGGTTTGACCATTAGTGCCACCTAGCGGATTTTTTTGGAACTAAAATACCCTAGCGGATAGGCCATGAACTACAAGTGGTGCCATCTGTCGGATAAGTTGTGAACTAAATGTAGGAGTACTGCCCAAATTCGTGTCTATTGTACGCTTGCGTGCAATAGAACCCCGTGACGGATACATCATGAACCACAAACACCACTTTATGTGACGTCATGATACAGTGACATCGTTAAAACTCTCCAGTCTGTGCTTTTGAATTTTCTACTCTACAATCTGTGATCTTTCGGCACGCCCACGCGACCTTTATGTTCTGTCGAACTGTTATAAAAGGCCTGCGTCTGTTTTTTGTGCTCGTTATATCTTACATTTTGGAAGCCGTATGCGAGAAGTCGTTTACAAGATTTGGGGGAATTCCTATCTCTCCCATGTTAAAAATCCTATCCTTTAACCAGTGACCGTATTTGAGGGCGCTGGCGGAAAAGTCCTATCTCTTAACATGGGTTTCCGCCGGAGCAACTCATTCGGTGCGCGGTACTTAACTCCTATTACTACTCACGTAAAATAATTTAATAAAAAGAAGAAGAAGAAGAAACAGATTGTGCAATTGAAGAAAAGAAATCAGCAACACAAATCACAGCAATACTATTGTCATAAATACACGCATTTGAATGCAACAATGAATGTTAGTTATATAAGTTACTAACATTATGTACTCACAAATATCTCTTGACCCTTAGACGTTGCAAGTGCATATGGTCGATTCCCACGAAACGTTGACAAATGGTGTTCCTAGGGGGGCAAACATAAACATATGCGTATAAAGTTGTGTTTTCCGTAGTACGAAAAGAACATACTGAGGTAATCGGAGAATAAGATTGGGCAAGTTAAATCCTGAAATTGAGCATTTGACAGCTAATAGAAATAGCAAGTGTTTAAGTTCTTAAACCATACGTCTGCACACAAGTCCCTCTACTTGGAAACTGCTACAACTATTTCATCTCACATTTACCTGTGAAATTTCATTTTCAATGTATGTGTAACACATTTGTGTTTAAATTCAGTAAGAAATATGTTTCGGACTTCTTTTTTCATTTTAAGGGGGAGCTTTGGTGTATTTTGCGCTCTCTCAGACTTGATGTTTTATAAAGGTGACTTTCTGTTACATATTATCAATACAAGGGGAATGCATGTTTTATCTTTAAAATACATTCATGGCAAGGTATACACATTGAGCTTTTCAACAGGGTATACCTCATTGACACTGATTTATAACTATCAATTTGTAGACAGTTTAGAATTTGCAGGTGTACGGTTTCATATAATATACTTTTCAGTACAATGGAGTAAGTTACTGGCGAGACCATTGGACAACTCTAACTTGTTTTAAGAACGTTTTGGTATATATCCGCCAGTCTAAATTGATTATGTTAGTGATATATAGGTGATTCTGTCCTATTCTTATTATTCTAATTAAGCTCTATAAGCAGCCAGCTTCTCGGGGAGCATCAGGGCAGCATGCTTCCGGTTCTCCTTGAGTAAAGTAAAACGGTATTGTAAGAAAGAAAAAAAAAGATTTCTATAGTTAGACATATTAGGCTAAAACCAAGAAATACCACGAGTTCTGAATGTTATGATAAATACTTTCTGATAGATAGGCCAGAACAGATGAATATTAATTACATAATGTTCTCTAACAATAAACAACTGAATGGCTGAAGCAATCACTTACACGTGCTCTCTCAGCCTCCGAGGCCGGCCACGTGGGGTCGTTTCTCTTCATATGCCGATACTTCCGGGACCGCAGCTTGTCAGCCTCCTTCTGGGCTAAGTCTTGACCCGCTTGCCCATCCCCAGGTCAGAAAAATAAGTTTTAACATGTGTGTTCAGTACACACCTAAAATGGTGAAACCGTACGTCACCCGAAACAGTACGTCGAACATGTGTTTAAACACTTTATATTGCATATATACAGTTGAAATGAAGTTTGTCAGCACCTATGACGTATATAGATTGGCTTTTGCCACAAAAACACTATACTTAGACGAATACAAGTGCATTACACATTGTAATGTGAATGCTTATCACCAAAATAAATGTCGTCCGTTTTTGTGCATCACTTTCCAGTCTGAACAAGTGAATACGGTTGTAATTTTATTCTATCAACAATATATGTGCTTAGTTTACCCAATATGCCAATGAAAAGCATTATTAGAATTATGACATTGTTGCAATAAGGATATAGTCCTTACACTTCTAAAACGGTGAAACCGTACGTCTCCCGAAACCGTACGTCGCATTTCTTACACTTTTCTGTTCCCGCGCAAACACTGTAAATCACCGATTATTACCCCGCGCGACGATGCAGGCACATTATATATTGAGAACCATTACCAAATGACCCACTAACGTACATAAATAACCTTCGTGCACGGTTCCATCTGTACTATAGTAGCCCGTGACTTCAGTGAATATGTAGTATCATAAAAATACTTACTTTATAGCAGATTCAGGAACGTTGTGAAGTACCGCTGTTTCCTGTTTTCGCTTTGCGTCATCTGGTTCCCGAAAATAGCGATAGATGAGGTGACTGGGCCGATGAACCAACTGGCAGTTAGAGCCGATGTACGGTTTCGGGAGACGTACGGTTGCAAAGACCCATAAAAGCAAAATAAATTGAAGGGAAATGTATCTACAAATTACAATTTTGTCATATAGTTACCTTGTTACATGTTATTTATGACCAATTAATATTTCTTACTAATCTACAAATCTCTACTTACAATGCGTATTCAAACTTGCGACGTATGGTTTCATGAAAAACTTCCCCAAATCGGTTTCGTCGCTCAACACAATTTATTAGCCAACACTTTTGGTTTAAAACAGCACAGGACCTATGTATCCAGCTGTGGCATCAAGTTGAGTGTGAAATCTGTGCCATTTAATGAACTGTTGTACTGCATTTTCCTATATGAATGACTGCAGACGGACAGTTTCAGAAAATTTCCCCAACATAAAAATAATCAGGAAAAATCAGGGTTTTGACCTGAAGTTTTAATTTGTTGACCAATAATGCCTGAGACATCGATGTTCATAGCCAAACATTAACTGTATACCTTGCATATGTTGTTCGAATAATACAATGCGTTTTAAAGTACTGATGGCATATATTTAACAAAAATAGAGCAAGAATTACTTATTTATTGGGGACAGCACTCAGAGATTCCATGGTACATATACAAAAGTAGGGTTCCCCAGAAAGCCCTAGCGAAGACGCATGCGCACAACATCATTCCAGCCTTCCAACTACTATATTAAATGACTTATTGACCTGGAACCTGTTTGTCAACGTTTCGTGGGAATCGATATAATACGTTGGTTTTAGAAATCGGTATATGCAGTAGATTCACGTGGCGTGTCCTATAATTATTGGTTAACGATTTGCAGTTAAATACCGGAAGGACAATTGGTTTCTCATTCTATCATGTGCAACGGCCAACACATTTTCTTTAGACGACCAATTTGTAATTAAACAGACTGAAACGATCACAAACAATTGCTAAGAAAGCGCATATTAAATGTATGATTATTTAAAAAATATTTAAAAAATCGTTTTGTCAACGCGGATTTGAATTACCGCATGAAAATGTCTGTATTGGTATCTGTGTCATGTTTACGAGTTAAAGTTCGCCACTTATGACATGTATTGCGTTTCAGCAGTGACGCGTGGTGCAAGTCCCTGGAAGACTAGCTCAGTGGTTACGCCGCTACAGCCTCAATCACGGGGTTTCCTGCACATCCTCTTCATGTGTCTGATGTTTTCCTTGTCGACTTCGACATTGTAGTCTACAGTAGATATAGCGTTTTACACAAGCTAGTAAATTGTTATAACATTCATTGTATAACAGTACAAATGTTTCAATCAAACTTACGGAAGACAACAACTATATTATCAATATCAATGTTTGTGTTTAAAAACATTCCTTAAATCGATGCTGTCTGTAGAACAATAGCCTTGTCTAAAACTAAACAGAGGTTGTTTGTAAAAAATTATTATAGTATTCTATGTTTAATAAGGTGAAGCTAATTTTCTACTTTACAATTCATTTATAAATATAATTTTCTCACCGTATACTAATTGTTCATAATGTACTCTCACTCCTATTTTGCATGTTTTAATAACATAGACTATATTCACTTTATTTTACATACTGTAATGATGTACATACATCGGTTAACTTAATGATACTGTTGTGATTCAGAAAAAAGGTTCTTATCGCTCCGCTAGGAATCTTTGGGATGAATACAATTATTAAATACGTACGTCAAATATGCACGGTAAACTTGAAATGCCTTATACGTAAGTAGTAATATAGGTGGTCCAGCGGGGACAAATGATTAACACCGGTGGAAATCCCATGTTAAGAGATAGGGATTTTCCTCCAGTACGCTCCAAGCGCTTACGCTAATGATTATGCAAATGAGCTTTTTGGAGCGTACTTGAGGAAGATTCAAATGTCCTTATTTGGCAATTGTGGGCGTGGCTAGTTATGCAAATGAGCTTGGAAAAGTAGTTCCGGTTCCATGTTAAAGGATAGAGAATTTTTACCCATATTAAGAGATAGGGAATGTTTACCATGTTAAAGCATAGGCCATTTTTAACCCCATGTTAAAGGATAGGGATTTTCCTCCAGTACGCTCCCGGGTTAAAGGATAGGCCATTTTAACCCCATGAGTAGTAATATAGGTTAATCAGCGTAGGCAAGTCCGTTCACTGGGGGAAACCCCATGTTAAGAGATAGGGATTTTCCCCCAGTGAACGGCCGGGTTAAAGATAGGAAGTTTTAACATGGGAGAGATAGAGATTCCTCCAAAACTTGTAAACGAGAACGACGGATTTTCTCATAGTCGACGGCCGGGTTAAAGATAGGGATTTTTAACATGAAAAAGATAGGGATTCCCCAAAACTTGTAAACGAGATCCAGTTCCTCCCGGTTCGGTTTTCGAGATCTCGGCTGAACGGATTTCCCCCAGTACGAACCCGGATTAAAGATAGGGATTTTTAACATGGGAGAGATAGGGATTCCTCCAAAACTTGTAAACGAGAACGACGGATTTTCTCATAGTCGACGGCCGTGTTAAAGAAAGGGATTTTTAACATGGGAAAGATAGGGTTCCCCCAAAACTTGTAAACGAGATCCAGTTCCTCCCGGTTCGGTTTTCGAGATCTCGGCTGAACGGATTTTCCCCCAGTACGAACCCGGGTTAAAGATAGGGATTTTTAACATGGGAGAGATAGGGATTCCTCCAAAACTTGTAAACGACAACGACGTATTTCCTCATAGTTGACGGCCGGGTTAAAGCATAGGCCGTTTTGATCCCATGTTAAAGCACAGGCCATTTTATCGCAAAGGTATCCGACCACTTTTCGAATTGTTATCCCATGTTAAAGCATAGGCCCTTTTTATCCCATGTTAAAGAATAGGGATTTTTATTGCAAAGGTATGCGACCACTTTTTTTGAAAAAATAACATATGCCGAATATCATTTGAATATGTCACACACGAGATTGCTTGACCCGTAGGTCCAGGCTCCGCCAAGGAACCGAGCCTTTATTTCTTTGACTATGACATGTCGAAAATGTGGTGTTATAATAGGGGGTAATGTGTTACAAAAGGATTATACATTCATCGGAGACCGTTTTGTCTGAAGTAATGTATACGAAATGTAGACTACATATAGGACTATGTTACACCAGAACCTATAGCCTCGTTTTATTCGAACAGAGCGACCATCTTGTAATTTGTTAAATGATCCAGTACTGCCCAAATTCGTGTCTCTGGTACGCTTGCGTGCAAGGGAGTCCCCTGACGGTTGGATCACGAACTACAAACATCATCCCTGATGGACAATGGTGTCTTTTCTTATGTCCCATAAGTTGTGGACCATTTGGTTAAGTGTAGGCCTCTCCTAGTCTATACATTTACATAGGTCCAAAAACATAGGTTCAAACCTGATAAAGCATAGCCATAGGGGCTAAAGGTTATCTGACCTACAGCTCATAACCACGGACAAACAGCTCATAACTATGGACAAACAGCTCATAACCACGGACAAACAGATCATAACCACGGACAAACAGCTCATAACCACGGACAAACAGCTCATAACCACAGTCAAACAACTTACAAACACTGACAAACAACTCAAAAACACTGATATACAACTCAGAAACACTGATATACTATAGCGAGTGAAAAATTACCCTGTTAACTGGTGTTAACTGATATGAACTGGTATGAACTGGTATGAACTCGTAATGACTGCTCAGTGACTGTGTGTTGAAAAAACATCCGTGTATTTGTCCCGTGTTAAGGCATAGGGAATTATACGAACTTATCTGCTAAAACATTCAAACTATCATCTATCTGTGTAATATTTTGAACAAACTGTTTGTCATGTAACAGTATTTATCATATGAGATTAGTACTTACCCAACTTTTCTTCTCATACCAATATAGCTAATACTCTTTTGTGAGAATGTGGTTGGCTCTGAAAAGAACCGTTTAAATTAAAAACCAACTAAAATTGTTACACGGCAAAAATAAAGCACGCTGTCAGCTAGAGAACGAAGGCAGTTATGAAGCACACCGACAGCGAGCAAACGAAGGTAGTGAAGAAATACAGGCTCTGAAAATAACTCCAAAAGCTGCGTCAAAGGGTGTCAAGAAGGTCGTGAGATTATCCAAAAGCAGCGTCAAAGGGTATCAAGAAGGCCGTGAGATTCTTCAAAAGCAGCAATATCCAAGTGCGTCAAAAAGGCCGTCTCCATGTTATTCACTCCTACCATCGTCGTCATCACCTGCAATTTCTCCATTGCAACAAGAGGAGACGAGTCAACTAGTCGATCGATTTTTAAATTATATCTATGAAATTAGCGACACTGTGCCATATCTGACACAAAGACAACCAAGTAGTAACATCTTACGACTTTGTCCTCCAACGTAGGTTGCAAGATGTACGAGAACGAATAAAACAAGCCACCTGGTAGTGTGTATAATTTCTTTTTATACCAGTTCGACAGAGCATAAAGGTCACGTGTGCGTGCCGAAAGATTATGGATTGTAGGATAGTACATAACGGTCACGTGGGCGTGCCGAAAGATCACCGACTTCAGAGGATAAACTACACATGCGCAGGTGATAGATTAGAAAAGTCAAGCACGGACTGATGAGTAGAATGTACACATTCGAGTGGTGTTTGTTGTAAGATAAAACCTGTGTGTTTGATTTCTTCTTCAGTTTGTATAGACGCAAGAAGTGAAATATGGCTTCAAAGACAACAACGAAAGGTGGTAGATCGGACAGTGGACAAGAACCACTGGCAACGAAGGAGGGAGATCGATAAATACGTTAGTAGTAAGGAGTCGAAGGCAGTGATGGGATATACCAGCACACAGTAGGTTCTCTACAAGGGGAATCTAGAAACAAAACGGCTCTTTTCAGAGCCAACCCTATTTTCACAAGGTCAACGAGTAAATATCTATCGTGGCCGGTAGATGGCAATACTCTGACTAATTACATTGGTATCCGTTGAGTCGTGTTGGAAACCATGATGGTCACCTCTTTGAATGAAGACCTGTCAGGTGGTTGTCCTTATATGTTATTGACATAGTCGTTTTCGATCATAGCAGTTTTCAAATTCGCTTGCTATGGCAGACTCTACTAGGGATGATACGTCGGAAGTGACGTCGCCCCGGATGTTACTTGACTGTCATGGTGGCCTCTATGCTTTCGGCATTCCTCGAAGTGTGTCAACGAATAGAGATCTATTATGATCAGTAGATGGCAATACTCTGACTAATTACATTGGTGTCCGTTGAGTGGGGTTAGATATTGCCTCTCTCATGAACGTGCACAGTTTTTGTGTTAAGGGAAGTCACGTGATGTACGTTCGGTCTGATTGGCTATGCAAATGAGATTACGTCGAAACCTAATAAGTGTTTGGTGTTTTGTTTATCCGACAAGTTTGGTTCTTGTTACTCGTTGATCTAAGTGTTTGGTGTTTCGTTTGTCAAACAATCCGGCACATTTTTTACACATATACATAACAGGCTAACGTCTCTGTGTTGAACTACACAGATACATAACTAGCTAACGTCTCTACTGAACTACACACAGACATTACTAGCTAACGTCTGTAGTGAACTACACACAGACATAACAAGCTAGTGTATATGTACTGAACAATACACAGACATAACTGGGTATCAACATACTACTACGGTAACCCATCGAGTTGTCAGAAAGAGGTGAGATGTCACGTGTCATCCGTAGTCTCGTCTCTTGTCTCGTCCGTACACTGGTGTGATGTCTCGTCTCTTGTCTCGTCCGTACTCTCGTGTGATGTGTCATCCGTAGTCTCGTCTCTTGTTTCGTAACAGACACGAAGAATGAGTGAGTGAGTGAGTGAACAGATACGAAGGGTGAGTGAGTGAGTGAGTGAGTGAGTGAGTGAGTGAGTGAGTGAGTGAGTGAGTGAGTGAGTGAGTGAGTGAGTGAGTGAGTGAACAGACACGAAGGATGAGTGAGTGAGTGAGTGAGTGAACAGACACGAAGGATGAGTGAGTGAGTGAGTGAGTGAACAGACACGAAGGGTGAGTGAGTGAGTGAGTGAGTGAGTGAGTGAGTGAGTGAGTGAGTGAGTGAGTGAGTGAGTGAGTGAGTGAGTGAACAGACACGAAGGGTGAGTGAGTGAGTGAGTGAACAGACACGAAGGGTGAGTGAGTGAGTGAGTGAGTGAGTGAGTGAGTGAGTGAGTGAGTGAGTGAGTGAGTGAACAGACATGAAGGGTGAGTGAGTGAGTGAGTGAGTGAGTGAGTGAGTGAGTGAGTGAGTGAGTGAGTGAGTGAGTGAGTGAGTGAGTGAGTGAGTGAGTGAGTGAGTGAGTGAACAGACACGAAGGGTGAGTGAGTGAGTGAGTGAGTGAGTGAGTGAGTGAGTGAGTGAGTGAGTGAGTGAGTGAGTGAGTGAGTGAGTGAGTGAGTGAGTGAGTGAGTGAGTGAGTGAGTGAGTGAGTGAGTGAGTGAGTGAGTGAGTGAGTGAGTGAGTGAGTGAGTGAGTGAGTGAGTGAGTGAGTGAGTGAGTGAGTGAGTGAGTGAGTGAGTGAGTGAGTGAGTGAGTGAGTGAGTGAGTGAGTGAGTGAGTGAGTGAGTGAGTGAGTGAGTGGATACTCTCGTGTGATGTGTCATCCGAAGTCTCGTGTGATGTATCATCCGTTGTCTCGTGACACATCTCGGTCATAGTCTCGTCTCTTGTCACTGCGCGTAGCAGTTTAATGATGTCACACAGGGTACCCGCACTCACGCCCGCGGCAAACAGACAAGTCCAGACAGGTCTCGAGTACGGATTTTATAAGAGACACGAATTTAATCGCTATCTAATATAATAATTACAACACTAGTCTACTGTTCTTCGAACATGCAGAGCATTCGTTATCAGTTTTGTTTGAATTATATTGATTTATACTGGTGTTATATATATATATATATATATAGTTATTACAAACAATAGCTAATACACTAGTCTATTGTTCTATCATGACGCTTCACTTTCCTCGAACAATGTAGATAGCGAGCGCTGCGCTGTCTTGTATTGATATATGATCTTTGGGAACAAGATCGCTCGCACATACACTGACATCTCTACTGAACAATACACATACATACTTATCCGAATTCATTTAGCATTATTATCTTTTGTGAAATTAGGGTTGGCTTTGAAAAGAGCCGTTTTGTTTCTAGATTCCCCTTGTAGAGAACCTACTGTGTGCTGGTATATCCCATCACTGCCTTCGACTCCTTACTACTAACGTATTTATCGATCTCCCTCCTTCGTTGCCAGTGGTTCTTGTCCACTGTCCGATCTACCACCTTTCGTTGTTGTCTTTGAAGCCATATTTCACTTCTTGCGTCTATACAAACTGAAGAAGAAATCAAACACACAGGTTTTATCTTACAACAAACACCACTCGAATGTGTACATTCTACTAATCAGTCCGTGCTTGACTTTTCTAATCTATCATCTGCGCAAGTGTAGTTTGTCCTCTGAAGTCGGTGATCTTTCGGCACGCCCACGTGATCGTTATGTACTATCCTACAATCCATAATCTTTCGGCACGCACACGTGACCTTTATGCTCTGTCGAACTGGTATAAAAAAAATTATACACATTACCAGGTGGCTTGTTTTATTCGTTCTCGTACATCTTGCAACCTACGTTGAAGGACAAAGTCGTAAGATGTTACTACTTGGTTGTCTTTGTGTCAGGTATGGCACAGTGTCGCTAATTTCATAGAGATAATTTAAAAATCGATCGACTAGTTGACTCGTCTCCTCTTGTTGCAGTGGAGAAATTGCAGGTGATGACGACGAGGGTAGGAGTGAATGACATGGAGACGGCCTTTTTGACGCACTTGGATATTGCTGCTTTTGAAGAATCTCGCGGCCTTCTTGATACACTTTGACGCTGCTTTTGGAGAATCTCACGACCTTCTTGACACCCTTTGACGCAGCTTTTGGAGTTATTTTCAGAGCCTGTATTTCTTCACTACCTTCGTTTGCTCGCTGTCGGTGTGCTTCATGACAGCCTTCGTTCTCTCGCTGACAGCGTGCTTTATTTTTGCCGTGTAACAGTTTTAGTTGGTTTTTAATTTAAACGGTTCTTTTCAGAGCCAACCACATTCTCACAAAAGAGTATTAGCTATATTGGTATAAGAAGAAAAGTTGGGTAAGTACTAATCTCATATGATAAATACTGTTACATGACAAACAGTTTGTTCAAAATATTACACAGATAGATGATAGTTTGAATGTTTTAGCTGATAAGTTCGTATAATTCCCTATGCCTTAAAGGGGAAATTAAATGCAGCTGTTTCATGCTACATATTTAAATATATATTATATAAGTATACATTAATGTTAACAGAAACATACTTATTTATAAGACAAACTAAAAAAACGATTTTGTTCGATGCCTAAATCGTCGCTATAGAGCATTGCGTATCGCCATCTTTGTTCCAAGCGAGTGGTTTGATTCACTCCTATCTAATTAATGTTAAATTTCGGGGTTTTTCGGTTTACTTCATTAGTAGACATTTCTGTGCGAAAACAAAGATATGGTGCCCTATTATACACGATAGGCGTTCTATAGGTCAACAAATAACTTGTATACGCGTTCGAAATAAAAAGGTTAAATTAAATGGCAACGATTTATAACCAATGAAATCGTTGTTAAAGTCGCACTTCCCGAACGAAGATATTAGCTGCCAGAAGGGGGCGGGGTTTTCAAAGCAAAGTTCAGAATATTAGATGCGCGCGCATACCGGGACTATTTTTATTTTGTTGACAAAGACGTCGAAGGATTTTGGTAGAGACGAGTTATTAAAAGTGATTTTTTAAACTTCCGTATCACTTGGGGAGAAAATCGATACCACAGATGAAGACTCTAGTTCGACTTGTCACTCGGAAATCACGGTTGATACGGTTGACACACACAAAGGGCCTGTGCCATACGGGTTTCACCCAGTGACAGTGTGCGATCCACGGTCCGATAATGTCCGGCCCCGGGTCAGGTTCAGTTGTGGGAGTCGGACAGTGACAGTTGGTCTATCGACGACGAAGACGTTACGCGACTTAATAATGTCGCATGGTGTTTGTGTGGACACTGCGTCCCAATGACAATGTCGACGCACATCGAGTTGCTGTGCTGTAGGGATATAGCTGCCGTACAGCACCGTATGACAGACCTTGCAGATGCCTGCATTAGATTTAGTGTCATTACCGATTATGAGTGACGACTTCGAAACGGTTTGCACCAACAGGGCGGTGTTGGAACTTGGAAGTCGGTCTGTTGTCATTGTATGATTTGCGTGCAGACTCGTTGATTCGAACAATAGCTAGTAGGTAAGTACTACGTAGTTCAACAGGTATCAAATAATTATTCTAGCAATAACTATTTCAAACTTAAATAGAGTAATTATACTTGTTCCCACCTCAAATGTTCAGGTTCACTCAATCTTCATAAAGGGATTTATGCGATTACATTGCATAACAAGTTTTACGCGAGGCAACCAAGGCAACACTAAAGTCCTAGAGCCAGCCTGCAGGCTAGGTAAACAAGCTGACACTGTACCTTGACCAGGTCAGAGTCCAATAGCCTGAAGGCGTACCGGCCGTCCCGCCCAGGTCAGAGTCCAATAGCCGGGAGGCGTGCCGGCCTTCCCGCGCTTTAGCGTAGTGATACAGTAAAACCTAGTCCGACCATTCAGGACATAAAAGGCCACTGCACCTCCAGCAGCGGCCACATTTGAAATTCCTCGTGTTCAGTTGTTTATCGAATATCGTATCAGTTTTGACTCCACCTCCCTCCCCTCCTGCCATAAGACTAGTTATAAGTATGTATGGGATTTTCACAACACGCACATGTGTTAATTTTAGCTTTGCTGACGCTTTTCCCTGTTTCTAAATGGTACACGAGGTTTTGCCTTAAGGCTTTTTCCTCCTTCAAGTTTACGCAGGGTTTTTAGGGCGGTAATTAAAGTAGGATTAATAAACGGTGTGGCGGAAGGCGGAATGGCCCCACCTCTCTCTAGGATGTGGTAATAGTTAGTAGTTTTAATCGTCTAAATGTCTGGGAGGCGTCTTTTTAATAGTTCTGGTGTATTACCATAATTTAAGTATGGTATTCTATAATGTGGGCCTTTTTTTTAGAATGTATAGATAAAATAAATGGGGCAATTTTTAAGACCTCAAATGGCCCACATTTGATTGTATTGTGTTTTAGCTAACAACTCATCCAATTATCGGGTGAATAATAAATAAATGTCAGAAGGTTATTCTGGCCACATTTCTTCCATATCTGGTGTTGTCTTGTTGCATTGCGTAAAATACTATGTCTATGATTTTCATCAATTTTTGATCATTTTCTTAATAAACTTACTTTTATTCTTGACAGGATTTGTGCATCCTTTTTATACAGTTGTTTAATTCCCTATTTAAAAGGGTTCAAGCAACTTGCTTAATTTATATAAAAATGTAGACAAATTGCACACTACCATGCATTAATATAAGCATAATCAGGACATTGTGCAATGTATTATTGATAAAAAAATATTTAAGTGGAGTTTTTAATATAATAAAAATGTTATGTATATTATGTGTGTGTGTTATCAAGATCACATCATGAAATGTAGTCTTACAATCATAATTATTACAGCCCTTCACAAACAAATTAACCAATTCACTGAATTCATGATGTGATATTGATAAAACACACAGTTTTGCCAGTATAACAATAATTAGAAGATACCGGTTGTTTATTATCAACTAATGCAAATAAATGAACTTTCAGAACATATCGATTGATTCGATTAGCCGCCTATCGTCACTTCACGTTGTGGTCAAGGGAGAGACTTCGAAAAGGCAACAGACGTGTTATACCAGCCTGCACTGTATCCAGAAGTGAATGGGGTTTATGAAAATTTAAGCTATGGACATTGCACTATACAGGTGAGTGTACAGTGAAAATAAAAACCATGGATAAGTAAGATTAGATTGACCAAAAGGAAGAATGAATTATTCGGTGCCTTCTTATCCCATTTTTGGCAACAACAATGTGATCTGTAGTGTCTTGCATGTCCCTATTCATAATTCGATTTGTAATACTGAAGCCAACATGAAATATATCAACAGTTTATTCATATGAAGAAACAATTCACAAATAAATAAGACTACATGGCAGACTGTGCCAATGCATTAGTCAAATTCACACACCGGTTTTCAATGTTTCTTTCAGTTGATTCACTTCACACTGTGACACATTTTAATCTAACTGTATGTTGGACTTGGTTAAACTATTCCAGTAAATTACATATACCCAAAGTTCCCTACATAGAATAGTGTCTAATAAAATACATTGCATACCACAACTAGGATACAAGCTTTTAAGTGGATATCTCTCTCTCTCTCTCTCTCTCTCTCTCTCTCTCTCTCTCTCTCTCTCTCTCTCTCTCTCTCTCTCTCTCTCTCTCTCTCTCTCTCTCTCTCTCTCTCTCTCTCTCTCTCTCTCTCTCTCTCTCTCTCTCTCTCTCTCTCTCTCTCTCTCTCTCTCTCTCTCTCTCAGTCTTGATACATTTAAAAATAAAATTGACATATATATCAGAAAAGCAGTTAGGTTACCCATCATATACATGATAATGTAGGACTCTCGGTAAGCCAAAAGCTTCCTTGTCCACATGCCATCTGGGTATTCTTGCTCTGGAGGGCAATCTTGTTCAATCGCATACAACAAATTCTGAAACATGGCCAGTTGCTATAGCAACCTCTCGTTACCGTAGTAACTGACAGCCAATGAGCTGAGCCGATGCAGAGCTGTGTAGTGTTGCCACTGGTGTTGTGCTGCTGCTACTGATGTTCTCTATCACCGTGTCTCATGCGGTCCTGTCTACATAGCAGTGTTGTTGATCTGCTCGGCTGGCTCTGTGCAGCTCTGTCCGTCCGTCTGACTCTAAATCAAACGGCTAATGTCATTTATTAATCGGTTTCGAATTCTGCCATCCTTTTCAATTTAAACTTCCAAGGAATTCCAATTCCATAATACATTCAAATATTTATTCTTGAATAATATATATATATATATATATAATTTATATATGCATCAGTTTATATTTCAATAAGCAATTCCAAAGCATACCATTCCAATTCCATTGATATATAATTAAACAATTCAAGTAACAATAAACAAATGTCCTCAATTTTAATTATGTTATCTGTTGTTTGCATGCATACTCTTGTGCAGTGAGATTGTATTTTCGAAATTGTATTCCTAACATTGTTTTGCTATCGAGTACAGACAGGGATTTTCAGCCATTTCAGTTTATTTCCTAATGCAATGCTGGATTTCTAAAGTGTGCAGCTTTGTCAAGCAACTGATACATTATTTTGTAACATCAAATGTTAACACTATTGATATCACAAGCCTGACCTTGTATTTGTGTTGTGGTCAGTGGTGGCCAAGTGGAGTCTGGCTATGATGCCTTGACGGCTGAACTTGGGTGCATACTTGAGGAAGAGGGCATTTAAGCTTTCCAGTTCACCAGTGTGAACACACTTCATAACGCGCTCTAAATCATACTGTAGGCAACAGTCCAGTATAGCTTTCTGGACAGTGAAGGCTTCTGTACCTTCAGTGTTGTTTTCACTTCTTGTTGTGTATACGTTGCATGACTGCACTTCCGGTACAACTCTGCGCCTGCTGTCCATGAATGGAATTCCTGATGTGATGGAGGAGCGAGATCCACATCTCCTTCATCAAGCGGGGATCACCATCACAAGCTGATGCGCAATACCACAGGTGGTTGGCAATTGCACCTATCAAAGGGACAACGTCAACTTTCTTGGCAGGCAACAACCTTTATTTCTTTCTCTTTCTAATGCTGGGATGTCTGTCAGTGGCAAGTATGGTGATCTTCACCCCATGGTCAGTCAGGTTGTCCAAGCAGCGTTTCAAGCCCTCCACTTCCATCCAGTAACTGTTCTTGACCTCTGTGACCCGAACAATTTCTTGAGCAATGATGAGTTGGCTGTCAGTGTCCATGATGAAGTAAATGCCAAATATAGCGTTGTGTCCTGGATTGTCATATCTTGCATCGTCTGATGCCACCACGCTCTGTCCGGCCAGAGCTGACATGATGGCCTCTGAATGGCATGTCCTCTATCTCAGGCAGTATGTATGCCCGCTGTAGGTTGTAGCACTGGCGGGGTGACAAGGCACATAGGTTCATTAGGTTGACCAAATTGTACACAGTGAATGAATGTCCAGTCAGGAAGAGGACGCTTGGTGTCAACAAATTACTCTCATAAATGTTACCAATCTTGGGTTGCGAGTGCCACATGAACGAGTGGCCATCAACACATTCTGTGGCCACAACCACTGCAAATCCAGTCACTGTGTTGCTAGGCTTTGATATAAGTGGTTTATTGCAGTTTGGTGTTTTAGCAGGTGCAGAAAAGTGAAATGATGTTTTTCTCACAGATGACAAACTTTCTCTCTTTCCCATTAGTGTAAGAACCGCTTGAGTCATCATCAGTGATACCGCTGTCACATGCTACAACATATTCTGCATGACTCGCTTCAATGTTTCTCTTCTCGCTGTTGCAGACAGAATCGTCTGAAGATGGCGATAGTGAGACTGGGACATCCGAAGGGCATCTATATTGACAGAACTGCCATGGTCAGGGTCAGTCGGAGAAGGCGTGCTAGACTGCGATTGCAACTTTGCATACCCACGGTCATGGTGAATGTTCAATGGAACAACAGTACAGTGTATTGTCAGTATTAACTACTGCATCGACAAAGTGTCGCACTGGCGACACGACCACTGGCTTCCTTTATGTTTTGACACTACAGTTCGATGGCGTGACAGCACTACAAGTGACATTTGTATTACCACGAGGGACGATGTCTTCTCGCGTGCTAAATCCTTCGCTGGATCCTTCGAAGCTTGCGCTCGGTATTAGGCCCTATGGTTGTTTGGATACTTCCGTTATATATTATGAACAAAATGACACAATCTTGCAAATATTAATTAAAATTGTTTGTTCGTGGTTATGAGCTGTTTGTCCGTGATTATGATCTGTTTATCCGTGGTTAGGAGCGGTTTGTCCATAGTTATGAGCTGTTTGTCCGTGGTTATGAGCTGTAGGTCAGATAACCTTTAGCCCCTATGGCTATGCTTTATCAGGTTTGAACCTATGTTTTTGGACCTATGTAAATGTATAGACTAGGAGAGGCCTACACCTAACCAAATGGTCCACAACTTACGGGACATAAGAAAAGACACCATTGTCCATCAGGGATGATGTTTGTAGTTCGTGATCCAACCATCAGGGGACACGAATTTGGGCAGTACTGGATCATTTAACAAATTACAAGATGGTCACTCTTTTTGAATAAAACGATGCTATAGGTTCTGGTGTAACATAGTCCTATATGTAGTCTACATTTCGTATACATTATTTTACCAACCTATGAAATAGTTGGTGTAACTTTATACAAACAGAGAAAGGGCTGCATGAACAATTCTGTAACACATGTCATCATATATACACTGGGGGTGAGGGGGTACCGAGCGAAAGTAGCACACGAAACATTATTTCAGACAAAACGGTCTCCGATGAATTTATAATCCTTTTGTTACACATTACCCCCTATTATAACACCACATTTTCGACATGTCATAGTCAAACAAATAAAGGCTCGGTCCCTTGGCGAAGCCTGGACCT
This sequence comes from Escarpia spicata, assembly GCA_963995525.1. NCBI lineage: Eukaryota > Metazoa > Annelida > Polychaeta > Sabellida > Siboglinidae > Escarpia > Escarpia spicata. The sequence goes on from OZ023217.1 coordinate 44,199,921, forward strand.
ACGGGTCAAGCAATCTCGTGTGTGACATATTCAAATGGTATTCGGTATGTTATTTTTTCAAAAAAAGTGGTCGCATACCTTTGCAATAAAAATCCCTATTCTTTAACATGGGATAAAAAGGGCCTATGCTTTAACATGGGATACAAATTCGAAAAGTGGTCGGATACCTTTGCGATAAAATGGCCTATGCTTTAACATGGGATAAAAACAGCCTATGTTTTAACCCGGCCGTCAACTATGAGGAAATACGTCGTTGTCGTTTACAAGTTTTGATGAAATCCCTATCTCTCCCATGTTAAAAATCCCTATCTTTAACCCGGGTTCGTACTGGTGGAAAACCCGTTCAGCCGAGATCTCGAAAACCGAACCGGGAGGAACTGGATCTCGTTTACAAGTTTTTGGGGAATCCCTATCTCTCCCATGTTGAAAATCCCTATCTTTAACCCGGCCGTCGACTATGAGAAAATCCGTCGTTCTCGTTTACAAGTTTTGGAGGAATCCCTCTCTCCCATGTTAAAAATCCTATCATTAACCCGGCCGTTCACTGGGGGAAAATCCCTATCTCTTAACATGGGGTTTCCCCAAGTGAACGGACTTGCCTACGCTGATTAACCTATATTACTACTCCCATGTTAAAAGATAGGGATTTTCCTCCAGTACGCTCCCGGGATAAAGGATAGGCCATTTTTATCCCATGTTAAGAGATAGGGAATTTTATCGTAAAGGTATCCGACCACTTTTTGAATAAAATAACATACCGAATATCATTTGAATATGTCACACACGAGATTGCTTGGCCGTAGGCCGAGCCTCCGCCAAGGGACCGAGCCCTTATTTGTTTGACGATGACATGTGTAAAATGTGGTGTTATAATAAGGCGTAATTTATAATAAAAGGATTATAAATTCAGCGGAGACTGTTTTGTCTGAAGTAATGTATACGAAATGTTTTTTCGAACAGAGCGACCATCTTGGAATTTGTTAAATATATGAGTACTGCCAAAATTCGTGTCTCTTGCACGCTTGCGTGCAAGGGAGTCCCCTGACGGGTAGATCATGAACTACAAACACCATCCCCTGGCGGACAATGGTGTCTTTTCTTATATGTTATAGGTTGTGGACCATTTGTTTAGGTGTAGGCCTCTCCTAGTCTATATATTTATAAAAATTAACATAGGACATCATTCAACTGCTAGCGCAGGAATTTTGTGCGTGAGGTGAGTTGGTTATTCAGGTAGTGCTTTGGTTAGACCTTGTATTGAACTTGCGCGTATGTAATGTAATCCCTTCATGTGATGTCATGATGCAGTGACGTTGTGTTATTATAGCGAGTGGAAAATTCCCCTGTAAAATATAATTCTAGTACCACCGACAAACAACTTACAAACACTGATATACAACACACAAACATTGGCCTACACCATACTTATACTGACCTACAGCTCATAACCACTGACAAACAAATTACAAACACTGATATACAATACACAAACATTGGCCTACACCATACTTATACCGACCTACAGCTCATAACCACTGACAAACAACTTACAAACCCTGATATACAACACACAAACATTGGCCTACACCATACTTATACCGACCTACAGCTCATAACCACTGACAAATAACTTACAAACACTGATATATAACTCACAAACACTGACACACACACACACACACACACACACACACACACACACACACACACACACACACACACACACACACACACACACACCATAGGTCAAACATATAGGTTATTGGTATAGGTAGTGATTAAATTCATGTCTCTTATAAAACCGTACTCGAGACATGCGTATATTTCAATACAGATGATAGGTAGTTATGTATATGCGTATTTCAGTAGAGACGTTAGCCAGTTATGTATCTGTGTAGTTCAGTACAGAGATGTTAGTCTGTAATGTCGGTGTGTAGTTAAGTAAAAACGTGTAAAAACGTTAGCCGGTTATGACTGTGTATTGTTCAGTAGAGATGACAGCCAGTTATTTCTGTGTATTGTTCAATAGAGACGTTAGCCATTTATGTATCTGTGTTGTTCAGTACAGTACAGAGATGATAGCCAGTTACGTATGTAAGTAGTTAAGTACAGAGATGTTAGCCTGTTATGTCTCTGTGTAGTTAGTCGGTTATGTATGTGTGTAGTTAAGTACAGAGACGTTAGCCAGTTATGTATCTGTGTAGTTCAGTACAGATATGTTAACCACTTATGTCTGTGTGCAGTTACGTATGTGTGTAGTTTAGTACAGAGATGTTAGCCTGTTATGTCTGTGTGTAGTTTAGTAGAGACGTTAGATGGTAATGCATGTGAGTAGTTCAGAAGATATGATAGCCAGTTATGTCTGTGTGTAATTCAGTACAGAGACGTTAGCCAGTTATGAATATGTGTAGTTCGGTAGAGATGATACCATTTATATCTGGGTGTAGTTCAGTATAGAGATGTTAATGAACTCAGACCAATTAGTCGGACAAACGAAACAATATAGTTTGACCAACACGCTGCACGAATCGATCTATAGACACGAGTTGTACAAACGAAACACTAAACTTATCCGAACACGTGTCACGAATTGAACTCAGACAAACTAGTCGGACAAACGAAACACTATACTTTGACCAACGCGCTGCACGAATCGAACTATAGACACGAGTTGTACAAACGAAACACTAAACTTAGCCGAACACGTGTCACGAATTGAACTCAGACTAACTAGTCGGACAAATGAAACACTACACTTTGACCAACACGCTGACTTAACCGAACACGTGACACGAATTGAACTCACTCACCCTTCGTGTCTGTTCACTCACTCACTCACTCATTCACTCACTCATCCTTCGTGTCTTTTCACTCACTCATTCACTCACTCACTCACTCACCCATCGTGTCTGTTCACTCACTCACTCCCCCATTGTGTATGTTCACTCACTCACTCACTCACTCTCTCATCCTTCGTGTCTGTTCACTCACTCACTCACTCACTCACGCACTCACGCACTCTCACAAGCCCTCACGCATTCACTCACACAAGCTCTCACCCACTCACGCCCTCCCTTCGTCGCTTTTCTAACATTTTATCGTTTCAACATGTTACCGTGGTAACAGTTTTCGTATTTTAGCGCATTCAATTTATCTCGCCATTTATTTCATTGCTTACATTTGAACCATAAACATCTGCATCATGAGCTCATCGACTATTCTACTGGCTGCCAACAAGCCCACACCGTCACCGTGAATTCTCGCAATGTGCCGTTTCAAGTTGTCCCGACGTGAGAAATGTCTCTTGCAATTTGAGCACTGGAACAGGCCTACACCTAAACAAATGGTCCACAACCTATAACATATAAAAAAAAGACACCATTGTCCGCCAGGGGATGGTGTTTGTAGTTCATGATCTACCCGAGACACGAATTTTGGCAGTACTCATATATTTAACAAATACCAAGATGGTCGCTCTGTTCGAAAAAAACGAGGCTACAGGTTCTGATATAACATAGTGCTATATGTAGTCTACATTTCGTATACATTACTTCAGAAAAAACAGTCTCCGCTGAATTTATAATCCTTTTATTATAAATTACGCCTTATTATAACACCACATTTTACACATGTCATCGTCAAACAAATAAGGGCTCGGTCCCTTGGCGGAGGCTCGGCCTACGGCCAAGCAATCGCGTGTGTGACATATTCAAATGATATTCGATATATGTTATTTTATTCAAAAAGTGGTCGGATACCTTTACGATAAAATTCCCTATGCTTTAACACGGGATAAAAATTCCCTATCTCTTAACATTGGAAAATTCCCTATCTCTTAACATGGGATAAAATAGCCTATCCTTTAACCCGGGAGCGTACTGAAGGAAAATCCCTATCCTTTAACATGGGGTTAAAAATGGTCTATGCTTTAACATGGTAAAAATTCCCTATCTCTTAGCATGGGTAAAAATTCTCTATCCTTTAACATGGAACCGGAACTACTTTTCCAAGCTCATTTGCATAATCATTAGCGTAAGCGCTTGGAGCGTACTGGAGGAAAATCCCTATCTCTTAACATGGGATTTCCACCGGTGTTAATCATTTGTCCCCGCTGGACCACCTATATTACTACTTAAGTATGTGTGCAAATTAGCATTAATGTACATTAATTTAAATGCTTCGTTACCATAAATCTCTGGCAAGAAATACAGCAGGTCTGGTTTTCCTCGGATGACCGTATCGCTTGTGCGTCTTACGCTCGTTCGTTTTTGATAAGTGCCAACTATACTCTGTGTTAATGATTTCTCTTAAAACGTGCGGTGCAAACAAATTTAGCGAATATGCACAAAGAAGCACGGTGTTTCAGAAGTGTGTACAACATATTACTTATTGTATGTTAATATAATCGTCGATTGAAATGATTCCTTGTGACTCGCAGCATTTCATCGTTCAGTTTTCTAAGAAAGATACTTCTGATATTCATCATGTTTTCACTGTAATTGCAATTTCACTGTAATTGTTATATATATATATAAGTAGTAATGAGGAGACACAGAGTCTCGCCCCGCCCCTTTTTGACCTACTTTAGACCTAACTCCATGCATAAAAAACGTCCTTATCTTTTTCGGGAACCTACTTATAAAAAAAGATCAAAGGGTTTTTGTGACACTAAACGTTTTCGGGAACCTACTTATAAAAAACGTGATTGATGACCTGTCACTTTTGATTGATTACCCTGTCCTATTAGGGTGCCACCTAGCGATTATCCCAGTGATTAATTTAGCCCTAGCGATCAACGTAGGCGTCCCACCCCTAGCGATCAACGTAGCGTCCCTAGCATTCCCCTAGCGATCAACCTCGTAAGCAATAATGCGTATATAACCGAGATAAAACCACTCATAGACGCCGGCGCCGGATTAGCTCTCCTGGGAGCGCGTTCGACTAGGGATCGCAAGATTCCGGGTCCGAATCCGTACGTCGGCACCTTTTTAGATGCGCCATCTAGCGGCGGTGACGTCTGTTCTATATAAGCGGTGTCGGTAGCGGTTTATCGGTAGTAGTCATGTTGTCGTCGGAACCTATAAAGTTTGGCGGAACGCGCTCGTTCTTGTCGAATATGTACAATTGCCGATTGACGGCGTACTGTCGGGTCTTCCGATCCGTCGAGCACGCCTATCAGTATAGGAAAGCGATGTTCAACGAAGACCTCGAATGCGCCGCGTGTATCAAAAGAGCGCGATCGCCCTACGTAGCGAAACAACTCAGTTACGGAATACGAAAAAAGAGAACGGGAACCGAATGGAACGTCGTTAGGCTTGTATGAAGGGGCTGTTGATGAGTAAGTTCGGCGGGAAGTTGAAGGCCGACCTGTTGGCCACCGGGGACGCCGAATTGGTGGAGTGGGTACCGAGTAGGGAGGGTTTCTGGGGTACCAGGATTGGGGACGTTGCGGGGGAGAACAAGCTCGGTAAACTGTTGATGGAGGTGCGCGATGCTTATAAAGACGCGTAAAAAACCTCAGCCAGTATCAGTCGTGAAAATGGGCGGACCGTTGTTGAAGCATCCGTTTACGTGTATAGTATCCGGGCCTACGGGATGCGGTAAGACGACGTTCGTCGACCGTCTGATACGACACGCTATGATCGATCCGCCGCCCGAAAAAATCCTGTGGTGTTACGGGCAGTGGCAGACCGCCTACGCGTCTATGTCTCCGGAAATAGAGTTCGTAGACGGCCTGCCGACTACGTCGCATTTAGACGGTAAAAAGAGGACGCTTTTAGTACTCGACGACATCATGGAGGAAGCCGATAGCGGGGTGATGGAACTATTTTTAAAAAAAAGTCATCATTGTAATACGTCGGTCGTACAACTCCGACAGAACATGTTTCCGAAAGGGAAAGAAAACCGCACAATCAGCCTGAACGCCCAATACTTAGCGCTATTCAAGAACCCCCGAGACGCTGGTCAAGTAGGTCACCTAGCGAAACAGATGTACCCGGCAAAGGTCAAGTACATGATAGAGGCTTTCAAAGACGCGACGTCGGCGGCGTACGGCTATCTCTTCGTCGATCTGAAACAGGAAACGGAAGAGTACATGCGCCTGCGTACGTGTATATTTCCGGACGACCCCCTTCAGTACGTCTACGTACGGAAGGGTGGTGGTCAACTATAAGTAGAGAGGGACGTCGCCGCGTACGCATTAGTCGGTATGACGGGAAGACGCGCGGTGGTAGCGGCGAAGCGACGACCAAAGGCGGCGGCGACGACGGTTTCGGAGCAACGCTTGAAGAGACACATTTTCGCCCTGCAGTTGATGGATAGACATAAGCGGAACATCGATCTGCGAAAAGCAGTTCTCGCCCACTCGGAGGTCGGTCTCATATGTAGTCTGTGCGATTGCGCGTACAATATTCTGAGAGGGAACGTGAAGGTGTCGCCGAAGCAGAAACGCGTGTTGACGAAATACAGAGATCACCTGCGTGACCTGGTCAACAAACGAATTCCGGTGAAGCGGAAGCGAGCCATCTTGCAAACGGGGGCGGGTGGTTTTCTGACGGCCCTGCTAGCACCGTTAGCGAGCACCGTTCTCCTGCCACTACTCAAACAGATCATCGGGGGTTAATCGATGCAGTACGCGAAGAAGATGGCGTTGGTCGACCCGCGATTGGTGGAAAGTCTCCTTCAGCCACAGCCGTCGAGCAGCACGCCCCGATCACGTGTACTGAGTAGCCTGGACAGCGATATGAAGGATATTCTAGAGCGATCGGATTTATCCGAATGCGATAAGGTGGCGTCGTACAATCAACTGCTGAGTCGCTACAACACTATAGAGGCGACTCGAGCGGCGCAACCGGTACGCGTGTCGATGGTCAACGCCGACGGCGGCGGCGGCGAGATACAGTCCGCGGCGGCGCCATCGTCGGAGGCCGTAGAGCGCGAAATCGTAGCCAGCATGCCGAAAACGCTGAAAGGGAAGGCGAGTCTACTTATCGCGAAAATGAAAGCCGATCTGTTGTGTCGATGGAACGACCGCGGCGAATTCGTGTACGACGGTAAAACGATCGCGGGGAGTAACATGGTCGATCTAGTGAACGATCTCATGCGAACGAGAACGAAGACGACACAGTCCCTAGGATGGCGAGCTTTCGGGTTGAGCATGAAGGGTATGAACATTCCTATGGAGTTCGTCGGCAACCCGCGCTATCGGGAGTACATGGAGCGACGGCGGCGGCCAAGAGAAGAGGAGTCGGAGGCGTCGGCGTCGGCGGTCAGTTCAGCGGGGAAGGCGGTGCGAAGACGACGTACGGGCTCTAGAAAGAGACAAGGAGCGTTGGACGTCGTGACGTGGGAATCGATGTGACGATGCCGCCGATACAACGAACGGTCGTCGTCGTCGGTCTCGTCATCACGGTTATCGCTCTCTATATAATATTCGTCGTTCATTGGTCGTCGTCGTCATCATGGTGTCCGGGTGGAGTCGTCGTCGTCGTCCAAAACGAAACCTTCGACAACGAAACGACGACGACGACGACGATGAACTGAATGAACTCTACTTCGATCCGAAACGGGCGGGTAGTTACGTAGGCGTCGACGCGTTGCACCGGGCGTCAAAGGGGGGACGACGACGACCGGACGTCGAGAGGTGGCTAGCGGCGCAGGACGCTTATACCCTACAAAAACCGGTTAAAAGACGTTTCAAACGACGTTGCGTCATCGTGGGCGGTCAAAACCAGCAGTGGCAAGCCGATCTGGTCGACCTGACTATGCTAAAAATACACAACGACGGTATAACATTCCTATTGACGGTCATCGACGTGTTTTCGAAGCGGGCGTGGTGCGTTCCGTTGAAGAGTAAGTCCGGCGCGTCTGCTGAACGACGCGCAACAGCCGCCGAACGCGCTGCAGACCGATAAGGGGACCGAGTTTCTGAACCGACCCTTGCAAACGTTCCTAAAGAGTCACGGCGTTCATCATTTCGTGACGCATAACGAGGAGACTAAAGCGAGCGTCGTGGAACGATTCAATCGGACTTTGAAAACGCGCATGTGGCGTTATTTTACGAAACACGAGACGCTGCGCTACGTAGAGGCGTTACCGGATTTCGTGCATTCGTACAACAACGCCTATCATCGAAGCATCGGTAGGACGCCGGCGAGCGTCGACGCGACGAATCAGGAGGACGTATGGCAACGCCTGTACGGCGGCGGCGACGGTAGGCGGAAAAAACCGAAACTTCGCGAAGGAGATCGCGTGCGTATCAGTAAGACGAGGGGTCAATTTAAAAAAGGATACATGGCTAACTGGGGCGAGGAGCTCTTCACCGTCGTAGAGGTGCATCCGTCCGAACCGCCCGTTTATCGCCTGAAAGACGACGCCGGGACACCGGTAGAGGGCGCCTTCTACGAACAGGAAGTACAACGCGTAGTCGTTCCGAAGGACAAACTATATCGCGTGGAGGAGGTTCTGCAGCGGCGTCGTCGTCGCGGCGGCGGGTCGGAGGCGCTCGTAAAATGGAGCGGTTACCCGTCCTCCTTCAATAGTTGGATCGACGCCGCGGCGCTCGTGGACCTATAATAGCGCGGCATGCGTTGGACGCGTCACGAGGAATGCTGGCGGCTGCACGAGTCATGCTTATGCAGGGGAACGTCGCTCCGCCCGTATAAGGGGCCCTGCTGTAGCCGCAGACCGCATTGGCGCGATGATGATGATCGACGAGGCGGCGAGGGACGAGCAGCCGAAGAAGAAGAAGACTACCAAAGAGGACTCCGTCGACGCCGCTACTTGTTCAGAGCAGCCGACGAAGACTACCAACGAGGACTCCGTCGACGCCGCCGAGAACGCCGACGACTTCACCGTCCACGAACCCGTTCCATGGCGGCTCTGCGGTAACGAATGCCCAAAGGCCGAAATCGTATTCCTCTGTTAGATCATCGTCCTGTACTTCGTCATCGCCGTTAGTATATACAATCTGACGCGGGGTCAAGGCGACTCCAACCTGTGGACGGCGCTGTTGAGCAGCTGTCTCGGTTACCTGCTCCCGAATCCGTCTATGAGCGGCGGCGGTCGACGACGACGAGACGATGGCGGTATCGTCTGACTTTTACCTGACGCTACCGAGCAACGCGTCTATGAAGCGGCACACCGAAAATACGTTGACGCACTACATCACGACGCTGCCGCGACGTTTCGACCTGCCTGGCGGAGAATGGGAATGCGGACTGGTGACGCTACAGTACCCGCACACGTGGTACAACGTGAGAGGCGGACGCCACCTTCTACCTGTCTTGCGCGACGGGCGACTCGGGTCTTTTCACGACCATGGACGGTGTCGGGATATACCGACAGGGTACGATTACTCACGGTTTCTACAACAACGTTTACGTGCTGCTGCGCGAGCTCAACGAGGCGCTAATGAAATTGTGCACCGATAAGGTCAAGGTGCGTCTAGAATACAGCGGCGTCTCTAATCGAATGACGCTGCGTATGTCGTCGGGTGTCACCTTTACCCTACCCGATACGAGTCGTCTGAAGAGCGTGCTAGGTTTCCATTACAACGTTATCGTGAGTCCCCCGCTGATGGGCCCCGAGCCGGAAGTCGTCATTATCGAGACGAACCCCGCCGCGTACACGTACGCGTACGAAGTTCGCAATACGGTGGATATGAAGGCGGGCGTCGACACCCTGTACGTGTACACGGATCTCGTGGAATCGCTCGTCGTCGGCGACGTGTACGCGCCGCTCCTTCGAAACATCGCCGTCTTTGGTACGAACGGTAGCGTTATTTCGGAAACGTTCGACCGCGTCCAATACGTGAAGCTGCTGCGGCATCAATTCGATACGATCGAGGTCGATATAAGAGACGATTGCGGTCAACCGATACCATTCGAGCGGGGGAAGCTAATGGTGACGCTTCACATCAGACGCTGTAAATCGAGATTGTTTTAACCACCATGCCGAACCCGTACGAGGACTACTACGTTCGACAGGTCGGCGGTCAACTGCCGGTCTTCGTCGGCGGTCGGGGTCAACGAGGACACGGTCTGGGTAATATCTTCGGGAGCCTGTTTCGAAGCGTCATGCCGCTTTTTAAGAGAGGTGTCATGGCGTTGGGAAAACGCGCGCTCAAAACCGGCGTGCACGTGGCGCGGGACGTCGTCGGCGGCGGCAATCTGAAAGCGTCGATAAAACGACGCGCGAAGGAGGCCGGCGTCGATCTTCTCGACGGCCTATTGAAAGGGCCGGCGCCGAAGAGGCGGATGAAAAAAGTGCCGCCTATAAAGAAGCCGCGTCGAACGGCGACGACCGTCAGTAGACGGAAGAGAGGACGTCGACCGGTCGATATATTCGACGCGTAACGATGGCGTTCGTAAATACAGCGTGCGAGGGCGTGAAGGCCGAACTGGACCTGTTCACCGGACCGATGACGCAGAAGAGCATCGAGAGCAGTCAGTGGACCGTCTACCAACCGCTGACGGCTCTCGACGCCGGCGGTCCTATCGAGTTCCTCATTCCGGGGTCGGGTAACGACTATACGGACCTGGCGATCCTTCAAACGTAAGTCCGCTTCAAAGTGGTTCAGGGGGACGGTACCGATCTGGCGGCCGGCACCAACGTGGCGCCGGTCAACAATTTCCTCCATTCGATGTTCAGTCAAATCGACGTGTCGCTGAACGGTACGCTCGTGACGCCGTCGACCAATACGTACGCGTACCGGGCCTACATCGAGACCCTGCTGAGTTACGGTAGCGACGCGAAACGATCGCATCTCACGGGGTCGTTGTGGTACAAAGACAGCGCCGGACACATGAACGCGCGCGGGGACGACAACACCGGGTTCGTAGCGCGTCGCGACCTGACGGCGGCCAGCGCCGAGGTGGAGATGATGGGACACCTGCACGTCGACGCGTTTATGCTAAACCTCCTCCTACCGAGCGGCATCGACACGAAAATACGCATGGTCCACTCGAAGGACGCCTTCGAGCTCATGGGCCCGGCTGCCGCGCCGGGGTGGCATATCGTGATACGCTCGATTTGCCTGTACGTACGAAAAGTGAAGTTGAACCCGGAAGTCCAGCTGGGTCATATCAAAGCGTGGACTTTGGGAACGGCTAAGTTTCCGATGCGCCGCGTCGACTGCAAGTCGTTCTCGATAACGGCGGGTACGCTATCGCACACGCACGAGAGCCTGTACATGGGTGCGATTCCGAAACGCATAATCCTGATGATGATCGACAACGCCGCCTACAACGGAGACTACACTAGAAATCCGTTCAACGCGCAGCACAACGACAGAAACTTCCTCGCGCTCATCGTCGACGGACGTCAGGTGCCGAGCAAGCCGCTGCAGCCGGACTTCCCGCACCACCGGCGCATACGAAGCTACATGAATCTCTTCGAGGCCACCGGAAAGGCGGGCGAGGACGCTGGGAACGACATATCGCGCTCGGACTTCGAAGCCGGCTACACCGTCTTCGCTTTCGACCTGACTCCCGACTGTTGCGACGGGGACCATTTCAACGTCGTACGTCAGGGGACCGTGGGCGCTGAAATGCAGTTCACGTCGCCGCTAGCCCGACCGATGAACGTCGTCGTGTACGCGGAATTCGAGACGGTGATGGAGATCGACCGGACCCGGAACGTCCTGTACGACTGTACGTCGTAACCATGTATACGTTCCAACTGATGCGTCGCCTGGAACGCGACGCGTACGCTAAACGCATCGTCGTCGGCGTCGTGCCTAAAGACGCGCTACTTACCACCGCCGCCGCCGCCACTTACCCGATGGGCTTCGTGTGCAATAACGACGACGGCGGCGAACCGGGGGAGCACTGGGTGGCCGTCTACGTCGACCGGCGAGGCGTCGGCGAGTACTTCGATTCGTACGGTCTGCCGCCGCTGCACGCCGACTTCCGCGCCTTCCTGCACCAACACTGCGGCGACGCGTGGACGTACAACGACAAGCAATTGCAGAGCGTCGTCTCTAACGTGTGCGGACAATATTGCGTCGCCTACTTACTCCTCCGATGTCGCGGCATGCCGTTAACGTCGTTCCAGAACCTATTCGGCAACAATCGGGTGGACAATGACCGTCTCGTATTCGATTGGCTAAGGCCACATTAACGCTTCGCTTTTACGTGTAGTAATAAAAAAACGATGACAACAAATGTACGCAATTGTGTTTTAATACCCTACCTACATACATACATACAGAACCCTACCCCTAGGTGGCCCCCACCCTAGTCGAGTTAGACGAGTCGAGTTAGACGAGTAGTCGAGTTAGACGAGTATCGGTGCCGTGGTGACACCGTCGTCGAGCACGCGGCGTTAAGCGTAGAAATAGCTCAACGCCGCGCGCTCTTGAACGTACGTCAACACGGACGAGTTTTTCACCTGGAAGCCGCGGTTCCAACCGACGCCGTTGCGTCGGTCGCGCAGTACGGCGAGGAAGGTGTGCTCGTCGATATCGTTCTGACGCTTGCTCAATCCCTTCGTGCTGTACTTCGCGCCGTTGTCGCCGCCGAAGCAGTAGTACGTCTTACTGCACAGCGCCACGATTACGTCGCCGCGCCACTCTTCTTTGAAGAGACCCGGCGTTCGACGATCGAACAGAAGACGGCGCGCGCAGCAGCAGTCCCCACTCTCCCACGTCAGTCCGGCGACGCGGCGTCGTACGTACGCGTCCACGTGCGCGTCGCAACATTCGGCCGGAAACCAGAGCGACCGATTCCGGAAGTAGTGTTCGCGCAGCGCTTCCGGTACGAGCGCGTCGATGTCGTGACCCGCGAGGGCTATGTACGCCAAGTCGGTGTCCATAGCGCAGTACTGGAAGAGCGTGCGTGGGATGTAGGCGTCGACGAAGTCGTAATAAAACTCGAGCATTCGTAATTTCGCGTATTGATACACGAAATAACCGATTTGAATCGGCAGGCCGTAGACGACGGTGCGCTTATTCAGCGCCACCTCGTACAGCTCGTCGTCGACGACGACGTCGAGTTGCCGGAAGCGACGGTTGTTGACGAGTTGCAAGGCGCCTACCGGCGTGGCGTACTTGATATCCCGGTGCCGATCGACGCGCGTAATCGTTTTCCCGTACGAACTGTTGCCGAGTAGTTTAAAGGTGTCGGCGATGATCGCTTTGTCGGGGTCGACGTCGCCCTCGCGTCGCGCCGTCGACACCGTGTCGCCGAAACGGCGAAAGCACGCGATCGGCGTGTACTCGATCACCTGGTAGATGCGCGCGACGACGAGCCCGTGCTCCAGATACCAGCGTAGGAGGGGCGTGGCGAGCACGATCGCCGTGCCGAAGTAGCTACCGACGAGCGTCCGTTGAGGTCGGGTGAGTAGATCGTGCGACTCGGCGTAGCGGCGCATGAACGGGCTGAGATCGTCGCGCGTGATATCGAAGTTCTTGAACACGGGCTGCATTTCGGCGAACTTAGCGCGCAGCGCTTCCGGCACGGCGATATCGCACTGCACGAGACCGAATAGAGATCCGTCGCGTACACCCTCCAGTATCGTCGAGTGCGTACACCCGCCCCCCGCCGGTTGCCATCGTGACGCGTCGGGCGGCGTCGGCGCCACGGGGAGTCTCACGGCTCGCCACTGGCACTCCCACATTTCGACGACGGCGTCGACGTGGCGGCGCAGGTAGGCCGTCACGGCGATCGTCGCGGCGTACAGCGTCGTCATCGGTTGACCGTTGACGGCGTTCGTCGTCACGTGCGTCTGGCATATCGGGCAGCCGTGAAAGTAGCAGCCGTGAAATTGATACGCCGTTCGCGTGGCGGCGCACCAACCGTCGACTCGGTACTTGCCGACGCGTTTCTCGCGTCCGTTCAACTGGTGCCGTATAGGAGTGCCGATGCGTTCCGCTTCGTACGTCAACAACTCTACGGCCATACGACCGTAGCGGTGCACGCGTTCCGCTCGAAAGCCGGTCTCCGGGCGTCGGCGCGTGTACCAACCCGTCGGCATCTCCCGCATCATCGCCTATAGATAGAGGCCGTTCGCGTCATAGCCGACTATCGAACGACACGGGTTGGTACCTCGAAGCGACGTCACGCCGGTTTCGTGAAGACGCGCGAAGATGATCGATGGACCGCCGACGATCTGCGACTGCAGTAGCCGGTGCAGGTCTTTGTTGGACTCGTTGAACAGCGAGAAATGGATTGACAGCAGCAGGTCGTTGAATAGGTACAACAACGTCAACCCCGGTACGCTGATGGCGTCCTTGAACATGTCGATGCGCTGACGGCGATAGAAGGCGAACTGCCGCTCGAGGGCCTCGAGAAACGGCGCCACATCTCGGTTATTATACCAGATTAGAAAATCGCGCATCGTCGTAATGCGCTCGTCGCGCCACGCCGTCGCACAAATTTCGTACGCCTCCGCGGAGATTCCCTCGCGTTTCAGGTGGCTGTAGAAAGTTTCGCGCGGCGGCAGGACGGTCTCGTCCAGGCGCGTCAACGCGTCGATATATTCGTACGGAAAGTACCCCTTAGTCACCGCGCAGCCGTACGCTTTCAGATAGCACTCGTAGCTGACACCGGGCGCGAGGTAATTAGTTATGTCGAAAAATTTCAACGTCGACGTCGTCAGGCACATGTAATTGTTCTGTCGTTTAATGGTGAACGCCGACGATGTGTGCTGCGCGTCGTCGGTTATGAGCAGGGGGGTCAAGTACATTTTGACGACATTCAAATCGTACTTACCGCTGTTGAAGCCCAGTACGGGCATTTGACGAAGGTGCGTCCACAGGCGGTCGGCGAGTGCGGCGTACGGTGACGCATCGTTGTCGTCGTCGCGTCGTCGCCGCCAGTCGTCATCGAGTGCTTCGAGCGCCTCGAAGACCGCGTGATAGCGGGGACGTAGAGCCGCGCACGCCGTCGCGCTCACGGCTTCCAGCTTCATCGATGAGGCGGAGCGCTAGTTCGGCCGAATCACCGGTCGTGACGTAACAGCGCGCCGCTTCGTGTCCGGGCACGTTCGACGCGACGCTCACGCTGAGCAGTTCGTGTCGCGCTAGCCACCGGCATTTGTCGGTATCCGGCGGCAGCTCGTTGGCGGCAAAATAACATTCAAAATCGAATGTTGCGCGGTACTGATAGTAGCGCAGGTCGTCGTCGCCGACGCCGATACCTTCGTCGTCGAGCCGCTGAAATACGGACGGCGTCGGTCGGTAGACGCCGCCGGGGAACACGTGACGAACCCCGCCTTCGCACGTCGCTTCTTGACGTCGTAAATCCGACGTGTACCGCCAGATGGAGTTGCCGCATTTCGAGCACTTGTACGTTTTCGCGTACGCGCGCAGGTCGACTATGTACGAGAAGTGCTTCTCGTACAGGTTGACGTTCAGGGTCGTGGGGTGCGTTTCGATCGACCGACGGACTAGTTCGGCGGCGCCAGCCGCCGTCAGTCGATAGACGGCGATGTTGATGCCGAAAACCGTCTCCACGCGTTCCAGTTCGTTCAGGCGCACGTCGTTCGTCGTCGTGCCGTAGCGAGAGCGCAGTTGTTTAGCGACTCGCGTTAAACGGGTCGTATTTAGTTTGCCCCCGTTCCGCGTTCCGCGACCGCCGCCTTGCAGGTGGAGGCCGATGCACCGGAAGAGGCATAGATGATCGTCGTAGGGCGTGCCTCGACGATCGTTCGTCAACGTCACGACGTGCTTGTTGTTGCGCACGTAGGCGGGGAGCGCGGCGCCAACGCACCCGATAGGATGGTTTAGGATGGCGTTCACGAAGTAGGTGGCGTTCGTTACGAGCTCGACCACCCACCCCGAGTCGGGACGCTGCGCGATGACGTACTGTAGTACGTCGGTCGTGCGCACGACGTCGAGGAATCGTTCGAAAGAACGGCTATCGGTAACGAGGGCGGGCGTTTCGAGAAGGCAACCGCAGCAGTTACAGGACGAGTGAAAATAGCGGTAACGACCCGACACCTTGTGGCGTAACACGAAACCATAGCTTACGTTTATTTTAAACGCATTCTTTTGTTCGCGAAACATAACCCTCAGACGCGGTTCGAGCACCCGCGTACTCGTACAGGCGGTCATGCGATAGTTGTAGCGGGACTGCACGACACCGAGCGCTACCGACGTCTCTATGCTACGTCGATGCTCGTCCACGACGCGCTGAAGAGCGTCGGCTGATGGTGGTGGTGGTGGATTGGAATCATCGGGAGGTGGCGACACCTGACGACCGCACCGTTCTCTCAGGTGTCGTAGCATAGTGGCGCGCGTACTGTACGTTGCGCCGCATTTCGGACACTCGTCGCTATACGCATAGCGCGTTATCGCCGCATCGTTTCGAACTCTTCGCGTGTCGCTCTAACGTCGACTGTTTCGCGAAATAAGTACCGCATTTCGGACATTGCCACCTAGTAGTAGGCGACGGTGGCATACTTTTTTGTGCTGCTACTTTTTCGAGCACCCCTATTTATAACAGAGGTACTGTGTTGGTGGTGGTACGGACATGCGCAGTGTTTTATTAAGTAACGTGGGGGTTGAGGTGGTGGTTTTTTTAAGTAACGTTGTGGTACGGACATGCGCGGTGTTGTTGTGGGGGTGGTACGGACATGCGTAGTGTTGTTGTGGTGGTGGTGGTGGGTGCTTTCGAACACCTAGTGTTAACAGTGGTGGTGGTGGTGGGTGCTTTCGAACGCCTAGTGTTAAGTAATAACCTAGTGTGTGTTTGTTTTGTTAAATAACTCGGAAACGGAACGTACATTTTCAACGTTTTATTAAGCGTATCGTACAACATAAACGATTTTTTTATTAAAAGCAAATCAGCAGAATAAGCAGTAATGTTCATTCAGATTAGAGGCCGCTTCTGCACTGGATGTACACGTGCACGGCCGATTCCAGTCGAGCGCGGTTGACGAAGTCGCGCCAATCCGTGTCAAGTAGCCAGTCCGACACGAACTGGACCAAATACAGCTCCCCCGCACGCCCCGGTTGCTGTCCGTGCGCCTTAACGTTTAGTAGCTGCACGAGACGCACGAAGGTCGGTATCAGCGATCGATGTAGACACGTTTCCAACACGGCGTTGAAGTGATGCGTGACGAGGTCGGATACGTTGTCGTAGCGCTGTGCGCACACACGTGTAGGCCGACCCGCGCGATAGCCGACCATATGCACGTACGGACAGCCTTCATTGACCTCGCACGCGCCGCCATCTCCAGTATCATCTCACCGAGGTGTTCGGCGAGAAGGGACATCGCGTGTCGTTCATATCGACAAGCCAACTGACCCCGGCCCGTCTCGACGACATGTCGTTGTATCACTTCCGGCGGTGATGGATTCCAACAACACGGCGGCGCGATCTGGTACAGACTTTCGTAAGCCGGCGGTGCACCAAGCGCCTCCTCGATGATAGCGTCCAACGCGTTATCGACGACGCCCACGCACCCCTACAGCACAAATCATGTCCTAGCGTCAGCAAGGCGCCTACAAACATATATTATAATTAGTCTTCCCAGTCCCACGGCGATCGTGCGCACGACCGTAACGCGTGCGCATACTTTGCACGCGCCTCATCGTCGTACTTCAGTAGTAGTCTCTCGAACGCAGCATCCTCAGCGGTGCTTTCACGTTCAAGCCGCTGTTCTCTCTACAAACACACATTATTATTAGTCCGCCTCTTTTTCAGCAGCAACACGAGCCAGCAGCGCAGCATCTTTCGTCTCACTATCCGTCACTGCCCGGTCCAGCAGTGTTTGTACGAACAAGGCAACCTCCGCGTACCTTGCACTCATCCTTTCGTTATTCGCTAACATGTCCAGCAGTACGCGGCGCACCTCCTACAGACAAAAATAAATGTCATGCTTTAAATAAGTTCATAAGCTGAGCACCATGCTATTATGTATTTTTTTCGGCTATCTCGACTAGTAGGCGCGCTCAGTCGCATCGCTTCGTAAGCTGAACACCAGGCCATTATGTAATTTTCGGCTATCTCGGCTAGTAGGCGCGCAGCCTCGTCACTTGTCGGTTTACGCGTCAGCAACGCTGCCACCAGCGGGGACTCCTATACACAAACATCACAAGAAACCCATTAGTAGTCATCGTCGTCGTCGTCGACGACGTATGTCTTCAGTGTGCGCACCGTATAAGACGCCTCTCCTTGCCAGGTCGTCTTACGCACACTGAGCACCACTTTCGTACCTGTTAACTCAAGCACAGTATCACGAAGATCCTCCTCATTTAATTCCACCAAGTAATCAGCCCGGTACTCAACGAGCTTAGCCATTTGCGTGTCAAACAGCGTAAGCCAAAGCTCATCTTCTTCGTCATCGCCGTCTCGTATCATCACACGCAGCGCAAAGAAATTTTTCACCACATCCTGTTCACCGTGGGTTCGACATAGCATAACGCCATCTGTGGCTTTCTGATACAGCTTGCGCCGGCAATGGGAACATCCCCTATACGTGCACTGGTCTTTGTAAGACACAGCCTCGATAAAGGCGGGCGTCTTAAGTTTATATACGCCGTTCTCAGCGCACGCGAGCTCCCTCACACTCACCAATGTAGCCTGTGACGACGTTGCGGTGCTGCACTCTCTCTCAAGCGACGCGCGCCGCGTCGGCTGCTCCAAAGCCGCTTCGTCTGCCCCACGTTTACGGCCGATCGGCGACGCTATAACCAACACGGGTCTCTTAGCAGCAGGCGTTGTCTCCGCCGCAGCTGCTCCGCCTGCTGTTGCTGCTGCTATCGGTTGCTGCTGCTGCTGACTTCCGCTCGCCTTAGACGCCTGCTTACGCATCGCCTTCAACTTTTTCGCCGGTGTCGTCATCTCGATATTGTCGGCCATTCTCGCGGTGGAAGGACGTCTGCTACTGCTGTAATAAGTCAGACCACTTGCGTTATACCACATAGCAATTTTTCAACCGTTTTATATAAGCAACATACGGCGCATGCGCACTTAACACATAACGCCCTAATCGACGGTTCTATTACAACATTTCGCACATGCGTTCTAACGCATAACTGCCTAGTATCCGATGTCTTTTGCTTTCGGAAAAAAATGAACGGTCATGTAGTGCGTTCGTTGACAAACGTTTATTTACAGCCAATTTTAATAAAATAATAACACTACACAAATCCCTACTCTCCACTGATCCTACACAACGCTTAAATTCATACTTTTAACGATTCGGTTAGGTTTTGGAAAGAGCATTGTTCTCTCTTCACATTCCGATCACGATAAGCTATCGCCCCATTAGCGTCACGCGCGTCGCAGCTGGTTTGCGTCACCATTCGGTTTCTAGTTATTGCAAAGAAAAAAATCTGCGTTCACGTTAGTGCGTTCGTTGTCAAATGTGACTTTTACATCGAATTTCTATAATATTACTACACCACATAATTCCCTACGACCGCCTGATCCCACACAATTCATAATTTCAGCGTTTCGGTTAGACTTTTGAAACGGTATTCACATTCAGTGTTTTTGCGCATGCGCACTTAACGCATAACTGACTAGTTTGCTTTAGAAAAAACCAGCTTGAAACGGTATTCACATTCAGTGTTTTTGCGCATGCGCTCTTAACGCATAAATGACTAGTTTGCTTTAGAAAAAAACTAGCAGTCGTTCATTTTCACACGAGTATGGCATCGGGTACCACGTTCACGTTTCCCACGACAAAG